>WEDG01001560.1:0-327500 GCA_017591395.1 Schistocephalus solidus
ATAAGAGTTCTGACTTAGATTCTTGACCATCTTCGTAGCCCTCGCCTGCACTCGTTCCAGCTGTAGATAATCCTTCTTAAACCACGGACGCCAGGCCTGGATGGCATATTCCAAGTGAGATCGAACAAATACCCCGTAGGTTTTTCGGAAGAGTTCCTTATCAATCTGCACAAATCCACGTCTGAGTGCAAATAAGACCTGTGTAGCGCGTTTAGCTGCCTTTAAACACTGTGAAGATGGTTTAAGTGAGGAGTTTATTAGAACACCGAGGGCCTTCTGTTCCTCAACAATTGAAAGGGGCTGCCCATTGAGAATGTATTGGTATGAATTATCCTCCTCACTGGTCCTTCTGGTACGCAGTCTTAGGACCACACACTTCCCAACTTTAAAATTTAAGAGCCAACGAGCAGACCAGCTGCTAAGACGGTTGAGATCCTCTTGAAGTGCGTGCCTATCGAAATCAGATCTGATGACCCTCCACAATTTAACATCATCTGCAAACATGATGGCGCTGCCATTCAGGTCGTCGACACAGTCGTTGATGTACACTAAGAAGAGTAACGGCCCTAATACCGAGCCTTGGGGGACACCACTAATGATTCGCCAGTCATCCTCTGGATTCCCTTTTAGCAAACAATCCCATCTCATAGACATCAGTTCTTTCCTCATCGCGTTAAAATCAGCCTTCCATATATTTTGCTTGCATTCCGTTCCATTCTGGCGCTGAGAATAAAGTGAGTAATCCCACATCAGCGTACTATGGTCACTTTTACCGAGGTGTGCAATAGAATACACTTCATCAATGCTAGAGAAGTCCTTCGTAAATACAAGGTCCAGGCAATTTGCTCTCTGCTTCTCTCTAAATCTCGTTGGTATGTTAACCTACTGTACCAGAGGTTCGTCGAAAGTTAGATCCATTAGCTTGTGACCGAAGGAAGTTGGTGCACCATCAACTGTCAGATTAACCCAGTCTACGATAGGTGCATTGAAATCTCCAGCAAATAGCACCTCCTGGTGATTTGCTACTTCCTTGAGCAAATGGAGGAGAGACTCATCAGCTGCACTTGGAATGTTCGGTGGTCTGTAGATCGTCAAGAATTGTAGGTTCAGTGAACACTCCTTTTTAATCTTTATTCAGAGAAATTCATATTCAGGGAAGATGGAGTGTGCTCGTTCGACTGCCAAGATTCCTGTCCTAACATATACGGCCACTCCTCCTCCCTTTCTATTTTCTCTGTCTTTTCGAAAAAGTTGGTATCCATCTATTGAAACCTCGCTATCCGCGATTTCGGCTTTGAGCCACGTTACCGTAATGGCAACGATATCGGGGGTTCGGTTTGATACTAATGCTTTGAGTTCATCTTCTTTCAAAAGGAGACTCTGAGATAGAGATTCAGTGATGAAGGTCTATTGAACTGCCTCCATTTTGAGTAGCGATTGACCGTCATCTATGTTCAGTCTGATGTCAAAGTTAACTGATTACAAAGATGATCAGTTATGTTCGATATTATTAATTTGTATTTATTCGCATCATTGTTTAACTTTTATTTTCGTTATTAATGTTTGTTTAGATTAGTGCCTTTGTGACGTTTACCAAATATTAATTCTAAATTACTAGATATTTGCGATGTTTATTAGCATAGTCATACAGTTATGCTTGACGATGAGGAGCGTACAGTGTTATTCATAAGTATGTTCTGGTCCTGCTAGCCTATCAGAGTATTTCTTCCATTTAAAGATGTCATTTTTTATCGTTACCGTTTTTATGTCACTATCGATTAATTGCTGAGTCTATTATTCAAACTTAACCACACGGGAATTCACACTTGTTTTATATATAACGTTTATTTGAACACTTGACAGGCAATTTCATTGGATAAAACTAAATTAAAACAAGTGTGAATTCCCGTGTGGTTAAGTTTGAATAGTAGGTCAGCTATTGGCGATGAAAATTGACACAAAACAGTGCGGTCAAAAAATAGATAAAGGAGCAGTGAAAAAATCTCTTTGGGCATTTTAAGGGAAGAGGCATATCTTGAATGGAGCATGTTGGATTTTAAGGAGAAAAAGCTAGCGCTCCTGCGTGAAAAACATACGCGTTAGGCAGGACCGACATGCTGATGAGAGCTTATGAGCGCTAAAAATGCTCCTCATCGTGGGAGCAAACATGTAACGACAGAGGCTACTTTTCAGCACCACAGGTGTTTAAGAATTTAGAATTAATATTTGGTAAACGTCGCAAAGGCACTGTCTAAACAAACATTAGTAACGAAATAAAGTTATGAAAATGTGTGCAGATAAAATGTACAAATACTTAATAATGTAGACATAACTTGTCATGCTTTGTCAACAGTTAGCGATGTTTGGATATAAATGGTGAACTAGAAAAAAAAGGCAGTGAAATAAACTCCTACCTTAAAAATGGAGGCAGAGTTCAATAGGCCTTCATTTTTGAATAGAAGGTAGGAGAAAAAAACTGCTCAGGAAAAATGGTCATGTGGTAGATTAGGGTAATACTGCAGTAGCATTTTAGATTGAGATAATAAAACGTCGAGATGATTCGTTCTTGATCACGTAGGCGTATGAAACAAAATCTCACGAAAATGCGTCAATGAATTTGAGTGCTCAGCATCGTAGGATCCAGAATTGAATTCCGATGATGGTAAGTGTCTAACGAAACGGCAAAATTTTAGACTGTGTACGTCCGGATGTGAACGTCCGAATTACTTCAGTTTTTGATGGTTCATGGGGGACTCGAGGTAGAGAAAAACTAGTTTCAAGAGGGCCACTTAAATTCTTGATTGTCCTTTCTCCGAGTCATGTGATCCCCATGCGTATCAACTGGCTATAAGCGTAACCGTCAAGGATGCTATACAGGGGAACCTTCGTAGGCACAATCCGTACGCTTAGGGTCGAACGATTAAAGGATCGTATAGTTCATGAAGGTCATGGCAGAATTGCCAGAGAAGCAACCACGATACTTTCATTGCTGATTCCTCAGACCAACAACAGAGGAGCCCGAAACGATCGTCAACAGTCCAAGTAGGGTCGACACCGCGACACTGCTCCACGCGGGCATATGAAGCAGCAAGTAGATTGCTTCTGAGCAAAATACGAAAGGATAGTGGGATATTCGATAATTGTTGCGCGAACGGTTAACTTATCTCCCGAATGAAGTTTATCGTTCAGCAGGTGCTGAAGTATAGCAAGGTCAGTGAGGATCCTTGCATTCGAGGTAGAAGCATTTGATTCAGGTAAAACCTTATAACTATGGAATTCCCCAGTCTAGGGCATTCTTTGATACACTGCTGCCCATATTTTCCTCTGAATGACCTGCGGGATTCATTATATATGGTGTTTTGACTTTAAACCCTAATTATGGTGTTTTCAATTCTATGTTGTCACGCGTTAGTTTTTTTCGCTTTCAACTTAGGGTTGATTCTGGAAGAGGTACTCTTGAAGTTTTCCTGATATAAATGTTATCCCATTTGGCATTTACTGGGTTGCACCCCTTGAATTCAGAAGCTACTAAGACGGTATTATATTGAATTATTTGCGTATTGTGCTTTGCTTTTTTGTTTTGACGCAGGTAATTTCTTTCTGTTTGTCAATATTCTGCTTCAGGGGCTTCCTTAAATCCCGAAGCTCGTTTCAAGTTTTTGAGTTTGATCAATATATGGGAAGAGCTAACGCAAGGTTTATCTTCGTAACCCACACTATTTATGGTAAGTAGGCTTTTGGCTCGTTTTGTTGATCGTGGGCTGCAGGCATTAAAAGCACGTGGAAAAATCCTGGAATAGAAGGTTATATCGCAAGACTTTCGTTCTTAATTAGTGCCGTGGCTTTGCATGCTATATTCGTCAAAAATCTAACTGTCCATCAATTATGAAGTTTAAGGAGTATTTCAAGCGAATGAGTATCTATATTGTTTTATAGTTAACCGAAAGAACTTAATAAAACGTGGAAAGATATTTAAAAACGACTCAGCCGTTTCGCAGGTTCGAGAATTCTGGATAATTTTGGACCTTGTGCAACATTGACGACTTGTTTTCCTAGGCTGTTATTCACGCACAGTTCTGTAGTCCATTAAATTTCGTTGAAAAAAACAACATTTGCTCGAAACACAATTTCAGACAAATTTCCACACGAGAAGATAATTCCAAAGACGCAGAAAGTAATTTTGTACGTACGCATTTTGTGGCAAGGTCAGAGTCGGTATCTGTGATATGGTCCCTAATAACAATTCGTACGCGAATCGGACGCGAATCGGATACGACCGTACGAATGGTCGGACGCGAATCGGATACTACCATGACCACCTAATTCGTACGCGAATTGGATCCGAAAAATTCGTATCTCATTTTTCAACCGCGCAGCGGAACCTCTTTCTCTTTCTGTAGACCCCCCAACTAGGTAAACGCTTTAAAAACGACCCCCATTACATTCTGAGACAATTTCTTCCAATGATAGGGTGAATCTCGTAAGACTGAGCAAGATAATAAAGTTTATTTTGTTTAAAAAGTGTTTAAAATGGAGGTATACAAAAATAAATCTGAAATCTGTCCGCAATTGAAGTCACTGGACTAATCCTGTATCGAGGGACCTGGCAATCCGTCCGCCGGTTCAATGGATCTCCCCTCTAAAATGCAAAGGCAGTGAGTGAGTACACAATGGACTTTGAAATGCAAATTATAAAAGCATCACAATCAGCTTGATTTTTAATGCATGCAATTGTTGTAGATAATGTTAAAAAATTTGACTAACCGTCAAGACTCTTCCCGAGGGTAGCCTTTAGGCCCCTTTTACGTAGGCGATCGTATGCCTTCTTAAAGGCATTCTTTAAAGCCCTCTCCAACTGTAATTTATCGGCTTTTTGTGGATTATTCCACCTATTAAAAACCTCTGCGGCAATATGATTAAGTTATTATTGAGCTTTAACTTACCCAGAATAACTGCATAGAGAGGGGAAGCCAAAAATGCCTTTTTGTCTTGGTGCCTACCGTAGAAAGTCAAGTTGTAGGTAACCTCATCAGCAAATAGGGCAGAAAATATGCGATCAGCAAAACTGCTGACGCTATCGCCACCAAAGGAAGCTAAATACGTAACCTAGTAAGATGGTTAATAATGTGCAGTCTGCCTACCAATTGCTCCCTGAAGGATTTTTCTGTGACGTCTTCGGTTAAGGCGTCCAGTTCATCTACGGTCAACATTGGTTTTAAATATTGGACATGTTGACGACGGTTGGGGTGCTTGGGTGGCGGATATCACCAAACGTTCCTCCAGAAGTCGCCGCAATGCAGCCACCTCTACCTTTAGGTCATGCAAATGGCGCAATTCTTGTGTATGGCACTGCATGTACCATCGATGGTAAGCTCTGCCTGATGAGTGCCTTTGGTGTTTGGTTCTGTGACCACGTCACCTTTTCCGGTGGCGCCTACTGCCGTCTACGAAAATTGTCTTTTTAAGGAATAAGCTTACCAGCGTAGGAGGGAGACTGTGCGATAGGCAGTGTTTTACTTGAATCACTGCTTCCCAATGAATTGTCCTAAAACAGCGGTAATGGTGGTAATCGTTCTTCATACCGATGAGGATGAGACGGAGGGCAAGTTTGTGACATAAACATGTAGATCTATTGGACATTTCGTGTTCCTTCTTGAACGTCCAGTATGAATTCCATCGTCAGACATAATGAGCTACAACCCTACAGGAAAAGAAGGGATTAGGAATGTAAAATAGCTAAAATAGCTAAATACTTTACAACACTATTGCCTATTAGACGCCTGGTAGGGTCTCGAAACTGCTCAGTTAACTGTTAAACAAGACGTAAACGAACGTACTCACCACTGCCCATTGCCGTTACCGTTGAAACATCACTTGCTTCACCCAAGAGCGTTCGTGCGTCTGCAGGAAGGTCCGAGGTCAGCCGTCTAATAATCTTCAGAAGACTGCTCAGATTAATCAATGGTATACGCGAGCGTATTGCTGATGAACTCATAGCCTCTCGAACCTTTGGTTCCTCTTCAATTGTAGGTGTGCTTGAAGAGTTGATTGCAGCCACGTCAGATATATCTGACATCCAACTTATCTCCTCATCAGCAGAGGAAATCTTTGAGTCCGAGTCGTCATATGACGAACTAGAGGAAGAGGTCAGATGCCATGACGATGAAGATGAGTCGACCGGATACATTTACCTCCTATTCTCGGCAATTTGACGTAAATCATCCAGAAAGCCTTTCTAAGCACGTCTACTTAGTGTTCTCTTAGATACTGCTCAAAACATTCTGCAAAAAAACGGTCAGTATAGACAGAACAGGGGTACAGGCAGTTAAGTGACCGCGTCGCAGCACGAGAGCGCAGGAAATGGCGTGGCACGGCGCGCGCGTGATTGACAGCTCAGTGCCCGATCGATGTGCCAATAACGCTGCGCGCATTCTTTGCGCCCTTAGCGACGCGTCAACGAGGTGCAGTAGCAACCAATCAAATTCCAGCTACGATTGACATACGACCGGTCGAGCTTCGAATCGTATTTCATTGCTATTAGGGGTATCGAGGCCGAAATAGTCGCAGTTAGAGAGCAGATAACCCCGTTGTGCTCAGTCGGGCTCAAACCGTTAGTTTATACTTATACTGCATAGAATTTAGAGAGCATACGATGCGGGCATCTACCAAAAAATTATCAAATAGAAAAGTTACTTAGTTCTCAGACCTTTGTCCAAAGGACCTGGCTCAAATGACAAAAGCAAGTCGGTCCATTCGACCTTCACGCGAATTTGCGCGCCTTATCTAGGGTCAGCCCATCACTCAACACCTTTACTTGAACGATAGATATATAGAGTTCCGTCCTGGCCTTGGCCGTGGGTAGTTTGTGAGACAAACTGACCTGTAGTGCTCTTTCAACAGAGTAGAATGACATTTATGCCATCAAACAGAATTCTCTGAAATGTGTCAAAAAACATTTTTGCAAACTTTTTCGGATCTTCGTCGGCTTTTCAATGCCTATACCTTCTAATAACTTACGCATAAAATGCCTACCCATCAAACCTCTTGGTCAATTTCGGGCATTTGCGTTCCGGGGATTCTTTTGCCATCATGGATGACGTAGATGGGACCGAGGGATCTTAAGTGGAGTAGTAATATACCCGTTTGGTAAGCCTATTCTACGTGTAAGTCCTGCTCCGCTGAAATCCTTAATAGTTGGGTTTTCGATTTACTACCAAAAAAGACAATGTCCAAATACAAATTATATATCTGCATATTCAGCGAACAGTCTGCAAATCATAGACCTAATTTAACCGCTAGTTACTCTCAGGAAACGGAAATTTATACCAATTAAAGAACTCATTTAGAAATTAAACTTAAAGAGGCAAAGGAACACGTACCGCAGTCTCTAAAAAGTTGACAACCATAAGCGAAATCAATACCAGCAACATAGCGTTAATAAAGTTCAACGAAAAGTACCCTTCGAATCACTAAATTTAACAAAGCCTATTATCAGGTCATGCAATGCTGAATTTATTACTCAAACAAATAAGCTTGAAATCTTTTCATAGAGAAAACTGCATGATTTATATATAAGTATTTAAATTAAGGCCTAGAATGCGGCACAGGGCTGACTGGTATATAACTGTATGCAACGGCTTATATAAAGATGGTGGCTTAGTCACGAACTTTTGCAACCTACATGGTTTCTCTGTATACCACACTTAATTTCACGTTACAAATAGGGTACTCAAGGGACCATGCCTATTTAACTCAATATATTGAATTGAATTGAATCACCTTATAGCCCCGCATAAGGATGGGATTGTGTTTTGGCAAATTCAGACTCGCCATCTGGAATGCTTGCTATAACTTGTGACTGGAACTGTGAGCAAGTTCCAGTTGTTTTTCAGATTCATTAGATAAGTAAGAAACATCATGGTGGTAGTAAACTAAGGATTCCTGAAGAACTCAGCTGTACGTAGAATGGAGACAGAATATTTGGCCTTTGCATAATCTTAACGCAGTTTATGCACTAAATGAGCAACTAAATCAACTCGAACTTTGAGCGCCATTTTGTAGTTGATTGAATTAAGAGCTTTCTGTAGCAGCGAAATGGGTGGTGACGGTGGCAGCATTCCCCGCCGCGTTGAACTGGTACGAAATAAAAGGGAACAAGAGAAAGCCGAGAAATCAGCGCTCAATGCCGCCCGATGGAAGCACTGCGCCTTAAGTGAACAACCACTCCGCCAACCAATTGTTGCGTGCAAGCTAGGAAGGTAAGGCGTATATTTTCATTAACCAGAGATGCGAACAGGCTATACAACAAGGAGGCAATAATTGAGAAGTTGCTGGACAGCACTAAATTCTCCAGCAAAGCGGCAGATCATATTAAGAGACTTAAAGACGTTCGTGAACTGAAATTAACACCCGATACTTCCGAAAATCAGAGCCCCGCGGGCACCATTCCCTCCGCGGAAGGAAAATCTGAAAAATTTTGCTGCCCTATTATGAACATTGAAATGAATGGATCTTATCCTTTTGTTTTTTCGTGGGTCTGCGGTTGTGTTGTTTCGAAACGGGCTTTTGACGCCGTGAAGGACAGTGCGTGTTTACTTGTAAGTTCCCCTATTTATATTTAATACTCTAATTTTCGCATTTTTTCATACAAAGATCCAAATATGTAGCTACGTATTCCGTTTTTGAGGGCAAATTGTAGGAGTCTTTTAAAGTTTACTTTATGTTGTACGATGTCTTGGCTACTACAGTCTTATGGAACACGTCATTATAAATATGACATGGCAAGGGGAAAGTTTTTAAGTGCAAAATATGGTAATATACGACACTAATACTATTGTACGTGAAATAAATGTCAAGCTACTATACCAGATGTTTGAATTCTCTTATTTGGTTGGGTGTTGTTTTCACTGTGACGTACGGCACAACCATTTGCCTAGATTTGAATCTCAGGTGATCCACACCTGGGATTGGCTATGACGGCTAATAATTCAAAAATGGCCTTTCCGGTCTCCCTTTGTCGTTGTCGGTTTAACCTTATCAACATCTATCTTAAGTCGCTGTGCGACTGCCTGCAAGGACTCTAAAGTGAGCTCCAAGGCACAGCGGAACGTAAGTGTTCTTTAACCAGGTCGGTGAGCACAATTTCATTGTACACATTCCTGATCGAGACTGACGAAACCACGGGCCTGTGACTCTTTGGTGTTACGCTCAATGAGCAAAGGTCGCGGGTTCGAATCTTCGGTGATCCACACCGAGATTGGCTATGACTGGCTGATGGCGGCTAATAAGCCAGAAATGTTCATTCCGGTCTCCCTTGTCTTTGTCGGTTCCACCTTATTAACATTTTATATATGAATATTTGAATATTGTCGGTAAAGATAGGGGAGACTGGAATGGCCGTTTCTGGCTTATTAGCTGTCGTCAGCCAGTCATACCCAACCCCAGGTGGTGCAACGCCTGATAATATGGACCAAACCTGTATTAGCTATAACCAAATCGTTGTACTATGATAGTCAGTTGTTGCACGTAAACAGTATTTCTAGCAAACGTCCGGGTATTTCTGGCGGCTTAAGTTTCAAAACATCCGACGGTGTTCCATTACTTAATTCCACCAGCCTCTTCCTTTAGTAATACTGATCGAAGTTAATGCATTCTTTTTCAGTGCAGCAAAAAATATGAACCGAAAGACATCATCTTGTTAAACCCCGAATCCGAGGAGGATCAAATGATCGCCATGTATCGCCTCCGGACTTCAAAAGAATCGAATAAAAAGGTTCGCCCTATGTTTCCGTTTTCTGTCTATTAATTAGGCATTTGTGCAAGCTAAGGCTGTATGGTATCAGTTCCAATAGAATGTTAAGTTGTCGTTTACCAACGATTGTAAGAATTAGCCTTAAAGCATTCATCTTTTACTTCAGTTCCCAATCGATTCATCTTAAACTACACCATTTAACTCCTATGCAAAAGGTAATTTTGCATGATGATCGTTCAGCGTGTTATTTTGTTCCTGCTACCGGTATAGCGACCGTATTTATTTAATTACGGATGCAAGTACACTTCGGCCGTTCTGTCGAGATCGTAGCCAGCCTGCAAAGTTACATGGCGACGTATTGTGTCATACCTGCAGCCTGTGTTTAAGACGGGTAACCCATCCGATTTGAATTTTTCGGTGTGATCGACTTCAGTTTGACATCTTATGCTCAAAAGGAATGGGGGCCCACCTGAAAGTAGCCAAATATTTTATCAGTTTGAGTATAAACTGTTCCGTTCTCCTTGGATTCCCCCATCCACTTTTGCGACGAGCAAACGATCTCAATGTATAGTCCCAGTCAATTTGGTGGCCGTTCATTTTCAACTTTGTACATCGTCTCGGGTGGACTGATAACGTGATTTTAGATACACTATTAATGCTATTTTTTTATCCCGATATTGTGATGCTTAGGGGACCTATTTTGTTGAAGATGGTAAAAGATGAATTGGGAGGTCAAGTGTATACCTAGTTACTTCTAACGACTGTCTGGTTTGCTTTTTCGAGGTTGTCTCCTTCACATCGGCCTTGTTGCAAACTAGCCGCTTAACTGGGGGATCGAACGAACTTTTTTTACTTTCACAGCACTGGACTTGAACTTGTGATCCTTTAGAGGTAGTCAGTATGCCGTTCACCACATCCTTTGCGTCTTCTTTCCTCGTTTACTAAAGGGTCCGTCACTGAAAGCAATTATTCTACCTGCCACTTGTTAGGTAGTCATTCACTGATCTAACAAACTGACCTCCCTGCCTTGGAGATACGGCATACAAATGCTTACCAAAACGCTTTTCAATGTCGCACTTTGTCGATAAACATTACCATTTATGTGTACATTTGTGCCCTAACTTGTGAAGTATTATAGTTCTATTGTTCATGGACCCCCTCAGAAACTTTTTGGCCCACACTTCTAATTATATTGAATGCCATGCGTCACACTTAGTCGTGATTTGAGTGTCCTGTGTCCAGCGCTAGTTAAACGCAATGAGGGCGCAACAGTCTGACATAGAAGCTGCCTTCTAATAACGTCAGTACTTAATCTTAAGCATTATAATCTTTTTAAATAATTGTCTCCTTTTTTACAGCCAACGTCATCTAAAATCCAGATCAAGACTTCTGATTCAGTTGCTGGTGAAAAGCGCACAGCAGAATCCAGTCACCCTGTTCCAGTAAAGAAGGAAAAGAAGGAGGATCTCTCAAATCATCATAACGGATCAATACAGGATGACCCTAACGCCTCATCCGTCTATAAATCCCTATTTACGACGTCCAAGGAAGCCCTGAATCAACCCAAAGCCCACTGGGTCACCTTTAACCCATTGTATTTCAGATGAATCATGACTTCCTTTGTTGAATACTTGTAAATATATTTCTGCCTTCCACTCTACTTAGTACCAGTGTGTCAGCTTCCCTATCACATATTTTCCAGTTACTTCTGCTCATATTCTATAAATTTAACTTAAGTTCGGCGGTTATTCTACGTACATTACTCTTCTTGGAATTCACGAAAACCCTACTTTATACAGTCTGGTTGCAGATGTTGTCAGCCCTAGATCCGATTATACTACTGACACGAATATTGAAGCATTCTTCGCCAAGGGTTTGCCTACTTAAATTTAGAAAGTTGAACGATGCAGCCAATAAGTGATTTACTGAAAAGTACTTCGGAGAAGTGATCCCTCTTGTTCGCAACGTAAAAACTGCAAAATCTCGTTTCTTACTTGCTACGACACTTGGCCAGGGTCTGTCTCGCAGGTGCATCACTCAGCGAGACGAGTTAAAATGCGAGTTTCTGGAAGCAGTTGGGAAGAAGGTGCGTGATCGCATCACACCCCCTCCAACGGGGAGGCATGCCCGGATACGGTTTTAAGTTCGTCACAGGGGCACTATCTGCATCTCGTCACTAACCAACGTTGAGAAGTACTGCGCAACAACTATATCATTGACATTGGCACTGCGAAGACACAAGTGCAGTTCTCCGTGGCACTGGTTTCCTTTGCTTAAGTCTGATCAGCCAGAGCGATTGCGACGCCATTTTGGTCAGCGTTATCAGTGACACTGCCTTTGTTGGGATGCAAGCGTTTCTTGACCTTTGGCACCTTGTTGAAGCCCAAGCCATGGCTTGGTGAGCGCGACCAGGTAGCGTTCATGCGACAAGGTTCCGCGTTGTCGGTGCACGAGGTCTTACGTCCCAACATTCGCTACAATGCTCTTCAGTGTTGTTTGCTGGAAGGTATACGCTGTCAATACTTTAGGCATGCAATCACTGAAAATATATTTATTTTCGCTTACTGTATGGACAATATAATGTTCATCTGCTGGCGGGGCTCAAGAGCGAGTCTCAAGGCAGAACGGGACGAGTGAGTCCCGTAACCGATTGGTGAGGTGTCCATCCGGATCTAAAGGGGCAAAGCAACGAGCCCGCGGCTCAGTGGTTAGAGCGTTGAACTTTGAATCAAAAGGTCCCGGGTTCAAGCCTCGAGTCGTACACCATCCGAGGGGTTGGACATGGCTGGTTAATGACGGCTCATCAGCCAGAAATGGTAATTCCAGTCTCCCTGGTCTTTGTCGGTAATTTTCATCTACATTGATTACTCCTGTACCCGCCTTAGACAATTGGACTGGTGACAAACTGTCAAGATCTAAGTCATTCTTCCTCTAATGCACTGATGTCTAGCTGTGTTGGTAACGAATGCCAAATTCGCGCTACACTACATAATTCGCCTGGTGCCCCTGACGCGAGACTGTGCCACGCCCACGTAAGTTTATAGAACACAATTACCATCAAACGCTCTGCTGCTGTCCGTGTCCCGAAAGTCGACTCGGAAGTCCGTTAAATATATGTTATACGACCACCTTCACAAAGTTCTGTCCTAAACTCATTTTCCCGGCGTCAAACTAAACCAAACGGCCTATCGCGTCCACGGCCAGTTTGCCGCTGGTAATCCATGTTGTTGGCGGTCCAGAATTGGACGCACCGTGCAGTTCATCCGGCTCTCACGCGCGACAGGAACCACTACGCCTCCGGTCAGTCTCGTCCCCACAAGCCTGCACACTAGTCAACAATTAGAACGTCGCTAGGCCATACACGACCTCCTGCAATTCGTGAGAAGTCTGCCCGCGCCGACTCTCCGAGGGGAACCAATCAGCATACGCGCTCCAAAGCTACTCGTACTGATGTGGTTTGAAAATAACGGGTGACACCAGCACCGATTGACTTCATTCTTGTCGGCGAGCGCTGGTTAAGTGCGGTCGTATTATGTCCCCCCCCCCATCCATGGAGATTTGAGAAGAGGGGGGAGGCGGGCGGGGCTTGGTTAGCACCACTTGAGAATGGTACTGCGCTCACTTCACGAAAGCCACTCATCGAAAGCTTTATGTTCACCAGCTCCTACACAACGAAGCAATCAGCCGCCTTCATATGGATGTTATCAACTGCCTTGCTTTGTTAGGAAATAATGGCACGCAGGAGGTCTACGTGAATAAGGGATAGGTCCATTTTTGAGCTCGGTGCCCATCCATGACCATGGGGTCGGTGACTGCTAATTCCTCGGACTTGAGGGCCTGTTTATTTCGCGGCTAACCTTCACCAAAAACCGTTCCACTTTGCGTCACCCGTGAACGCGTTCGGCAGCCCGCAGCCAGAAAAACCTCATCCCCGTGAGGTTGTCGTCATCGCGGGCGATTCACCCTTCATCAACTCAAGCGAAACTCTAACGCTGGCCTGAAAAAGGAGTCCATATATTCTAACGGACCGACCGTATGTACACTGAGGGGGGGGGAAGGGAAAATAAGCCTTTTTTATAGAATTCCACACTTCTTTGACTAAACTCCAATTATGAAAAGAACGTTACATTAGAATACGCAGGTATTATGGCGACAAGTCTAATCTGTGTTTCAGTCTCATGATGTCCTGGGCGGGATAACAGAATGCGACCGACGGGTTAGGCGTCTCACTACGGTATCGACTAGAAAGGTGCTGGTAGCAGATGATAAAGTGTGAAGGTAATGTCTCAAATTGAGAATACACGCGTTTATGTTGAAAGCCGTTCGGAGTAAACTGGTACTCAAGGGTGGTGGTAGTGGTTGTACCATCGCCGTCTGTTACCACCACCATAAACGCGTTTTCGCTTGCAAAAAGGTATTCTCAATTCGAGACATGTCCGTTGCACTCTATCTTCTGCTACCGGCGTCTTTCTGGTCGATACCGTATTACGACGGCATTTCGCAATGATCGGATATTTTGTTTATTGGATCCTTAGTTCAATCTGACGCAGATGCTGCAAAGGAACTCCGTCTACCCCCTCATGGCTACCGTCATATCCCCCCGCCGCATTCAGTGATGGCTCCTTCTTATCTCCTGGTTTTAGTAGTCTTGGTCGTGCTGCGGCGAGCTAAGAAGGGTCAGGGTTATGACTTAGTCAAGAAGACTGGAGGCGGTAGAGAGAGTAGGTAAGTGGCATGGTCGGAACGGCCCACAGGCGTGCCGCCATAGCTTGCTCGGATTGCACGTCGTAGTCCGACGATGTCCACCGTATGCTCTACAGAATGGTGACTTGTGCGCAAATTAGTTATAAGTGATAGTAGACTTTCACTGAATGTACCGCACACTCTCTTCCCTTATTCGACTTTGCCCAGTGTCAAGAAGACCGGAGGCGGGGTCGGACGCAGATGCATCATCTCCCACGGAGTTGGAGAGCGGGATGCGGAATGAGCCTGAGCCTGCGTGTGTCCATTTTGGGCACGCGCAGCCCCTATGTTCGGAATTGGCTATGGGACCGCATCCTTATTTGGCCCCCGTGTTAGTTAAGCGCGTTTACCACGCGTTCCTTTTAGGGGGCACACACGCTGGTTCGACCATCGTGTTCGGGATGTCAACCGTATGCTGAGCAGGGTCGGTGACTTGCGATGCATCTACCTCACTCTGATCCACTCTCCAACCTGGACACGGTGTCAAGACAGGGTCAACAAGACCGGAGATGGGAGAGGGCACAGGCCCACACACTGTGGTCCTACTCCAAACAAGAACACAACAACAGAAGAGAGGGTGGCTCGTATCCCAACTGCGTTTGATTGCCATAAAGACCACATTAAGAAGGAGCCATCGCAGCCTGGCTCTCAGTCTGCCAGTCGTCCATGGCGCACAAACACACGCACTGGGTCGACCACGTGGTCCGAGTTATCCCGTAGGTTGGCAATCTTCCAAACAACGGCTTTTAGCGCACCGTGATAGTTTCAAGCGCGTGAGACTGTTTATAGTGAGGAAAATGCGCTGAGCCGTCGACCTCACTCTCTCCTCCACCCCCACAATCAGACCACCGTCCGAGCCGGTCATTTGTCTGATGTGGGAATGGGCGTATTGGCTAACAGGTCGGCGTACCCGTCTTCGCGCGCCACAGCACGACCTGGCCCCCATAACGCACACACAAGAATTCACTAAATCAGGCAATATGGAGGAGCCATCGCCGTCTGACTCCCAGTCCATTGGTCAGCCACTCGACACACTCAGCACATAAACTGGGCCGACGCCGTGAATTAGTGTAAGCGTCAGATTGGCAGCCTTCCAAGCCACGATTTCTATGAAACCGTGATATTCTCGGATACATGCTGATGGTGAGGGCGTTGTCTAATGTATTGGTGTAGGAATTTGTGCTGATATGGCTTAGCCTCCGGAGGTTGTCGTGACCGACCAGGCCGATGCGTTAGTTGATGTTGCGGGCGCAGTGGGGGTAGGAGAAATCGGGATAGACTGGGGGGGATATTATTCGCGGTAGTGAGGGTAGCAGGGACGGTAAGAAGGGCAGGAGCGGAGGGTGTGTATGGGGTATCGGTGTTGTCGGCATTGCGGTGAATTCCGCTGCCATGGATGCGCATGGGACCGAATAGGCCCATGAGGTGAGTGAATGTGCAAGGAATGTGAGGGCAAAGGAGACGGTGCCACTTTAGATGTCCGTTAGCGTGGCAGAGAATATGAGATTGAAGAGGGTAGGCGCAAGGACGCAGCCCTGCTTCTATCCGTTGGTCACTGCGAATGCTTCAGATACTGTTCCGTTGTCAGTAACGCTCGCCATAATCCCGTCGTGAAGCTGATGCACCATACCCATGAACCCTTCAGGACAACCGAATTATTGCATGATTTTACACAGCCCGTTGCGATTAATCGTGTCAAAGGCTTTCGTCCGATCCATGAAGGTAGTGTAGTGGTGAGTCCGCATCTCCTGGCACTTTGCTTGCAGCTGGCGAGTGGCAAAGATCATGTCGATTGTTCATCTGTGTCGTCGGAAGCGCATTGGCTTTCCGGGAGCAGTCCTTGCTCCAGGTGAGCGTTCAAGCGGTTGAGGAGAATGCGGGCGAAGATCTTTCCAGCGATGTTCACTAGCGAAATTCCTCGGTGGTTGTCGCAGAGTTGGCTGTTCCCTTTCTTGTAGAGGTGGACAATGGTGGCGTTTTTAAAATCCTGAGGGACTTTTCCTTAGTGCCATATCTCCTGGAAGAGCACTGTGAGTCGATTCATCAGCTGGGGTCCACCATGCTTGTAAATCTTAGCAGGGATCGTGTCTGAGCCAGATGCTTTCCCACTGGAGAGTTGCTGCACGGCTCTGAGGGTTTCTTGGAGAGCGAGTGGGAGATCAAGGTTGGCGTTGATTTTCACTTCAGGCAGGCGATCGATAGCGGCGTCGGAGATGGTGGTTGACTGGTCGAGAACGCTTTGGAAATTTTCTTCCCATCGCTTCAGGATTTGCGTCTTCTCAGTGAGCAGCGTCCTGTTATAGGCATTGAGAAGAAGCGCGGAGCCTTTGATGGGAGCCCCACAGTCAGCCTTGATGGCAATGAAGAAGTTCTTCCATTCGTTTCGGTCCGCGTACCCTTGGATTTCGTCGATTTTGCGCGTCATCCAGGCATCCTGCATCTCCCGCAGTCGTTGCTGTACAAAGCGGCGACCTCGGTAGAAGGCTGTCTTGTTTGCAACGGTAGGGCGATCGATGTAGGTTTTGTGTAACTGGTTCTTCTCGACGAGCAGAGCGTTGATAGCTGCGTCGTTTTTATCGAACCAGTCTTGGTGCTGACGACGTGCGCGGCCGAGGACATCCAGGGCGGTTGATTGGATGGTGTCCCTCAGCTGACACCGGTGGTATCCTGCGGTGTCCGCGTTGGCGAGTTGAAGGTTGGCTAGCCATTTGGCCAGTTCGTTGCTGAAATGGGGATGGTGAGCAGGCACATTCAACAAAACAGTATTAAACCTACCTGGTGGTTGCTTACCTTTGGGTCTCCTGTGTGGTTGCAGACGAAGCCTCATCTTAGAGTTGACGAGGCGTTTATCCGTTGATCCTTCGGCACCGGGGATCGCCTTTGTCACCAGCACATCCTGTCCTTATCACACCAGCCTTTGACGAGCATCCTGAAGGTCTGAATGCTGTGTGCCTTTTTCTTTAGTCGCAGATGACAAGCTTGTATGAGCAGCCCTGTCATTTATCGACTGTGCTGGCACATTGTTTGTTTGGCCAAGTCCGTGTTAGCAGGAGGCTTGTAGGAAGGCATTTTGGCATGATATAGTTGGCAAGGCATCTGTGGAGAAAATGCAGCTGTGCAAAGGTCAAGGCTAGACGCAGGACAGTTTCTCCCGACGGTTATTGTGACACAGGTTACGGCGTGATGCAGGTCCGACGCAGGCAGCCCAACAGGCACAAGGCAAAGAGTGGCATGTAATGAGAGTAGTGATCATGACTTTCCACCGATCTGGTTGGGGAACATTTATGTCACGCTGTGCCTTGGAGCTCACTTCAGAGACCTCACAGGCAGTCGCATATCGACTTGTGGTATGTATGATGATAAGGTAGAACCGTAGAACATATATGTATATTAGTAGAGGATTTCGGCCGGTTTGAATAATTCCTTTGACCCACTTGTGAAAAACTTTTCGGCCTCGGTGGGATTCAAACCCACGCCAACAAGGGGGAAGGCTTTAGTACAACCAACGTTATAGCCAACTGAGCTACGAGGCCCCACCAGGAGCCGTGAGTTTAATTACACTTGGGTAACTTGACCGCTTTCTTTACTGTTGCAGGGATTTGACTGATGCCAGTCTGTCTTAGGCTCGCAAATTTGGCCTTTTCGACGGAGGACCGCGGATAAATCTAAGGGTTTTCAAACCTTCCGCTTTTTGATGCAGAGAGTTCGCCAGTTTGACTGTCGCGAACGTCGAGTTCCACTGAACAGATGGGCACCGGGACGATGAGGTGCGTTTGAATTGGTTATAGTGGTAGTCGACTTGCGCACTATTTACCATAGTCGCTCCTCTCTCAACCACCTGAGCTCGACGTCAAGACAAAGTCAACCTTCAATGCCATGCATTTTAACGCTTCGTGATAGTGCCAGAGCACGGCAATTTATTTACAGTGATGAATACGCTGAAGTGCCGGTAGGATGAAGTTCCCATTGGAAACCACACTCTCTCCTTTCTCTCCCATACAATAAGCCCCTGTATAAGCCGGTTAGGGTGCGCGTGGTTGACACGGCGTTAGCTAGCGCTCAGGCATACAAAGACACCTTATTTGACACTCGTGAAGAGTGTGCAACCCGAATAACACGCGCCATGCCGCTATCGGTCTCCCCCCCCCCTGTTGTCCTCGCGCATATCTCACGTGGCAGTTTTAGTGTTACATGGGAAAAAACAGACACGTGAGACAATATGGTTCTATTTCGGTGCCAAATTATGCGATATTTTAGTTTGGCGTACTTTTTGTTAAGATATAACACAATGTCACTGCTTGACTTCTTGTGAGCCCCATCGATTACCAATAACGTCTTGATTTTATCCCCCGTCTTATGGTGTTGGTTTTGACTTCAAGACTTGTCTTTATATAAGTAGAAAATCGTGCCGACTGCGTCTACTTAGTCTGGCTCAGATAATTCGTGAGAAGAGGGAAGGCCATGTTATAAAGAAATACACAAAAGGGTTTTGAGAGAGGAAATAGATCATATGTCATGTGTATAAATGATAACAGGAAGATAAGATTTCCTCTATAGGTGGTGCAACCAGGACGTTTTTAATAGGTTGTACCTATAAATGTAACATTTTGTATCAGTTTACTCGTGTCTGCGGAAGTGTCTGGAAGGTTGTGACTTCCGTCTTAAGGCGTTTTTTGGAAAAAATAACTAGAGTTTCGTTACATACATCCTAAAACCGTGTTTGACTACTAAAACATTGATTTCGTTTTTGCTGCGAGTCAATGAATGCAGTAAATTTTAACTTAGTTATGCTTTGTGATATGAAATTGTGCTAGTTATTTTTTCAGGTTTTCCAGCAGTCTTGAAGATTTTAATTGTTTTTGGAGCATGTGTATGGGTACTGACAATGCCCTATTCAACAAAAATTTCACCGTAGTTTCTTAATACCTCGTTGCTATCTAATTTGATCTAGTGCCGGCATACAAAGCCCTGCTCAGTCACTTCCGTACTGGTGTCGCTGGTGTGTGCTTGACTCATACCCTTCTACAACGGTTACTTGTTTAGTTGCCGCTTCTATCGCTGACAATGGACTCCAGGAGGAGTTCGAAAACTCAACTGTATAAAGCCGTAATTCCAGCGTGTTAAGGGCCTTCTGCTTTACTTAATTCTCACTGTCCTAGATGAAAAATGTCATCCTTAAGGGTGATTTTTGCAAATGGGATTTCTCCGGGGCTCTTTTGATAAAAAACCATATTTCTTAGCCTAGAATGATTCCTTGATTTCAGTCATGCTACCCTTATCCTTCTGAGCATATCAAAAATTAAATAAGTCCTTCAAACCATCCCTCCCCTCGAAACTTAACGGTATTCAACAGTTACTCAAAATTGCTTCCAAATCTATTGGACAGCTTATTTATTTATTCTCAGACGCCCTTCCAAGAGGATTCATCCCTAAACCAAGGAAGGCTTCGACAATCCCTCATGAGCTGAGGCAGGGTTTTCATTTAGCGTCATTAACTAACTGTTAAATGTCGTCTTTAGCCAAACTTCTCAAAAAGTGCATTTTCAGTACATTTCTCGATTTTCGTCTAGCTGAGCAGCATCACAGCTCTACGCAGCATTGTTATTTGCCTGACAGGTCCTGCAAATCTTTCCATTTGTCTTGTAATTTTCCTACCAGCCATTCCCCTGGTGAACAAAAGCTGTTAATATTTATACACGCCAACTTTTCTAAAGCCACCGACGAGGTACCACATTGATGCTTTTGGTAAAACCACAAGTCCTAGGCATCCGAAAATCCCTTCACCATTAACTTATGTCTTTGTTATCCAACAGTTTTAAAATATCGCGTACGGCTTTTATCATGAACGTCGTCGTCCCATCTGGAGCAACAGGATTAAAGGCACGGTTCTTGCTTAGTTAATACTTCTTCGCGTTAATGAGAGCTGGTGAGCACTCTCTTCCCCCCTACTCCCGTCTTTCTAGCCTGAAACGGCTCCTCGGGGTCACCTAACCCACTGTGTCTTATTCAATCACCTATTCACAAATCGCAGTTGTATGAAAGGAACATTACTGTTCACATGTGTTAACTTGTTACCCATCCCAATACAGAGGTACTGACCCAACGAGAATTTACGTATGCTCGCCAACTGGTCTTCTGAATCCCTTGATGGGAATTTTTGCATCTCTAATGAGATTTTTTCAGCCCTCAAAGAGGCGCAAGCATCCTATGTAATAGTAAATTAGTCTCATGTCAATAACTTTATAAGAACGCTGGACATGTTCACAGTCAAAAATCAATAATTATTTATAGTTTCGACCCAAATATAATTCGAAATTTTGGGTTGAATTTCCCGGATCTAGTTGTACTTCACTCAAGTTTGACCCAGGTCAACTACCCAGCCTCACGATCCTTAAACAGAATACAGTTAAATAGGCTTTCATTACTAAGGAATGATGTTTAAGACAGATAAAGTAGGCTTATTTCCTTACAATGATCGCACTTAAATCAAGGCTGTCTAGATCGCATAATTTTACCCCCTGAAAACCAAACCAAACTCCCTCGAATTCCTGTATGTCCTGGTTGTCTTTTCAAACTTCATATACCGTTTATCTACGTTGTTTAGCCCATTTAGCTCTGGTTAGAGTACCATCGAAGCAATTCTGATATTTTTAACTCAAAATATTATTTCTCATGCTAAACCGAATGGTTCTTCTACTAAAGGATATCGATTAGCTGGACTTATTTTTCTGGATAATGCGGTTAGAAACGGACCTTTTCTTCCAATTTCAAATCGAGTCTTGTCCAGGTTTTCCAAGCGGTGAGAGCCTTAAACCAATGGTTCAGTTTCACAATATTCGTACTCCTCTGTTGCCCACTCCATTGTCCTTAGCTTCGTGTCGAAGCGCTCTATGAATCGGATGTGCCTACCACATTACTCATTTCTGCTGTTCATACAGCTGTTCACACAGAGCAGCAATTATCGACTTTGTATTTATCTATACCGCGATACTAAGGTTGTAATGATGGGGCCCTCTGAGCCTTTAATGTACAATCTAATTATTTTTATTAAGTATCCTTTCTTACTTATGCTTTCTTTAGTAAGTATTCCACTTTAAATGAGGTCTCCAAGTAGTTTGTCAGTATTTAAAAGAAGGAGAAGGCCATTAAATTTTGACTCAGACTACATAAAGTCTTTATTGTCAGTCTTCTTCAACAAACAAGACTTTGAATTTCATGTTTATATCATTTATATTTTTTTATCCTGTTAAGATTACAGTTTTTACATGTGACACAAACTTGTCCAAAATTGTCCAACCAAAATGACTGAATTCGGCCTTATATAACAGTTGGTAAACACGGAATTAAATTCCTTCAGGGCTCTTAACCCCCTCACATCGATGCGCCTCCAGCTGTATCCACACTCTGTTGACTCGCCTGATTCCCAATCTAGTCTACTAATCCACCTGTTAGCGAACAATAAAGGCCTATCTCATCATATCTGAAATGTATCCTAGATTTGTTCTTGAACGAACTATTTCCCTATTTAAGATGAACGTTTCAAATGGTATAGATTGACCGTCGTGGTGGACGACGCTCACCACTATCCAATGAGGTGAGCCCGACCATGGTGATTTCCGTGTTAATTTATTTTTAGTGGACCAGACTTGCACATCACCCTCTCAAATCACTCGTTATGTGCTCGCCATGGATTCTTTCGTTACCTCAGATGGACGGTGGGTGGACTAGTTTGACACCACCCTCTTGCCTTACATGGGTTATGACGCACCCCTTTCAACGATGACTGATGCTTTCATGGTAACGCAACTCTTGCGTGTATCCAACTCCAGGATGTCCCGCTCACCCCTTGCAATGACACCACAATCCGTAAAACCATCGCCACATAACATCGTTTCTTGCGCTTCCATCCGTTCACCAAATGGCATATTCCTTACTATGTAACATATTTGTCTCGATGGAACTCAGCACATGCAAACTTCTTTGCCTCAGTTTCACCAGATCTGGCACGAGTAGAAAACTAAGGACCTGCCTAGGAGCATATATAGTTCATCAACTGAGTAAGGTTCAACGACACAATAACGTCACACCCGAAACATTCATCACCTCAATTTTCAGACGTCAGTGGCCATTGGGAACACGATGGCTCCAATCTTTGTCCAGTGACTGTTTTTTTTCTTGCCGTTTGTATCGACTCAGTCTTCCAATGGCCAAATGAAGTCGACTAAATATTGAGATGACAATGGGTTGAGACATTTGTCACTTGTTAGATAGTATTCATACCAACCTCACACTTTTCGACGCTGCCAAATTTAATTCTTACTCCTATTAGTTCCTCCTTACCTCTTAAGACCGAAAGTGGATTGGAACGACAGCTTGTTATTGAATTTAAAATCAGATGATCGAGACGGCTTATTGCAAAAAGGAGGCTCCAGTTTTCCGATATGAGCATCTTTGCATGGCTTCCATTTAGGCATTGACTCCGTCCCTTCCTTCAGACAATGCCTGTCCGTTGCTGAAATGTTGTTCGGTGCTAAGGCCCTGATTCTAGAGAGGATAATCACTGCAGCCTCTCGTTGTACTTGTACGGATTCCACTAAGGTCATCCTTTCTCCGCGCAAATTTGCGTCAACTCACTCGTGGTTCCACAACAATTGTTTGCCTCAGTGTTTTGCATCGTTCAGTAGGGCCCATGTCTCCTTCCGCTGCGACCGAGTGCGATGGTCGCTTAAAACTAATCGAGACTGAACCTTATTTGGTCTTTTAGTTTATAAAATATGTTTCATCAAACATGATGGCAGAGAAGACGTTGCGCACATGGACTGCTTCAGAGTTGCCGTGCAGGGCCCGCCTTTGGTTGGTTGTTTCCTGTTGCTTAAGCTGCACCGTATGCTATTAAAAATTCCTTGCTTTCAACAACAGCCTCATTTATATTCAATGTCAATCTCACAGTGGAGCATACCCAAGTAATTTATTTTCTCCTGCCTCATATGATCTGCATAAAATCCCTTTCTTATTTGCATAACGCGGTATCCTCCCTTTCATTGTATTTCATGTGTATTTAATCATGAACAAATATTTTACCTTCGTTTCGTGGCACTGTCGCATTCAACTGCATACAACATATCTGTCTATTATCTTAGCCCCGAGCAATTCTGCTCATCAATAGTGTCTTAGTGCGATAAACACGTTAGTGTTTGGTTGAGTAGTAAGCAAGCAAAGACCAATGCACCATGCTAAAGTAAGTGGAGCTTAACAGAAAAGAAATGTGAGAGATTACAGCAGAGGTATAGCGTGTAGATAGCAATGCTACGGAAGGGTAGCTAGTTGACATGAAGGCAACCATTCAGGAGCTATAATACACACCTTTCGAAGAAAACAGCAAGTTGTCGTCCTCCAAGTATGCATCCTCCTCCACGATTTCGTCATGTGAGACTGGTTCATTGGTGTGTACAAGTTATGGTCAAATAAGTTCGGAGATATTACGAGAAAGATGAATGGAAATGTTGACAGAACATTTTAATAACTGATGCCTACACCACACGTTTCCCGGTGACTGACGCAGTGACTAAGTAGTATCAATGAACAAATGCCTTTGCAGTTTAACACATAGACATTCGCTCAAACATTTCACAAACAGGACAATTGCTTCTTTGTTCTGTTTGATATTAACTCCGCTGGTCTCTGGTCCGCTTGCACTATCCCCATTGAAGAAACGACTTTTCTACTAGTTCAAGTTCCGTGTTTATGTTTGCACTCAATTAAGGCAACAAACAGAAAGTGGAATAAACGTATAAATTAAGGTTCCTGGTTGAGAGTTTTTAACATAAGGGGCAAGTTTTATTATACCCTAAATTAGCCAGCTAAATACCACGTTTAGGCGTATTGAGCCGCGCTAATTATGCCCTGTAGGTATACCTACCCCTTTTTTAACGTTCATTATTCATGTAAGTATGTAAACATTGAATTTACTCATGCAATTAAATATCATTCTTTCAGAAGATGCCGGTTCTCCAGTAACCTCTGTGGCAGTGGAGTAAGCTGCAAAGGAAATTATTTCTTAGTTCAGTTCAGTTCAGTGTATTTGAGAAAAATAGGCTTACGCCTTTGAAATCCCTATTTGATACAGGAAGTCGGAAGAATAATAAGCAATGTAAAAAGTTACAGTCAAGTGAATGCAGGCAGATTTACGTGGTACACGGATATTGTTAAGAAAAAAGTAGTCACATAATCTTCCTGGTGCAGCAACATATGTATGTCAAGCCGATGTTTAAATATATCCACAGGCTGGGACATTACAATCGCCTCAGGTAGGTTATTCCACGGTTTCAAGACACGGTTGGTGAAAAAATACTTCCTCACATCCAATCTTACTTGGGGCACACTTAGTTTGAATAAATGACCTAGGAGATTATTCGTAGTAGCAAGTTGGAAAAATTCATCACATAGGAGGGCGCAATCCATGCCACGCACGATACGGAAGGTTTGTATCAAGTCTCCGCGCAACTGCCTATAACTCAGAGGATAGAGCTTGACCTCTTACTGACCTCTTCTGTTTCCTATTTTTAAATATAATATTGTTACACCTACCATAGCCTTCCACACAATATATTTACAGCTATAATGGACGCTAAGGCGTACGCGTACGGAGTAGCATACGAAGAGGCCGTAAAGGAAGTGCCCCCCACTGCCGAATAAATTTAGAATGCGAATTTTCGAGCTCCATTCGCATTCGAAGACCTACTAAGGTAGCATATATTTTTTATTAAAATTAGTTTAGTTTAACTTTTTTTAGATGTTTTAGAGTTAATTATATAAATGTTAGCCTTCGTTTCTTGCTGGGTGTTATCTTTCAGTTCAGTTCAGTTCAGTTCAGCGTATTTGAGGAAAATAGGCTTACGCCTTTGGAATCCCTATTTGTTACATAAAAGTAGCAAGAATAAGAAGCAAATTAAAGAAGTAACAGTCAAGTGAATGCAGGCAGGTTTACGTGGTACACTCTTCGCTGTTTTGGTAGTGGGTAGCACCCATTGCTCACTAACCTTTACTTAAGAAAAGAGCTATTTTTATTTTGTATTTTTTACCTTATCTTTGGTTAAAAAACTTGACGGTCGAGTTTTTATCTAACTTATATTCCCGTATTTTTGCATTTTTGCATTTTTTGTCACAACATAAAAACCCAGTTTTGAATCAATGTTGCAAAAATTGGCATGCTGTAAAGTGAGTATATACGGTTAAACACATATAAATATTTAGGAAACTGCATAAGCTGAAACCCTGAATTTTCAGTTCACTCCATTGACCTTATCTTAAGCTGTTTAAGTATACTGCGTTAAGTTGCATGTAATCAGTGATCTTTTAACTGTCATGATCCGTACATTTGACTTACCAGTTAGAATTGGAAATTGGTTCGAAGATGAAATCGAAGAAGAAGTAATTCATATTATCATCTTATGTTAAGGCATGCATGAGACGTGAAAAAGAAAGGAATCTGAATTTCAGCGTATCTGCGACATGTTGGAGCTATTAATGCTGAAGAAAGACTTTAAAGTTCGATTTTTTACCTCAGTTTAATTTGATAAGAATTTATCAAAGGACTCTCGCTTAAATTTTAATGAACCTTACCTCATCAAATGCAACTTGAATAATATTTCAGGCAACGGGAGAGAAAACATTCATAGTTTCTGTCTTTCCCTTGGCTGTGTACTTCATAAAAATGCATTCAATACTGAACTGGACCTTTATGATGAGTTGATTTCCAGTGGGAGCGCTGTGGGCTCCAAGAACCTCCAGCCATCTTTTAGGAATTGCTTTTACCTGAAAAGGTTATTTGAAAATTATTATATATTTCTTAATTATATTATTTATATTATGCTCAAAAATACGCTTTCCTTATTTCTTCGTTCGACCACAAATCCAGTAGAGCTGAGGTTAAACTGCAACGAACTTAATATGCAGTGTCACAATCCAACACCATTTGAAACCGTTACACCCAGAATCCGAGATGAAAATAGTTTACACAATTATTTGATGTGTGCGAGTTTTTGATTAGAAACGTTTCGTGGAAAAGTGACATTATTCGACTAAACCATAAACTTATTACCTATCAGCGCTGACGACCCAGCCGCTGTGCGTCATATCCTGTATGGTGAAACAGTGTATTTGTGCTTGCAACGAGACGTGGTCAATGAGGACAAATCGTTTTTGAACGATTGCGCCAATGTTGTCGCGATTGGTAGCAGGCCTCCCACTCTTGGTGAACCCCGACTCAAGTGCGGTGGATTTAATGTGTTTTGTGAAAAATTCTCCAAAGAAACTGAAATACCTTTTGAATTTCATTGGAAAATAGAGCACCTTTATCCTAGAGAGCGTCTGGAACATGAAGCAACCCCCATAAAGGTAATTAAATGTATTTTAACAATAGAAATGTTTCTTTTTCCAAAAAAACTTTTACTTTATTCATGCTGTCAGTCATGTTAGTAGGATAGTCCACATGACCATCATTAAATAGACGTAAGGAGCGAAACATTCGAAAGTATCAGTTTGTTGTTATAGAAACACTATTTTTGTTGTTGATGCTTTCTAACCATTTGTCGCAAAACTATAAAGATTCCAACTGACACCAGCCCACACAAGCCCTCTCTTCTACTCGAGTCTAGGCGGCCGGACATCGGTGTAAACGACAAGGTGTTAGCTCTCTCTCGGAATCGATAAACGCCTGCATTTCCTCGCTTCTTCCACATTTAGAATATTAATTTTAATCGAAAACTACAGAAAAATTTAGCATTCTTGAAGGTTTAACAAGTTATCTCCGAAAAAAACTTACTGAAGATAGTCTAGTCCTATGCAGCCATCTTAGTTTACCAGCGAACGTCCTATACTGCACCCACTGGCTTGCGATAAAAATTAACTAAAATATATGGTTATTAGAATAATCAATTATAAAACGTGTACAGAAAAATTATGCAGTCAAACTATGCATAAGCAAACGGCGTCCGTTATTTGCAACTAATTCCTTCAATTGAATAAAACCGTTGGTATGACAAACGAATCACAATCAGAATGGGAATAAGCAAATAAAAAACTCGTTAGTGGCCTATCTTTTTAACGAGAATCGAAATTTCAAATAACATGCTTAAAAAAATTGTAAATGAGATATAAGCTAGATCAAAAAGTTTAAGATATTCGATACATTTCTGAATTTTTCCGTGATATATTTACGTATAATATATAAGGTTGTATAAAAACGCCGAAAAATCAAATGTGAAAACATGTGCTAATTGATAGCTTTGTTTTACTGGCAATCCGTTTTCTACTCCACTTTAAATAAACCTTCGCGAAAATAAGGAACATTTTAAAATTTCGGTTGGGTTAAACTAACAGGTACAGTACAGGTGGCGTAAAATTTATTAATAGACATTTCTGAGGGAACTGTGGCATTGTTTTTAGGTCCGGGTAACTGAACGAATTTACAGGCGTTAATCAAACCAAAATGTTTTACTTTCTCTGACGTGTCCTGGCTTATAGGTCTGACATCGAACCAGTCTCTCCATCCGTAGACTCAGTAAATTACCCTTTTGTGAAAGACTCTGGTATAACACGAAATAAAAGGTAAATTTTCGGGATGACTTCAGTACGTGTCAACAAAAAAGAATATGCCACCGAGGAAGGTTTAAACGGAACATTCAAAAAATTACCCCTTTTGACTATAACTGTCGCAACGGAAACTAAGGCACAAAAGTGGTCCAAACATGGTAATCTGAAGAGCCTAACTACGCTCATCATTTTTTGCAAGCCATTATGAATATATAAGTGCATATAATTGCATATAGCTTCTTGTTCAAAGTCAGCCTCCGTAAATAGCCTACTTAGGAAGCCTTTGTAGGCCTCACAGGAGAGAGGACCCCTGGTAGATATCAATAGTTTTTTTTTTCGGTCGGTTTTTTTGGTAAGCTGTTGCAAGTCGTCATGAAGCATGATGTTTTACTGAGCGAGGTAGTCCAATTTTCCTAAGTGAATTTCAACGAAATAGCGAACAAGTTTACCAGAGTAACGCTAATTCCTTTTGCTTATGCAGTCAAAAATCAGTCTGGTTGCTGAAGTTTTGTCAATTGTACCCAGTTTTAACCACGCATCTAATAGGATCTGCTTGCTGCTTAGCCGCGACTGGTGCAAATTGAAAAGGTCTCCTCCACGCGAAATAAAAAAATGATGTTTAATGTAAAAAGGTTACGCAAAAATCCTCCGTCTAGCTGCTGGTTTCAATTGTGCTGCTTAATAAAGCTTGCTATTAATTTACAATTAACTCACTACCCCAAGTTGGTTTAAGTCTGCTTGGTCAAGACCGACTTTCTTAAACTTTAGAAGTCAAAAAGCTGCAAACACAAAAATTTTTGGGCAACATTGTCGAAATTCGGAAGGACAATAATTGTTTTCTCTCGTGCAGTATATATTTTAAACAAAAATTAATTTAACGACTATCACCAGCGTAGAAAATGTTCTCTACTACATTTTCATGGTCTAAAATCTGCTAAATACTGACAGATGTATGCAGTACTCTTTACTTTTCGTAGTCTCAGAGTTGATTTAGACGTAGTTTTTGGGTCATTACATCTGGGGTGCATATAAAAAGTGCTATTTTAAAAAGACCTTTTGTCTGATGTTCTTATCTGGTCTGCTTTTTAGCATTTAGAGGGCCCAAGTTTTATTAGTTCGCTTGCATCAGTACATGTTCTAACCATTTCTTTCAAATGTATTTTTAGGTCGGTGATAAAGTAATAATTAAGCACCTTAAAACCAATCAGGCCCTTTCACTGGAACCGAATGTTTTGAAAAGGTAACTTATACTACGGTTTCTGATAGTTGTGGTGCCTTATTTATACATGGTTTTTCATAGGAAAATATATTTTTTGTATTTTCTATTCTCTTAAGCGACTTTAACGCAATTAACTATAGATATAACTACATATTTCACAAAATCTGAACTCAAAAGTGCGAATATCAGCCAGCATGTGAGTGTCACTGGAAACTAAAAGAGCTCTTTAATAACCTTAATGGTTCGTTATTGACCGAACTCTAATGAATTTTGATGCACTTAGGAAGTAATTGAGCAAATTTATATTTTCCGTGAACAGACCACTTAGGTTGTAATAACTGGATTTCAATTAACTTGTATACCTTTTTAGAAATATATTCGGCATCGATTATGAAGTCCACGTCAAAACGAAACTTAATTCCCATAAAGCTGAAGAGGAAACTAATATTTGGCTCTTCTCTGAACCCACTAACTGAAGACAGCTTCTGATATTTCAGCAATGCATGCATTTTTTTGTCTTCCATTTGGCTGGAACTTGAATCATCGGTTGAAGATTTTGGAAAACGCTGGAAGAGAGATATACATTTTAATAAAATAAAAACTGAATATTTTGCCTTTTTAAGTGAACGGATACCTCTGGATTGTTGAATCTTGTTTATTTTGCGGGTTAAAAATATCCTGAAGAAAAATGTTTGCTGGTAGCAAATAACATAGAACGTTTGTCATTCTTCGTTATCTTTTATTTGGTTTCACATTTTAATTAAAACCAGGAAACTTAAGCAACATCATCCTTTAACATTGTAGAACCTTTATTTTTGGAGATGAGTTTGCACTGTCCAAGGTAACTCTACGCCAACATTACCATCCTCATTCTCTTTAAACCTGTTTTATACAAGGACTGGGAGATTTGTGTTGAAAAACTGCGCAGTTAGATGTATTTCCATCTGATCCCTTTCTATATCGCGGTAAATTCCTCAGAAATTAACCTAAATACCTGACATCATAGAATTATCATCAGGGTGAAAAAATAAGCGATATGGGTAGATTTTTTTATAAGGCTCTGTTTTTGCCGTCCATGGGGGATAACACGACATGTTCTCAAACAGAAAAAAACCGATGTGAGCTTAAGCCTAAATTCGACAGCTTTGCCGTTTTAGTTTTGCGTTGTTTGTTATAAGGGTAGTAAAACCATAGAGGCAATGCGTAGTGGCCGATCAATTCGAGGGTAGCATGCGTAGTCGAATGGATCACATGGAATAGATTTCTAGTTATTTAAACGCTGAAATGAATAGCTAAGCATGCATGTCTAGACATAGTAAGAAATCGGGTGATTCAAATACACGTGACAGTCAATAAATGGGTGGGACGGCAAAATTGGAATACAACGATACCAAGGAATAGCGAGCTTCCCTAAAAGCGATCCCTGTGGAGTGGCAAGCGGCTCCAAAATATCAGACACCAGTGAGGATTGCAGCGTTGCCCGAAACTCCGGGGAGCGGTCATGGATTGTCTCGACGGTGGAGGACGCGAGCGCCGAATGGAGAGCTAGAGTGGGGAGATATCGGAGTGCAGGGAACACCGGTCATCTTCGCTGACACGATCACACGAGTCCCAGCCGGGATCCCAGACAAAGCAACTGCTGTCCCTTCAAACAACTGTTGAATTCGTGGAGCGTTACAAGTGGAACCTTAACGGCGCTATACAAATAGCCACATGATTTAAAATTTCCACTCCAATATGCTTCTGTTCAACCAGGTTACGTGTTCAGGATCGGGCTAGTATCTCAGACTTTGCTTACTTTTAGTTGTCAGTGCGAGCCTTAGTGCACTGATCTCTGAAATTTTGGAATGGCCTTCATAATCGACTTTTATGGACGCTGTTAGTAAAATGAAAAATCACAAGAGGTCTATGAGTCTTCGCTTCAAAGTCCCAGGTCTTGCAAAACTTGAAAAATGCCCTTGAAGTCAGAAGAAATTGATCAAACTTTTTGATACGTTTTCAAAGAGAAAGTCACTTGGTTTGAGATGTAAAACTTATTGCTAAAACCCTACGCTTGTGTCAATTTGTATACAGTGGCACGTATAAATGCATCGATTTTTAATAAATAGTACGCATAATTGGACTTATTTTTAAGCAGTTACGTTTTTTAAAGGAACCTTAGTTGATTTAAGGATATATTTTGGCTGGAAAGTCTACAGCTGCTTGTACATTTTGCAACACTACTTGCGTTTTATCCATTTCTTTGGGTTTCTAAAATTTAAGCTGTAAATTGTCCCGAAAACAAACCTATATAACCGGCCGCAGTTCTCAATTTATATTAGAAAAAACGACTAATCACATACTATGCAAGCAACATTGATACCGAAGGATTTTAATCGGGAGCGTCTTGAAAATTTCAGAAAAAGGTACTGTAAAAATTCGTCACCTCAACTAATACATCGAGAGATGACGCGATGTTCCCTCAACTAGACATAATATGTACCTTATTGACACAATTTTTTAAAATTTAAATTTAGGATAAAGATACAGAAGATCAATGTTTATTAACTGCAAACGAACACGCTAACCAAAAATGTCATCGTCATTATCTGCCCTACAATTAATTGAATAGCAATATTCCCAAGTAACTATAACAAAAATCACTTGAGCACTCAAGAAAGGAGTGGCACCCATATCCTTCAAATGTGAGCTTAAACCAGTCGCTGTTAACTAAATTATACCAGCTAGAAATAAAGCAAACTTTTTTATCTGATTTATCGAAAACTAATTTCGAAGGCAGTTGCATTTTGATACACGAAGTTTTACAGTTCCAAACTGAAGGGTACTTAAGGCACCTCGAACCATTCAACATCAAAACTGATCACCCGACCTAGACAGCCCTGTATAAAGACGTAATCTGAGCCCATTGCTTATTGGCTAAGAAGACTCCCTAAACTGGTCAATGACGAGTTTACTGCAACCTTCTGTGAGCAAACAGGGAAGTTTACCCATTCTTACCACGCCAAAATACTGACTTTGGCTGAGGAAACGACGCCACGTGTTTTCTCATAACCCCAGCCATACTAGAAGCGGGACACCGGTTTAAACGACGGTGAATGCGTACTTTTTGTTCTTGTTCAGCATAGAGCTCGTAGCGAATTCCTCAACAGAGGCATTGAGTGGACTGGTGCATCCAGGGAATCTGAAGTCCAAGCGGACGTCCAATCACAGTCGGAAGGCTTGAAGCAGCATTAAACATTAAACACTCGCAAACACGGGGGTGGGTATCATGATAGACACGAGGAAATAGATGAGTGCATTCGCCGTGGGCTTGCTTCGAACATCCAACCACTGCCAGGTGATCCCTGCTTCAGATAGTGCAGTCAGATTACCAACCGAGAAACATACTCGAAAGTCTACAGTAGGCGAGTCATCTTATGCTGTGTTAAAAAAATCTTCAAGAAGCCGCTTACCCGTGTGCACCGAAGTTTCAGCGAACTAAATAAATATTTAATTTTTGAAAATAAGGGCATGGCTAACTTGCTGACGTATTATTATTTTAGCAAAATCACCAAATTTTTCAGTAAAGGAGTCCGAATGCTATTTAGTGAGCAAGTGCTCTCTTTCGATAAATTCATGCTGTCTCGATGTTACTGAAAACATTTGGGTAATTAGAAATAATGAATTGTGCTAAAACTGGGTGGTGCGGGTGTGGAGCAAGTTGCGATGAGCAGCTGAAAAGTATTTTTTTGCTGAAAATATGAATTTCAGAAAACGACTAAAGCACAGATTACAGAGGTCAGGCTAGGAACAATGGTACACAATACAGAAAGGTGCATCTGAAGGAGAGAATAATGAAAACGGCTACCAAGTACAGAACATCAGCAGCTTGTGCATTCTTTCTTGGCGTCAAATGCACTAAAATGTCTGTCAGGCTATGAAACACTCAAAGTGCGTGTGATTCTTTGGCTTTCGTTTGATTGATTACATACTTCCACCATCCTTGTCCCAATTTCGAACAGAGAGAATATAAACCGACATTCCATGTTGATAGCCTTAGGTGGCCAGCAATGATATCTTTTGTGTGTCGGATGCGACCAATCATTGATTTGCTTACTTATGAACCATTTTGGTTAACGATAGCCCTTTTTTGACTCGTCTGGTTTCCGAGGAATCTAAGGCACGATTTTTGAGCAAGTCCTTCGGAACAAACCCGTTTGCGGGTTCAGTGCGAAATTTGATATGAATGTCTGAGCTGAAATCCCTCAGCAACTGTTGACTAAGTGCATAATATTCACAAGCTATCAGCAGGCTTACTGACAGTCGTCTTGCTGATAATTCTCGTGCCCCTTCAAAGTTGATGTCAGATAAAATCGCCTTGACATCTTTACTGCACGGTGTGGTGGGCAGGATGACAGCTAGCGATGGGTACGGCTTGCATTTTGTTTACGTCTCGTACGTCGTAGTGCGGTAGGACAAACTGGTGTCACACAGTCATAGTACTTCCGGTTGTGTGACACGAGATATGACCGATGTGAAAGTATGAATTTTTAAAATTGAATCCGCTCCCTGCTTTCCAGAGGGAAAACCATTTTTTGCACCTGAGAATTCCTGATTTTCCTGAACGCAGAGACCAAAACTGCAGCTCTGTAAAGCGCTCCTTTTAAGCAGCCATGGTGCCCAACACGCGGCAAGTGTATGAGATTACCTGGTTATAATAAAACGCCGGTCTTCACTTTGGTTTAAAAAAGATAGCCACGAAACATATTCTGCTTCAGGAAAGACCTTTATACCTCTCAATCTATTCCAATGAGTCGAAAGTAGACAATTCATCTGCTCTCCACCAACCTGATTTCGCTCGTACAATTATGTGAGTCAACTAGCCCGCTGTAGGCAACTTAGTCTAGAGGCTCCACAGTTTCGCATGGTGCAAAGATTTTCTTGGAAGTTAGTGAGCCTCTTTCAAACGTCAGAAAGACACGGGAATGGGAACCGCCGGTAATAAAGCCGCCCTTGTCATAGCTTTCAGAAAGGCTACCTATTTCCTTGTCCTAACCCTAACCTAAAGCCAAAACTCAATCCTACCAATAAACTAAACCCTGGTCTTCTAGAATTTAGCGCAAGACCACATGTCTCAGTAGGGGGAGCAAGCTCCCATTTTCGTTTTTTTTTAATTTGCAGTTGCTGACATTAGATGGTGTCAGTGATAAGATCTTTCGTTGGACGCTTTTAAAAGACAATTGCTAGTATGCTATTATCACACGCCTGGGAAGTATTTAGGCAGGTATTCCCAACATGTGAGGACAGCAACTCCTTTCATTCTGTAATGACCATCGATATCAATGATTTATCATGTCCGTAAACTAGTAGTTTGATATTTTCCTTTATAAGTTGTGTAAGTTTTACCACTGTCGCTGGTTAACGAGGAAGCAGAGTAGCATGAGCACACCTTTTCCTAAAATTGTCAGGAAGACAGCGCCTTAAGAGACATAAGTCTTGAGAGTTTATATGCTCCAATGCTGGACCACGTATCGGCATATTCTTAAGTTTGCCTATCTTTATGTGACCACCGCCAGCCCCATTCAAATTGAAATTCGGTGGACATTAAGAGGATACAGTGGTGTTGAGTTGACTCTTCTTCAGCAGGTGAACTTTGTGCCTATCAGTTGGCAAAGTGTGAAAGCCACTTGTGGTTACCCTCTTGTGTGGTTATGTGTGAAAGTTCACATCCATATCCCTTGTCCGGGGCCTTTCCTCCAAAATCACGCTGAAGGGAAACTCAGAGAGCTGAACTGTTTCCAAGTTGTGGTAGAGCCTGTGTCCGTGGTTCATCTGTTATATTCTGAAGTTCGATTACCACCTTTGCGTGAATCAAAATTTCGATCTTCCTGGCATGGTCATTTCGCCGTCAGTCGTCTTCATTTATAATGATTTCGAGGTTTCTCCACCAAATTTAACTGAAATAAATGACGCTTATTACTATGGTGAGGCTAAATGATCTATGATTTGGACAAACCGGTTAGTGATTGTCGTAAATATTCTGAAACTATTATATTTAAAAACAAATCCCTGTCTACCTAGTCTTTCAAAGGGCATGTGGCAGGATTTTGGATGAGTAGAGTGGATGTCCTATGTTGGGAAATTTTAACTGACATTTTGAACTATATTTTCAACTTGAAAAGTCCCCTAAGTAGAGTTGTAAAATTAACCATCGTGCAGCATGATCCACAGACATTTCAGTCACGTAAGAATGCCGACTTTTAAAAAAGTTTCTCTTCTCTCGACTGCAAAAGCCTACACTCTGCATAGATGACGATTTGAGCAACATGGAATTTTCCCATTTATTTTCAAAGGCGTAAGCCTATTTTCCTTACATATACTAAACTTAACAAAACCCTTATAAATATAATATATTTTACAGTAAACATTCAAAATATATTAGTGTTTGTAATAAGCTGGCAGCAAGTTACGTCTTTAAAATTTAGATTTGAACAAAGGATCTCATTTCAATTCCTGAAAAAAGTTTGAACTTGACCTGTTATTACACTTGCATTCAGGCTTTCTAAACTGCAGACTGTATATTTTCCGTGTTAGGAATATTAGTTATTTCTATATGCTATCAAAGAGATGTCATGTAGCGCTCATGAAATTTTGCAATGGATGAGGCCCATGTTTTAAACGTTAAACGAAGCATTAATAAATGGACACACACGATGGTAAAAATCTGATAATTAGGAACTTTTTAGAAACCGAAAAATACCCTTCCATCAAGTGTAAAATTTGAAGATTACAGATTACAATAAATAATATTTTTTTTTGACTGATTTCTATACTGACTGTTTGCATTTATAAAGGCCTCTAAAATAAGTGAGAACAATTCCTGTATTTAGGCGGTCATTGTTTTACCGAGTGTAGTTTTTGCCGCCGAGCTGAAAACGTTCAAAAACTGGCCCCCTGACGTGACTGCAATATCGGGGTATTAGGCTGCCCGGCAGCTAATATAATAGCCACGCTGAAGTAATCTTTTCTAATCGAAAACCCTCTGAATAAAAATAAAGAAGAACAGAATCGTAGGAGCCTTTCTTTCAATAGGTGAGTTAACTTAATCTTTCCAGCACAACGAACTGTCTTGATAGGTTAGCTTATTGTGAGAGGGGATTTTTTCGTGTGTGCAGCTGTGTAAAGTCAGGCAGGCTGAACAAATTACGGTTTCATGAAAACTGCTGATTTAAAAAGCCCACCTTTAATTTTCCGAAGGTGACTCTCCAGACCATGGCTTTTGAGCCTAAAATTCGGTTCTGGAGATGGTGACTCCGAATTCCTTGTCTTCTCCAACTGCGGATAAGCGACGAAGGCTAATTATTTTATCTCTATTGGTGTTGCTTTGTTGACCACGGATCGAAGTACTCGAGTAAAAACAACAGCAAGCTGAATGAAAAGGTCGTACAACACGAATGAAAATTCACAAACAACAGGCCCTAAACAGGCAGTAGGATGGGGAGTGCTTGAGAGGGAGAAGCGGGTGATAAGTTTCAGTTCGAAAACAACATTGCAAACTTTTAAGCAATTATTTTTTTCCCGGGTTATGGTCATTAAACAGTGGAGTAAATGCCAAGATACAAAAATGAACATCATCATATGGTATGGTCATTATACTAAAACTTGTAAAATCAGCTTCAGCACTTCGACCTCATTACGTGTCAGCATTCATGCTAGGAATGGGATAGGTGTCTATTTATAACCTGGCGTACAGTAGGAGATAAGATGGAAACCAAGTGGACTTTGAACGGCATGATTTGACAGGAAGGCTTTTCAGGGTGAGAGGAGTATGCAACTTCATCACGCATTCGATTTCCTAGGTGTCTGACAGACGGAGGAAAAAGAAGAATTAAGTTTATTTTTAAAGTGCCATTACAAACTTTTTAGCCAAATTGTTCTGTATCACCTTGGTCAGGGCTACAAATAAATGAAAATGGCATGACTATCATGAGGATAGCTCTTATCCCATTTTCTGGATTCCTGTCACTTTAAATGGCAGCTATTTTTCTCAAATGCCATTACGGATCACTGAGATGCCGGCGCGTGGGGCAAAAAGACTTGGCAACAATAAAGTCCGAGTGAATGGTAGGCACAACCTCCTCATGATCATCTTCATCAGCAAATTCCTTGACCCTTGTGAAACATCGTTGTAATATGATGTGGATTGAAGAGCTATCAGATTCCCGGCAGTGTAAGAGAACATCTAAGTTACACGCTTTAAATGAACCCTTTCTTCTTACCTAGAGTGAGGAAAATAACAGGAACAAAAAGCAAGTAATTGGAGGAAGAATGCAAGTATAAATAAATCGTTTTCAGCTGGTGTCATACTATACTACTGACTGCAGTAATTTAGAGGGAAGTTTAGCCAACAGAGCTTGGGGCACTGGAGTGCTATACCTGGGAATAGGCACCCCATATGGCAAGTAACCTTGCATTAAATTCCGTATGGTGTTAGGGTAAAGACACAGGAGCCATTATCCCCCAAACCTGGGATTTGACGCAAGACCACCTGTGATACGGAGGGTTTCTTGTCCCATGTCCCACCTACTGGGGTCCCGATTTTCAACTTATTTATCGTCGCGAGGAAGGAGATACGATCAGTGGAACGAGAGCTTAAGTAGCTGGACGTTTCGCATTCTCCCTAGAATTGTGGTATCCAAAAACCCAAAGTATTCAGTAGAGCGACAAACACGACGCAAGTACTGATTTACAACAGCAACCACCCAACAAGCCACAAGCACAGTTGCGTAAGGGCACTATACCAGCGTGTGGAGACACACCGCGGTGAACCGTAAGACAAGGTTACCGAATAAAAATATCTTCAACGTGTGTTTAGAGCGAATGGCTACCCACACAACTTCGTCAAGCAGGGCCTATTCAAATGAGACGAGAGACCAAGTCCGACCGCCCACAATTTTAGCGAGCACTCCCGTACATGAAGAATGTCTCGGAAGCCGTCAGCCGCCTTCCCACACCCCTTGGCGTTGGAGTTGCACACAGGCCAGGGGCAACCATAAGGTGCCAGATGACATAACATGAGAGTTCGATCGTCGATTTCGACGAGGTCCACCGTATGCTCCACACCAGGTGGCACAGGGACGGTAACTTGCACGTGAATTAGTTTTAAGTGATAGTAGCCATTGCGCTGCAGCTACCGCACTCTCCTTTCCTCCCCCACCTGAGCCCGGTGTCGAGACAGAGTCAAGAAGACCGGAGATGCGAAAGGGCGCAGGTGGCTGGCACGGCCGGAGCCGCCCCTAGGTGTACTACCACACCTGACTCGGATCCCACGGATTGGGGGTGCTATAAAGGCCACATTAAGAAGGAGCCATTGCAGCCTGACTCTCAGTCCGCCAGTCAGCTACTCCACACAAAACACACATTGGGCTGACCACGCGGTCCGAGTTATCCCGTCAGTTGACAACCTTCCAAGCCACGGCTTTTAGCGCACCGTGATATTTTCAAATGCTGCCGATTGTTTATAGTGAAAAAAATGCGCAGAGCTGTTGATTTCACACTCTCCCCCACCCCCACAATCAGACTACCATCCGAGCCAGTCAGTTGTCTGATGTGGGCGTAGGCGCATTGGCTGACGGGTCGGCGTACCCGTCTTCGCGCGCCACAGCACGACCTGGCTCCCATAACGCACACACCAGGATTCACTAAAGCAGAGGACATGGAGGAGCCATCGCCATCTGACTCCCAGTCCACTGGTCAGCCACTCGACACACACAGCACATACACAGAGCCGACGGCGTGATCTGGTGTAAGCGTCAGATTGGCAGCCTTCCAAGCCACGGTTTCTAGGAAACCGTGAATTTATCAGGTCATTATGATGAATGTAAGGGGTTTGTCTATGTATTAGTGTAGATGGTGTGCGCTGATGTGGCTTAGCCTCCGGTGGTTTACTGCAGGTTGTCGTGGAGGCGCATGTGTCCTAATAGGCCCATGCGGTGTGTAAATGTGCGGGAGCAGTGAGGGCAGTGGAGGCGGGCGCATCGACTATATGTCGGAGCTCCAGGCACTGGTTCACCAGTCTCTCTGCGATGGATTCGCAAGTGACCGACCAGGCCGATGTGTGAGGTGAATGTGCGGTCGCATTGAGGACAGTTTAGGAGAGAGTCCCCATCGCTGATGGTGGTGGTAGTGAAGGCGAAGGCGGTGGTGGTTGTGATGGTGGTGGTAACGGGCGATGAGTAGAGGGATGTGGTCTATATGATGGTGCGAGTAATGGAATTGATGACAGGAGTGAGGGTGGGGGAGTCTGAAGAAGGGTTGGCAGAATTTGACGTAGAAGTTGGAATTGTCAGATTGTTGGTGCATTGCGTCCGAAGATGGCCAGCCAGGCCTATTCGCGCGCGGAAGATGCGTTGACAGCGCGGGCAAGTTGGCAGGGCCTGGGTATCGACGGTGTTGGTCCGGGGCGATGGTGACTTTCGTGCCGCTCTTTTGGCCTTAGTGGCGGCGAGCTGGTTGGCCTCATAGATTGCTACACCAGTCTTCACGGATCTTCTCCATGCCGATCTTTCCTGGGCGAGATCCTCCCAGGTCGCCGGGTTGATTTGCAGTTGCTTCAGCGATTTCTTCAAAGTGTCCTTGTAGCGTCGTTTTTGATCTCCCTGTCGACGAGCACCCGTAGCGACATCTCCGTAGAAAATTCGTTGGGGTAGTCGCTCGTCGTCCATTCTTACCAGGTGGCCGCTCCATCGCAGTTGCACTTGCCTCAGCATGGCATGGTTGCTGAGGATTCCGGTTCGCTCCAGGACTTCCGTATCCGGGATCCAGTCTTGTCATCTCAGTTTCAGTATTCTGCAGAGGGAGCTGAGATGGAAGTGATTCAGCTTCCTGGCTTGGTTCGAGTACATGGTTCAGGTATCAGATCCGTAAAGAAGTGTCGTCAAAGACGACGGCCGTGTACATCTTCAGTTTGGTGTTTAGGTGAATACCGTGGTGATTCCACAGGGAGGCCTGCAGCCGGCCGAAAGCCTGACTGGCTTGGAGATCCGTTGGGCAACCTCGTCATCGATTCTCGTGTTGCGCGACATCGTGCTTCCTAGATAAGCGAAGGTTTCCACTTTTTGATTAGAGCGCCGTTGACATTGATTCGGGGAGCATTTTATTCCGCGCTGGGTGGCGGCTGGTGCATGACAACCGTTTTGGCTGTACTGATTGTTAATCCAAAATTGGCGCAGCCTGCGGCGAAGAGGTCCATACTCCTTTGCATGTCCTCCTCCGTCACGGTGTTAAGGGCACAGTCGTCCGCGAAATGCAAGTCATGGACTGTAGTCGTAGACACGTGCGTTGAAGCCTGCATACGCCGACTGTTGAGAAGGTGCCCGTCAGTTCTGTAGGCGATGCGGATACCAGGCTGCTCATTACGGTAGGCGTCCATCAGCATAGCCGAGAACATGAGGCTGAAGAGGGTGGGAGCCAGTACTCAGCCCTGCTTCACTCCGTTGGTCACTGCGAATGCTTTGGATACCGTCCCGTTGTCAGTGACGCGCGCCATCATCCCGTCATGAGGCTGACGCAACATGTGCGTGAACCGCTCAGGACAGCCGAATTTCGGCATGACTTTCCACAGTCCATCGCGATTCTACGTGTCAAAGGCTTTCGTCAGATCCACGAAGGTAGTGTATAGGTGAGTTCGCATCTCCTGGCACTTCTCTTGTAGCTGGCGGGCGGCAAAGATCATATCGGTTGTTCCGCGGTGTCAGCGGAAGCCACATTGGCTTTCGAGGAGCAGACCCTGCTCTAGGTGACCGTTCAGACGAGTGAGAATGATACGGGCGAAGATCTTCCCAGTGATGTTGAGCAACGAGATGTCTCTGTGATTATCACAGAGTTGCCGGTTCCCCTTCCATTTGTAGAGATGGATGATATTCGCGTCTTTGAAATCCGGAGGAACTTTTCCTTGGTGTCACATCTCTTGGAAGAGCGTTGTGAGTTCTGCCATCAACCGGGGTCCACCGTGCTTGTAGACTTCCGGTGGCATTGCGTCGGATCCCGGGGCTTTACCGCTGGAAATCTGCTGCACGGCCCGGATGGTTTCTGGTAGGGAAGGCGGCAGATCCAGGTCATTGTTCGTGTCCACTTGAGGGAGCCGGTCAGTGGCAGCATCGGAGATGGCTGATGAGCAATTAAGGACACTTCTGAAGTGCTCGGCCCAGCGCTTCAGAATTTGTGATTTCTCTGTCAGCAGTGTTGTGCCGTCAGAGCTCAGCAGCGGTGCGGTCCCCTTGATACACGGGCCGTAGATGGCCTCGGTGGCATTGAAAAAGTTTTTCGTTTCATTGCGGTCCGCATACCCCTGGATTTCCTCAGCCTTTCGGATCATCCAGGCATCCTGCATCTCCCGCAGCCGTTGTTGTACAAGGCACCGGCATCTGAAAAAGGCTGCTTTGGTGGCGGCCTCTTACCTTGGGGCCTTCGTCAGGGTTGCAGTCGGAGCCTTATCTGGATAATGAGCCCAAAACCACACGACTGCGGCAGGAAACATCTGGGGTCGGTTTCCGCGTCTGGCTTTGTTGTGGATTAAACAACTATGTCGGAGAAACTAGATCACTACTCCGAACGCGAATGGCCGAGCACGCAGCAGCAGTGAGAAGGAATGACGTCAACTCCGAAGTCGCGGCTCATTCTATGGGACCAGGCCACGCACGCAATTTCGTTGGAACCGAAATTCTCACTGGAGGCGACAACCGCGTGAGCCGTGAACTGCTCGAGCTTTTGGTTTCCCGGCCCTTAATCAATCAGTAAGCGCAATGACCTGCCTGTTCCCTATTCGGTGCTGAAACTTTGTCTGCGCATAGTAGTTAGCTACGCGGAGAACGTGCAGCTGACTACCATTCCTGGTGCCAATGTCGGCGAGCCAAATTGTCCAAGAGCTCTCACGGATGACGAAATCCGGCCGGTCAGCAACTCGACTGCGAGCCATCATTGCACCACATGTAACCATGTGCGATGAGCTTGGAACCGATAACCTTCACAGGCACGCTGGAGCACAGCATAGCAACTGCACACTGCAACAGTTGGCCGGTCAGACAATTATCACACCAGGTGCAACTATCTGCAATGTACTCGGAAGCTACCAATTGTGATAGGCATGTAAGGGGTAGCAACTACATCCTATAAATACTGCAAAACCTGGGCAATCCAATACCCTTATCTGAATCTGTCTCTGGTGATGAATTCGAGTAAGAATCCGAACCGCCAGGCTAATTAAAGCTCTTGTTCCGGTGATCGTGTCACTTTCTTCGCGATTACTTCCTGGAATTTGCCTCTTCGCTTCTATCATTTGTCGTCATCATCAAGTGCATATTCTTTATTTGAGCCGACGTGACCTCCATGTTAAGTGCGGGCGATATGGCTCTTTTCATGCAATAAATATGGAGTAGATATGATGCAGTTAGCATCGTGGTCAGTCGCCACCAGAAATTTTTTCCTCATTGGCTAGTTTATAAATTTTCGTCCTGAGTCGAAGAAATGTTCCTGACCTAGCGGTGTACTTGCTTACTACTAGAGTAAGAAAAGAAGGATGAGGCTTTTAAACTGATGTTGTATTTATTGCCAGGTGGTCGCCTTAAATTGTCGTCAAGTTGCAGGCCTTTGAGTACCGAACCACGCATGCCCTCAAATGACCGTCATCGTCTCAGAAGTCACCAACGGGGCCTTTTGGCCTTGGCCTCAGTATGACCCCGAGTAAACTGGTGCCCTTAAATGTTAACTTCACCGAGTACTTTTGATAGCCTTTCCACTGCGAGGTCGGCCATTGTTCCCGGAGCCAATGAACACTCCTGTGGTCCTAGTCTCCAAACTGGACCAGAATGTGCACCATTTATGCCGTGGGATTCTGAAGTCCTGGGGTAAGTATGAAGCTGAAACCTGACTAAAACCATATTCCGTTAAAGAGTGACTCACTTCTCCGTCTAGTCTTGATAGGGAAGGTTTACGCCAGCGCCGTAGGTGGTTGCCACTCTCGGGGTTGGAAGAAAGGAAATTATCAGGTTATTCACCGTGTGGATTTATGTGGCCGCGAGACTTTGGGCAACCGATCTCCCAAGTGCGAAATAAAGATACCTGTAGTTTCGCAGCCATCTGAACCCATTGACTGATTTTGAACTGAAGGTTTATTATGACCGAACGGCAACTTAGGAGACGAGTTCACATCATCTCGAGTCTTGTGGTTGTTTTTTTTTCACTTGCTTATAAAAGGGCACAGAAATCAAATGTAAAAAGTTAGCAGCAGGACACGGGAAAAGGAGCCGTCCCCAACACATGTGGCTTTGGGCAAAATTCCAAGGAAATTATACTTCGAATTAAGTTGAGGGTTAAGGTCAGAGTTGAGGCACCGGACCAAGTGTAGGGTTTAGGTTTAGGGTAGGGCAATGGTTAAGATTAAGGTAACAACTTAGTTTTATGTTAAGGGAAGTGCTAACATTAAGACACGGGTATATTTACCCTTCCTGAAATTTGCCGCAAGGCCACATCTTTTAAACGGGTGGGGCGATTCCTATTTCCATGGGTTGTTTAGGCAGTATACAAGGCATCCTTGCTGCGACAGAGCACACGATTGGTTAAAAAGGGAGTGAATCGGTTTTCGCATATAAAAAGAATACTTCGTTTTTATTTGCCCACTAAGGTTCGCCCTTTCGAAACGTTTGACATTTAAGCTCGTGTTTTTTGGTGTCATGCATCACCGCCAATCAGGAATCATCAAATTTGTCCGAACAACGCGCTGGTTTTAGTAATTTTTCGAGTAAGACGCTTAAAAACGATACGTTGTTTATTTCACAGCTACAGTCTAGATCTTTAATATAAAGATGCTGAAGATTTTTATGACGGGCCAGAAACTCAGTTGCAGATGTCATTTTTATTCACAATCTTTTGAGCGTACATTAAATGGATCCTCTGGGTGCATGTCTCCGATACGCCGAAGCAGGAAGTCAATGAACTTGAGGTCGCTGTCAGAGGGCCGGACTCAATGTTAAATATATGATAAAACTGAAACTCCCCAAAACTCCAAACTCAGTAGCGTTCCTCCATCTGGTTATACTATGAAATGCGCTTGCTCCGCTGTGCTGTGCATGAACGTGTCCCGTACTATAACCGGCTCCATGAATAACCATTTCCTGTTCCATATCGTTATCACCCGGGACGGCGGACGTGCTTTATCGCTGGGCGTTGGACTTAGCGGTCAATGACCAGAGTCGGGTCTCAATCTCGCGTTATTTAAACCTTGGGTTGGTTACGACCTGTTAACTAACGACGTACAAGCCTAAAACAGCGATTCCAGACTCCGCAGGTCTTGTCCATATGTATTTTATAGTTCTTTGTTTGCATGTCAGTTCGAACGCTTTTATTCGAAAATGCCCACTGACGGCCGTACAGCACGCTAGTTACAGGGACGGTGGTGCGTGTGCATTAGTATATATTGATATAAGACTTACTGCAGCATCTATGGTGCATTGTCTTCCCTTATCATCAGGGGCCCTGTGGCATGAGGAGAGAGAGAAAGAGAGAGAGAGAAGCAAAGAAGACCGAATGCTGAATCGGGTGCGGTAACTGTCCGCTGGTACGGCGTGCCGTATTGCCTGCGACATATGTGCACTTATCACGTCTATCATGTCTGAAGCCTCCCGCGTTAGTCCAGCGCTTCTACCACAGGAGCAGTAGTGGTAGACACACGGCAGGTGGTCAGCGGACACCGCCACCTTCGCCTCATAAAAGCGGTTGATGAGAAAACTATCTGATGTTTCGCTGCTGGGAACGTTTGTGCTAGCGTTTGGCTTAGGCGTCTTTTCGGAGTTCACTAGCCACATCCCTTGAAAGGGCTTTTTAGGAATAGAGTTTTCTTTTTCCACAGTAGCACCTGACAGGTTTCACCAGTCCTGCGACAAGATGCTTTGTGATAAACCGATCAGGATATCCGTTCGCTCGAAGTAGGTTCTGGATCTTCCCAAGCTCCTCCTCGATACTATCTGCCGAGCAAATTTGTCCTTTGCGCTAAGCAACGGACTAGATTGCGTTTCTGTTGGCGAGGTACGAAACTGCCAAAGTTCGTATATTTGCCTCGACCAGGTTTACTTTCGATAAAAGCGCTCTTCGGATGCTGCCCTCCGGTCCTCTGCTTAGAGGACGTCTAATAAAGGGAGTGAACCTGCTCTTTCCATCTCCAACATGAATTTGATCGACGGACATGCTTGGTTTACAGTGTTTAAGAGTTCGTCTACATTTTATCTCTTCTGTGACAATTGCAAAGATGTTGTCGACGTATCAGCCATAGTGTCTTAGATTATTGATCTGTCCGCTTACCTCGAACTTTATCCAGTTTTGCCCATAAAGACATAGGCTAGCAGAGGTCAAGTGGCGAGCCCATAGCTTAACAATTGATACTCATTCGTATGTTTGCACCACGATAGTCACGTAAAAAGCCCTTTGTCGACGTCGTCATTCTTCCATTCTGTTTTCAGCGATTATTCGTCCCACGCGCCCATCGCCTCGTCAACGAAGCGCGCTGACCACAAACCTCTGCCTTCTAGCCGCGCGCGCCCGACTACGCAGCTTCGGCAGCCACCGTATAGCACTTTTCGAATGTTCTTCGGTCCACGTTTACCGCAATGCGCATATCGCTTCGTCGTCGTCGTCATGCGCGAAAGACGCGCCCATCTTAAAGAATTTTCTCATCACTACGGTTGAACCCCTGATCCCCGGCGCATGTTTACGCCAGTCGATGCGCCATCACCAAAAGCCTATGTTCAACGTTCACAGCACATTCCGGGGATAAAGAAAGGATATTCATCAGTAAAGATTTGTTTTAGGCCTCGAACTATCTAGTTCCTTTTATTTCGGCTTTCGTTGCTTCGATGCGATCGATGCACAAAATCTTAGAGTAACCGTTTTGAAAATACCAAATGGGTTTAGCTGACTTCGGTAATCTCTTCTCGTCAGAAGTTAACGTATTTTTATTTCAGTAGCAACTCGTGCCGATAATTCCTTCTTGTGAGATTGGCTGCCGTTTCATAGAAGCGAATAAAGCCAAATGCGCCCCTGATGACCGACCTTTCAGTTCGTTACTCCTCCTCGTACATTGATGAGAAAGTCGAAAACATAGTTTCAGAAGAAACCGTTAACGTTCGGTGTTTAACATTTCCACTTTACTTAACATTGACGATAATACGGTGAACCGGGGTGAATCAGGTGACTTCAATTTCTCCGCGAGCTTCCGACCGTTATCAGCGCGAAAGAAGGCAGTTTGGCATCCATGTTAATTATCTAATTGAACTCATCGTAGCGGACAAAATGGTTCTCGATCGAACTGTAGAACCTCGTGCGTCAGCGAAAGAACAGGCCTCTTCTATCGCGCCCACGCCTTCACCAAACCATCACCACGTTACCAGATTTCCGGCTTAATTCTTAAGACTTAATTCTGTACCTGGAGTAATTTATGCCGTTACGGCGAAATAAATTCTGCAAATACCACAAACCTTTACCCGGCGCAGAACGAGCTTCATCATCAGCACACGGTCAGAGACGAGCGTTTTCAAAATATCGTCGACGCCCACCGCAACTCATCAGCAGTCTTCACCAAGACGTAGCATTACGCATTTTTATACGTCGACGAAGCATCGAGCGCATATACAGCGTGAAAGTACTCCAAATATTATTGTCCGTTCACCACCCGCGAACTAAAATGTGAGCCATCAGTATCCAGGACTTCCGACAACAAAGACATTTCATCGACATTTACAATTATTTATAAATGTCGCATGCAGATATCGCAGTTTTTCTAATCAGTTCCGCTTCGTTTCAACTTCAGTTCACTTCAAGACGAATTGGGCGTCTAATTCTGAAGATCTGCCGAAATTCAGAAATTTCCAGGGCTTCTTTCTCTCGTGCCAACGTCACTTCACTGTTCGGACTGAACTTCGAAAACTTTTGTGATAAAAAGCATAAAGATGATTCTTTCAGATCCATTGAAAGGTGCCCATTTTAGCCGTTCAGTATCTCCCATATCAGCAAAGTTAAGTTAAGCCTTCATCATTAATAAAGCGGTTACCTCTCCTTTCATTACGCACCGGTCGATGACGCCAGATATGATTCAAAAATACGTACGATATGTCGCGAAGTTACCCCGCAGTCCAGCCAAAATTTATCACTGCATACCTTCTCGCCCGCAAGCGGAAGGTCGTGTGCATAGACGCGCAGACGACCGTTCAAATTTCTGTCTTCCATTGAGCCGTTATTATCTCCCGGTCATTGACTGATCTCGTCACGACTCCAGGTGGGCGTAAGGAGTGTGCAGGTGCCACGATAGTTCGCTCAAAAGTTTCATTTCGTTTCGGTGCATTGTAATGCGTAAATTATGTATAAAACCGGTACGTAAACCAGACAACAACAATTTGCCCGAAAGTTAAAGAAGAATTTACGAAAACTCGCTACTTTCAGCCACTGCGATGAACTTCTGCAGAAACCAAGGCTTATTGACTGATCAAACGTCGGTCGTTTATCTCATACGCGCATTACTTCGCCATGCACTCTCATGTTCGCCGCAATAAGAGATACGCCACACGGGCACGTTTAAGCATATTGCTTCACACCTTTTGCTGCTTCTTTTCGCTCTATCGGGAAACTGCGTAACGGATTCACCAAGCATAAGCAAAACGCAATAAACACTAACGTTTGTCACCGAGATTTTTTTCAAACACGTGACTACAAACTGACTTCACAGTCAATTAATGCCAACATTCGCTCAATATCATCACCGCGGCGTTTACCAGGTTAGCCATCACGTGACATGGGAGAGGCCGAAGACTTCCTAACAGAAACTATAGGTGAAGATTGCTTTTGTAGCAATTGCGTGAATTTACTTTTCGAGAAACCGGCCGGTTGAACAGCTTCAGAGCCCGGGAAATAATCAATAAATCGAGATTCACAGCATTTTAATTAGATGTACAGTTGTGCCAGTTCTTTTCGTTCCCCGAGTGGAAAGCGTAAGGTTCAAATAATAATGCTTCCACGCAGGGATCGTGTTAATTTTTCGAATTTCCACTCATCGCTCAGTAGATACCAGTGCCGGAGACGTCATCCAGCAAATTCAGCCGTGATACCTCGACTACTGAGGAGTCGTCCATATTCTTCTGGCAGTGACTGCATTTAAGTTGAGTTGTGTTTTCGCGTTATGAAACGAGTTCGTCTACTTAGAACCGTGTCATCTTCAAAAATATAATTTCGCCGTAATCGCACGCGTACGCCGCCTTCACCGTACCATGAAATGCACCAACGCGACCGAACGTCCTTAGTTCGCTCATCCTGTTAGCGTCGAAGTCCACCGTTCATTGCCAGTTTGTAACGGGGTGACATCAGATTTCACGCAACCCAAAGGCAGTGCTCTTCAGACAGACACGCAAAGCAATTGCCTAAAGCCGTAGTTAAGTAAGAAGTTTTTCCTCAATAACTACGCTACTCAGCGCGTTACCTTGCAGTGTGGAGTATGCCCATGATTTCATAACAGTCTTCTGCCGAAATGTTCGGTTTCGCTTTTAGCAGACCTTTCGGAGTTGAAGCCGAGTTGTGTCGTGATCGACGCAGTTAGTTCCTCGAAAGACTTTTCTGATCATCAGCAGCATGAATGCAGGTCAACAGGAACGACAAATCCTCGACGACGTGTCTGCTAGACAGTTCCGTTACGATATTCACGCAACATTTTATCTTTCTCCTCCTCCTTCTTCTTCATCATCATCAGCGTCATCATCATCATCATCATAGCAGCAGCAGTTACCTCTCTGTTCTTCTTTTCCTCATTCTTCCGTTTTCCTCATCTACTACTACTTCTTCTTCTGCGCTTTCGCGTTTCGTTATTCTATTGTCTTCCTTCATCCTTCACACTTCATTTCTTCTTCGTCTTCCTTTCGCCTTCACTTCAGCCTGTTCTTCTCTCTTCATTTCAGTTCTTTCCCCGTTTCATTATTCACTTTTCCGTGTTCTTCGGTTATTATTCAAAGAGGACTCCTTCAGAAAACAACAGAGAATAAAGCAGCCACATACATTTTAAACAAAGGAAAGCTCATTCTTTCATTCACGTCACCAAATAATTACGTTTTCTTTCTGAAGCAGAAAATTCCTCATTGTCGAAAACATCTTCAGTACAGTGTCTAGCACTCGTAACATATGCCAGGAGGAAAAACAAAAGTTCATTTCGACGTAATTACGCCATTGTCTCTTCATACCACTTCATTATATGCTATCGTGCCAGTCAGCCAGGCGCGTAGATGCATGAGGCCATTTGCTGAAAAGTCACCGACTCGAAAAGAGAACGAACAATGGGGTGGTCATGACACAAGCAAAAGGCTGAGTGAACAATTACACCGGGCTTCTCTCATTGCCGATCACTACTTCAGTAACAACATTTGTGGCGTCATAGAGACTTAAATAATATCAAAGTCAGTAAGAGCATGTAGAGTTGCAGCCATCAAGCGAGAACAACAACAGCGGTTAGTTTCTGAGTTTAAAGCAAGTATTCAGCCTAGTGACGTGAATGGGTCTAAAATACAAAGCGAATAGAGGCTATCGTTAGCAACTTTCAGCACAGTTGCATGTTGTTCTCCAGCATGAAACCTTTCCAGCTAACTGGTTGAACAGTTAATCCGCGAACAGCATTCGCAGCTCTAGTGCGTTCGTCTCCGATGATCAAAATCCAGATCGATCTGCTTATTTGCAATTTCCGAACAATTGAAGGCCGCTCTTCCCGGCCATTAAAGTTTACATTGCCGAAAGATCATCTTCCGTAACTGCGAACTCCGCACAATCACGTAACAGAGAAGCAAATCGATTTTTAACTTTCCAAAAAGGCTTCGTTTCAATTCAAAATATCCAGTCCCCGCAAACATTAGACGTTATTCATGAAATAAACCGCAATCTCCACGCATCCGACCATTGCCAACTTCATAGGTCGCAATAGCAAATAACTTCGCAGCCGCATCCGTCAGGACACCCTGAGTAGCAGATTTTTCCATCGACTTTCATGCTTTTATACATTCAACAAGCATTTTATAGAAAACGCCATCAGCATCTTCCTTTCAATTCATTTCTGTTAAATTACGCATTTTCATTTTTCACTCACAGAAGTATTCGATCTAAAAATGATTATCGAATACTTCACCTCGGCCATCGTTTAATTGTTTCAGCTCAAATTGCAAGCGCAGATTTCATGTACCATGCAAAGACACCCATAGGTTCATTAAATTATATGGGGATTAGTCTCCGTAAAGTACACTTCACAAACAAGATTCACATAATGCCATATGAAGGACATTTCGCATTCTTAAAAGCTCATTAGTTCCAAACGTTTTAAAACCGAAAACTATCCTTTCGAAATGTAGGCTTCAGTTTCGATGATGACGATGATGACCATTCACTATCAGTTAATAAAGAAAAGAACTTGCGCACATGCTCGACAAAATACATTCGAATTTTGTTGTTAAACAAACGGGGAAAATGCCCGCTGGGCACAGCAGGCGGAAGAGATTTTCGTAGCAGCCGGTACAGTTCATTTGTTTAATCGCAGTTGACGCTCGTTCGTTAGTCAATATTACAACCCAACTTAAGCAATATTTTACACCGCTATAACCATTCTCGAAACCTCTTTCATACTTTCCATCCGAGCATTAATTTGCCGCACAAGAGCATAAGTTTACGGTCATTGATTGAAAACCAGACCTTTCGTTGCTTCAGAAAGTGCGTTTCCAAGAATATTTGATATCATAGGCATAGAATTTAGCGTATTAATAAAAGACTTTTCTTAACTTTCAGTTTTGATGCGACCCGCTTTTTACCCTTATAAAGTTCCTTCGAGTAGCGCATGCTTCAGCAACAATCATGAACTTCGACAGCGCGGCGGTTGCATGAGCACGACTTCAGCAGTTATCTTCGCACTCATACAACTTCCGGGGTTGCAGAGTCAAAGGGCGGGAGGCGGTATGATGCCAATGGCGAACGAAGTCAAACAGTTCGTTCACGCGGTCCATCATTGGTTCATCGCACGAATCAGATTTCATGCGAATAAGAAAGAAAGAAGCCTGGGAATCACTCAGCGAGATAGAGAGCAAACATTATAGCAACCTTGAAGAAGGATTCTCGTCGTTCGATTGACCATCTGACAGGAGACTGACGTATCCCTTCAGTTGGCAGTCTTCCGTCAATAACTTTTATGCGCTTAGCATTCATAGCGCGTCATTCGGCTCCAAGAGGATTGGCGCGAACGGCCGAATGAATTGCATTTGCCGTTTTGCGTTTCCATTAAATTCCGACTCGCATAACACCAGCTCCTTACGCAGCGTCGTCGGCGATGTCGACGGTAACAAATTCTCGTCTATCAATTTATCGCACCATACCGCGTCAGAGAAATAGGTTAAACGTTCAAATCGTCGGTTTGTTCACTTGCTCATTTTTGAAGCCGCACCATAAAGTTCACTGGCCGGGCTTTCGCTCTTCATGAAATATTCCAGTCTTTCAACTGCACCGCTTACGCCGCTAAGCCTTCTTTATTCGGTTCGATGACTTAAATGCGTTCGTAAAAACGCTACCGACGCCATTTTCAGAATAATTATTCACCCTGCAGAGTTATTAAGGAATGCTATAGTGACAGTATAAACTTCGTTTTCGACGCATGCCGAGACTATGTACGTTATACGACCTCCGGTGAAAACAGGTTACTTAAATGAGCTTCAGTAACAAAGCGACGGTTAAGCCCTACGTGAAAATAATTTTAAGCATCGCATTGCTTGTCGTCATCGTTCCATGTTCTTTTGAAATTTCTGTTCATTCCAATTCGGTAGCAGCCAGCGCCGAGCCTCGCTCAAAAGTTCCGCGTACGCACGAGCAGCAACGTTTAAAGATGACTCTCCGATAAACTCCCCATTTGACTCGCTTCCGAATGGTAAAAATGTTCCCGGAGATTGACATTTACCAGTAATTTCATCACCGTCATTTAATAAGAATCCAGTAATTCTTTCAGACATGTCAGTTGAGCGGCTTCCGCATGCAGAAAACTGCCGATAAAAATTCGAAAGGAGATTAACCTCAGATACTAACGACAAAGTTACCGCAAAATATTCGCCATAGTGCAGGTCTTACTCAAACACCGGCCTCCAACAGCCCCTAAACGGAGAATAGAGGTAACGCAGCCATACCGCCGCTGAATGAGCGAATTGAACGACTTCGAATAGTTAATTTCAAGGACGCGTAACTTTCATATTCAACATATATCGAGTTAACGATTGACCGAGAAAAATTCAGATCGGCAAGTCGATAAAGCGCAACAAAACTTCGGGTTGACGAAGCACCATGCAGTCGATGTTACCGATCCTCAACTCTTTCCAGCTGACCACGATCATCTGCCTTACCGTATCAGTCATCTTCGCGGAAAATACTCATTAGGCCACGTTTGCTCACAGTTACAGAATTGACTGGTTAAGAATGTTCATACATACTTCGTCCTCATAATCAACACCGTTTCATTTTGTTAATGTAAATTCAATGAGCAAAATGACTGGGAGAATAGCAGGAATCGACGACGTTCCGGAAAGCCGGTAAACCCCCATCGCATCACATGACTAAAGTAACATTCATCAGTCTTCAGTAGTCTCCCCTTTCCGCATGGAGTTACTTCGAATGCATGCTTATTTACAGTAGATTACGATGAAGTTAAACAGTACCGCGAGACTCTTCGCACCAGTGGCACACAACACTTCGTGAATGCTTGGTCTCCATTAAGTCTAATCGGGAGCCGCACGTTCCGCGCCACCATGACGCTCCATTTGTTTTTATCGGCAGACGAACGTCACTGATCATTGCGACGCTCGGCTCGTTCGTCTTAAAGCGTTAACGCCAGCAGCCCCAGGCCGCTGGTTGACTTTGGGATCTCTATCAACAAGTCCCGACTTCTGGAGCCTGGTGTTCACTCCGGGGTTTGCGTGGCAGTTCAATAGTCAGAAACTGTCATTCCAGTCTTTCGAGTGTCGTCAGCAACTTTTCCGTTTCTTCCCGATTAATCCTCACAGAATTGGCACTGGTGATCCCGACCTTCATTTAGCATGGAAGTTTAGCGACGAGCTCATCAGTCGTTAAAGTCGGGTTACCGCCAGTGCGGTAAATTTTCACTATTTCACTGATAACTCAATTAAAGAAAGACAGCATGACACGACAAAGCGAAATGCAAGACTCTGGGTCTTGAGTTAAGGACTCTGTTCTGCTGATTTAGATCGTGAATATTGACTTGCGTTCGTTGAATAACGCTCACCGATCACTAACAGAACTCATTCGTTTCGCTCGTTTCCGCGTTAACTTCGACATTAAAGCAAAGCCGCACAACGGCTGCAGTAGTAGATCAACCAGATTAATACGCCAAAGCACAGACAAGGAAGACCGCAACACAATTTCGGCTTATTAGCCGTTCGTTGTTATTAAAGCCAAATCCTAGGTAGTACCACTCGAGGATCAAATGACTCCATTGATCAGAAGTCCAGCAGCCTAACCATTGCCACGGGCTTACTGCCTGCTTCAGATCGGGAATATTAACATTGCGATAGACGTCATCGATCGGTTACGAAATCACTGTTCCTCTGCCTTAGCTCATGCGCGCAACAGACGATGGCCAATAAGTCAGAAATGGCCATTCCAGTCTCCTGTCTTCGTAGAGAATGCCATGCTGTTCATCATGCCAGCCGCCGTGCGACTGCTGGCGATCTTCAGTTGTGCTCAGCAAGACGAATGCAACCGTAACTGACGCAGCGCCCGCCCAGTCTGCCATTCAAGATAAGCCGAATCTGCAGCCGATGCTTATTAGTGCAAACCGATACCCCTGAGAGGTCACCACCCGCAGCATACATACGAAGGCGCATACGCCTTCAGACGTTCGTCAGATTTAACCGCAACATTATTTGTTACATCCTCTGCCGGAGACTAAAGTCAAAGTTTCTTCGAATTAATTTTGCAATTTCCGAGAAGAATTTCGTAACCATGTTCTATCTTCACGCATGGATGTTTCCACTAATTCATTTTCTGACCGACGAGTACTGATACATCCGAAATACGTGCTTCACACTCAGATACAGCCAACTCCGCGATATCTCAGTTTACGCATGCGATGCAGCAGACGCAAGTTCGTCTCTTCGATATTCGTTTAACAACAACAGCGAATTACTAAAACGAGCGGTTCTTTTAGTCAAAACTAGAGTAGTTCATCATATTAAGCCAGCAGGCATTAGCTCGTAACAGTAATTCGCAGCCGACTTAATCATTATGTTCGCCAACATGTATTATACGACGTCAGCCATTCTTTTCAATGGATGTCATTCAAAATCCGAATAGATAAATGAGCAGATTTGTACATTGGTTATCGTTATGTTGTTGTTCCGGGTGAAATCCTGCATTGCGATTTATCCTTTCGTTCGTTACAGTCGCCGCAAAACCTTCCGTTTTATGTAAAGGCATTGTAACAGCTTCATGTTTACTTTATATTTCAGCATATGGAAAATGGGTTGCCATGTCGTGGCGTATGCCCAACAAAGCACAGAAAAGCTCACGCACTCGACGCAAAGGTGGCACCGTTCTTCAGATCACTGCGGTTACTCCATCGTAGTACAAGCCCGTTGTCTGCTGCGATCAATAATAAATACAGAGCGAACGCGTTAAAGAAGCGAAGTGTTATCGCGAGCAGGCGAAGTTAACAAACCATCCCAGATTCACGAAGCAGCGTCTGGTCCTAAAGAAATTACACAAATGTTGCGCCGTCTGTCCAGTGAAAAACGCAAACGACTCATTCCGAAGTCACTATCGAAAGCCGGGTAAGTCAGCGAACCGGAAGTCCATTGAAGGCGGATTGTCAGTGTCGCACTGCTATTTTCACCTTCATATCTTCGACCATCAAAGAAGGGGAAATAGAAACCTCCCCGGTAATGCAGGTGACTGTTCACACGGTTCTGCGATAAACAATGTTCTAAAGTTTCAGCCATAACTTAACTCTAACCTCAAATTTTACTCATTCAACTCCTATCATCGCCCTAATGTTCGAAATCGAAGTACAGCCCCTCGGCTGCGTACCTTAATAGGTTAACAGAGGATTGATCATCATATCGTTTCGCCTGAGCATGATAAAGACGGCAGTTAAGATGTGAGTTCAGGAAAGGTTTCGTATAGTGGAAATAACAGTCTTCGTTCCCGGGATTAAAAGGTCATTCCTGCCAGTATCAAGAATCCGTTCGCCATCATAGCCGAGACACCAGTAGCTCATATGACGCAAGACCACTTCCGTTCCACTGCAGCATCAATGTTCATTTCACGCCATAACAGTCATTTCCAACTTCAATTTGCATGCTTTAAATAATGACTACGCGCCGCCAACGCGTTCGTACTTACTGCGGAATGCAGTTCTCCATCAACCAATGATTCGCTTCAACTTCATCGGCGTTTTCCAGCAGATTATTTGCGAGCTCCTGCATCTGCCTAGTTTCATTCTGAGCATTGCGCCGGGTGCTTGGCGGATGGTTTCAAGAAGGTCTTTAATCCGCGAAACTTCAGCATTTGTCTACTGATCTTCGCATGAAGGTTACGAAACGCAAAAAATAAAATCAATTTCGTGAACTTCATATCTCCATGTCGATTGTTTATCGATCCATCTTCGTTGTTCTGCAGGGCAAATTACATTTCCCGAATGTCGGCATGAGGTTTAGACTCGGGAGGCTTTGAAAATTGACTAACCGTTCATTAACGCCATAACTTCCGATAGTTTGTTGCAGACGTTAATTCAGCCACGCCATTCCCGCACCTTCTGCTGCGTGATTTAGTAGCATTCGATTAAATTAAAGTTGAGCCAAACGACGCGTCTTCATTCGCATTTAGCAACACTTCATATCATTCCGACAGGGTTATTTAACTTCCTCGTTTCACTCGATCTCGTCATGCCTTCTCGTTAACGTTCAGCTTAGGATTGGTGAATTTTGTCGTTATCGCCGCTCGCTAGCGCCAGGCGTCAGCACTCGTGTCATATTGAAGACGGTATGCCAGCGTAAGAGATAGCATGGGTTAGCCGTTACAATTAGCGGATTGGGGCCGATATATCAACTACGCAAAGCCGAGAAATTAACGCAGCCGTGACCAGAAGGCTTCAATACGCACCATTTATAGTGCTTCATTATTAAACATATCACGACCGATGCACGCGCCTCGCACCACTTTCTACTCCGAAGAAAACCGCAATTGTTATAAAATGACTACTTTCAGGTAGTATGCATGCTTCTAATGATTTTCGCTGCCCTTATAAGCTTCAAATATATTTCATGAAAAATCCAATCAAAGTATTCGATTTTGTTACCCGCAGAAAACATCGCCAGTCTCCGCCACCTCTCATCAAAAGGAGCGGTATATTTATGCCAGAAAACGCTCACTCTCGAATATTTTTGAGCCGGTCCGCGTTTACGTTTGTGTTTTCAGCTCACAATCTTCATGCTTTCCGGGCAGGGAAACTATGTCGGCCTTCCAGTCACGAAATAAATATCATACGCTTCGGTGCACCGCGTCGTCGTTTACGTCTTGTTCGATAGCCTGTGCCGCCTAACGCTCAGCGCGCAAAATAAAGTTGTTCCGATATCGAAACTTTAAAAACTAAATGTCAGTTTTCCTGGGGCATTACAATTTAAAGATGAGCATAGTTATCTGTTATATGAGCATAAGACAGGATATGTTTCCCGGCGAAACGTAAAGCCGACTTTATAAGAACAGAAAAATCAACAGAAAAATATTGTTAATAGCAGTTTCAGCACGGTTTTTTCAGGCAAAGCAGCGTATTCAAAGTTAAGCATCTCGTCGCGTTCCTCGTAGTATCCTTTCACATTGGGATGCACGATAGTTAATATTAATAAATCCATTGAAATAATTGTTCGTAATCATAAAACTTCAGAATTTTGGTTAACTTTGCACGAGATCGTCATCAGTGTAGGCCAGGATTAGGTTAATCTTCTCATCGTTAAACTGCAGACATGCATCATCGCCGCAGCCATCACGAGCGGCGACGCGGCACATTCTTCAATTGTTTCTCAGTGAGATTTGTTCATCGGCAGATCACTCGCCTGAACTATTCATCCATCGGCCTGTTTCGCCTGCTTCATATTTCTAATTTGCGATTTAATGCTTCACTGTTTTATGCTTTACGTATTCAATTGCGCAAGTTTCTTTATTCGTTTCAACACTTTTCGGTTCTTTCGTTACTTCCAACGACAAACTTCGTTACCATCAGCACATTACAGGAGTTCCGGCTCGTTTTCGCAGTGATCACTTGCCGATCATCAATATTTCGTGTCATATGTGAATTTTTCATAATAAGTTAATATTAAAATCGACCCATTAATAGCACAGCAAATTCAATGCTTTAGTTCAAAAGCATTTTAAAATTTGGCAGGATCATCATACAGGCAGTACTCAACTTTCCTTTTGCAGCCACGCAGTCTATTGCCATCAGTTGTCTGTTATTTTCACCTACCAGCACTACTCGGTTGCCGCTTCAACGCCTCGCCTGTCGTAAACACTTTTAAAATATTGAAACTATTTGCGTTTTTCAAAGAAAAAATTCATAAGCTTCGGCGACCCTCTATGCGTTGTAGATATGCCAAATTAACTTCAGGACTAACATGGCATGACATGCGGCCTTCCGGCTTCTGTCGTCTATAACACAAAGCACACAGCAACATATGTCACAGCCAGTCGCTGAGCTCGATTCAGTTCTCAATATTTTGATCTTTGCCGACGACCCAGAAGGGTGAGAGAGGAGAGAGATTTAAGCGCGTCACGCGCCTTCATCGCGCCACGCCACGTCGAACGACGGCGGAAATCATATCGTCTTCAACTGCACCATAAGTTCAGCTGTAGGGTTGTTTGCCGCGCGAACTTCACTATGACGCAGATATTAACTTCCTCGATTTTTACGGGCGCCCGTGAATTTAGATATAGCGATTTTTCATTGCTTGGTGATTATTAAGACAGTCGTTTCATTGGAAAATGAAAGCCGTTGCCCGTCATACCGCGACGGTTGTTTACGGCCAAATGTACCGCTCCGCATATTTGCGCAGGATATAAACAGTGTAACAAACATTCAATGAATTCATTTGCATTTTATGCTGAGCACCGTGCGAAATGTTTATATGATATGTGAGGAAGTTTATATGAAGGAAAATACGGTAAGCGTCCCATACAAATATACCTTTGCCTTGTCACTCTTTGTGGGGAAGAGGATGGTAACAGTTTCTACCCGAGGCAATTTACATTAAGACAGGTTACGATTGCATGTAACATTTAATTGGTTCACATTTCATACTTACCACGAATCGTCAATTCGAGCAAACATTTTTCAACAGCAGTTTTCAGCCAAAGAGTTCGCCGTTTGTGACGTTTGCAAAATGCGTATAGATACTAAACGGACTCACCCGCGGATGCCGCATTCCCCACACCAGTCGGAGGGCGCAGCACGCGTAGCGTGATCACGCCGCACTGAAGTTCAGCCTGTATCTTCATGGCATTTCCATTCGCGCATTCGACTTCCGCCGGTCTTCTGACTTTGTTCCATAACGGGTTAACAAGCGGCGAGGAAGAGAGATAGCGCCCTGCTGCCGCGCAAATCTTCTTCACTTATAATCATACGCGCAGTGTAATCGTCTCGCAGCATGCTATTCAGCTATCAGTAACCTCGCGGAATCGACGGTTCAGCTGCTCAATTACGTACGGTAAGGACTTCATTAACTGTTCATTGATTCACAAAATTGATAACGGTCATCGAATAAAATACTTCCGTCCACTCCAGATGTCCGTCTAACTTCGAGGTTAACACCTGATGCCCATCAGAAAACAGGTCGAGGTTATTGTAAATTCTGCAAGAGGTTCATCGACAAAGTCAGACATCTCAGTAAGCGTTTGAAAGTCGGACGAATAAAGTCAGGATTCGGCGAGCGAACAACTTCCTCTTCAAGTCATTCGAATGCAAACATTCGTTCAACCATTAAAATGCCGATTTAAACTGAACGGCGGGAACATCAGCGAACAACCACGCCAAACAGCCGCGAAGAAGACGTCGCATGCCCAGTACGCCCATATTCATCCGTTCAAATAAAACGCACAGTTCGCCATGTATGCCCTTCATTATTATCTCTTTGCGGGAGCGACTAAATGGGTGGTGTTAATATCGACGAATACGATGGTTTATAAACTTAAAAATCCAAGAAACAAATGTTACGAAAATCGATACGGTAAATTTTAAATATTTGCCAGAGCGTTGGTTAATTAAGGCTTTAGTTCGTTGGCGTATGTCGATTTCACCACCGGTACGCCGGAGTTTTTCAAAGTGCAAAGAATTATTCGAATCTGCCCAGATCCTTCATCGATTGCTCGGTAGTCATCGGCCGATTCTAATGATTGCTAGAAAACCGCTTCGACAGTCAGCCTTCATCGTATCAGAATATGATTCATTACGCCGCAGCAGTTGCACCCGCGCCAATCACGTTTTAGGGTCTTCGTAAATGAAGTTGAAATTGTTCTACCAGTCAGTCGTTACGTCGTCCACCCCATGTCGTTTCACAAAACAAAACAGTACCATACGTAAAAACCGCATATTTGAATAATTCTGTTATGTGCTAACCAGAATACTGTTGAATCGAGCAAAAATTATATTTAGAAACCTAAAAGACATTAGATGACTTTCAGTCGGCTAATACCAGTGACGTGCTGTACGACGAATTCTCCATAGCGCGTGATATATGAACTACGCATTCACGCATCGTTACCGCCAGTTACTTTTCTCGAAAAACTAAAGACCGATGACGTACGTCGCCTGAAATTATCAACATTATAACACCGTTTCTTCACTGCGGAAAACCGAAAATCTCACCAGTCCAGACCGTTGAACAATTCAAGATTAATAAGACTCGATTTTCCACCGCATCAAGCTCCATTGGCCTGATGAATATTCGACGAGCGTCATCAATAAAGCGGGATAAATCGCGTACTACCGACAGAAATATAGTAGTATATGTTATTCTTCATTATTGCCTTCATATTGAATGGGGACATATTGATTAATTTAAACCTTCAGTCAGAACATGCGGTAACAAGAGTTGGAAACATAAAGCGGCTTGTTTGCCTTCAAATTATGATTAAAACGTTTGAATTGTTATCAGGAGTAGAATGGAGATGTCGCAGGGTTCAATTAGGTGATAGCATTACCATTCATAGTTCTCAGCTATCAAACCAATGCATGATATTCGCATAAAATTTAACGACCTAACTCGTTTCATCAGCATGTATTCAACATTACAAATGAGATGCGACATTCAGAAATGCACATGTTAACCTGCTGAATCGGCCGAGTGATGGTTTATATTAAAAACGTATTGCAGCCTTCGGCTTAACTTATTGTTATTCAAGCGTTTCATCATCAGCACATTATTATTATCATTACTACTTAATAATTAATAATATCATTTCTATCAGACGTTATGCAGTTGCCAGCTCGAAGAATGAAAGTTCACAGGCAGAACGGATGAGTGAGCCCCGTTAGCGAAAGGTGACTTCATCAACTAATGCCTCCAATAACATCATAGTTCCGGTGGGGACCAGTTTGTTGGCCAGAACACTTCCTCTTTTGTCGCGGGTTTGCATTGTAGCTTCACGTCGAGTTGTCATTAAAGTTGGTTAAATCGGCGAACACAGACGACGCACGAAATGTTTATCGTAGTTACAGGTGTCGGCATAAAATTCTTTGCACGTTATTACTCCACCGGCCGTCCACTAATCGCCAAAAACAGATACGTTTCTGGTGCTAACAGTAACAGGTCGACGATTTGCCAAAGAAAAAGTAAATACTGAAAATGACATGCCGATGCTGAAAATTTGCCCGATGTTTGACGAAGACATTATTTATTAAATCGTTGTTGTCAGTCGACTTACGCAGACTTGCAAATAACCCATATTACCGGTTTAAATAGTCCGTAGTTTGTTTCTGTACGAGAAACACTCGAAGAATATTTAGGCCTGTCAATAAAGCCAGCTTTTTCCCATTGCGTTAACATTTGAGTGCTTTCCAATAGATGCCAAGTTTCGGTTGCATGATGTCCGAGTTAAAGGCGCCCATTTTCTTAGATTCGATGTCGTATAGCGGTTTGTTGCAGAATGCCATTCATCGCCGGCCCACGGATAGTTAAGCGCCGCCAATTTTTTTAAACAACGACAGATTTAAATCGTTTTCATCTAAATTCGTTGTTCACAATTACCCTTCGCTGCACAACGCCACGCCGTCCACGAAAACGTCGCGAACATTGTTCACCAATGTGCAACGGTCTAATGGCAGTTCATCGTAGAAAGGCGACCCTTTATTCAATGCACACGAAAATGCAGCAACTTTCAAGAAATATCAATAAAATACCCAATTAACACCATGCATTACGCCCGGGGATACCTTTTATCATTAAGAGCGTTAGTTAAAATCAAAGAACTTCTGTAAAGTCGTAATACCTTTCCGCGCCTGCCGGACAGTCCTAGGCATGACGCAACCTGCAGGTAATCCGATGCCGAAAATTACCGAGTTCGCCGCTCGATTAGAGTTGAAAGGTCCACCAGTTACAGTGTATAAATTTAAAGTCGACCGAAGTTGTAAATAATAGAGAAAGCCCGGAAACCAACATCCAAGAACACGGAACCATCTACGTCAAACAGCGGTGAGCGAAGACGCAGACAGTCTATGCGAATCGTTTGAAATCTCAACCACACGCTTCTACAGGCACTTGCGACGGGAGTTCCTAGCGACTGGAATCTCAACATTAGCTCGCCGAGACACTCGACTGCATTAGCGCTTACGTACCATTTTCGAGTGAACGACGAGCGATTATTCAGCGAATCCTGCCGAGATTACCTATGCTCGTTGAAAAATTGAATAAAAGCAGCCAGAAGGACATATTGAAGATCTTCTTCTTCAAGCACTCATTAAATAAATCCTCAAAGATTCGGGAGATTCGCTCCAGATGATCGGTGCCCGAAGAGTTCTCTGAAGACAGGAGCAAGTTATGATACTCGTTAACCCGAGTAATAACAACTCGACGTCTCCCTTGCTGCCTCCACAATGCACTGTCACTCTCGTGCCATCTCTTCATGGCAACACAACCACCACGTCACCGGTGACACTCAATACGCCGTCGTCGCAGTCAAGTCATCGATCCTTCTCCTTCCTTCATCAACCTCTTCAATAAATCCGGGTTATGATGACATCTACCACCAATGGTCATAGCGTCTTCGGTCTTCACCTGACTTCCGCTTCGCCTGCCACATTGCCACAAGACAAACGCAGCATCACAGTTCGAAACATTTACGGCGCACACCCATTGAGTTTGCCCTATGGCCGTCGAGACAACAGACCAGAAATCCTTTACTGGCGAATTCCTGGGCATTTTTCAGCAGAAATTTTGCCAGTTATTGCACGGGCAGAACGACTTTCGACTCACTTCGTAAAACACTTCGGTAGCCGGTGATTGAAATGGCGCCAGCAAGGAAGCTTAGCAGCCGTTTGCCAACCGAGCCGCTGTTCTCCGTCACACGCGAGTTTCAATCACACTTCGTCAAGTTACTGCTAACAGCTCATTGCACAACGGCGGAATTCACCACCGACAGATGAAAGCCGACTGCTCGGCGATTTCTGCTAAATCACCCAGAATCAACCAGATGACTACCAGGGGCACCATTACTCGATAAGAGATTTTAAATGCCTGTTCTCCGGGCCGCACCATTCAAATTCGCCAAAATCCTTCATCATTTAATGGTGCCTCCGGTAGTCATCTGGTGATTTCCAGATTGATTGCCAGAGTAAATCCTGCGTAAGCAAAGTCAGGTTGTTAACAGAATTGCGTGATTTCATACGTTGCGCAGTGTCGCGTAAGGGATTCTAACTGCAGACAAACCGCTGCCTTCGCAATTTGTCAGTTACCAGAGCGTCGCATGCGCTCTTCCTTGCTGGCGTTGCTCGTATCTCACCGAGGTCACCGAGTTTTCACAAGTGTAACAAAGGAATTTTGTCCAGCAAGTTTGTTTGTCTCCATGACATCAAGAGAATTTTCGAGCCAGACAGAAATACAATCTCTTTCAGCGTAAATAAGAAAGTTCTTAAGGGGACTACGAACACGTTCATTCAGACCTCTTCTTCAGGCGGCCTTCATGACTCTAAAGCATGTATATTCGAGCAGCTCAGTCGCAGAAAGTCTGCCATTGCGGGTCAGGTGGTTCATGACACGCGCACGGGCACCGTTGCCGATCTCGGCATCAGCTGATAGACTGGTATGCTCTGGCGATGACAGAGGGATGCAGACGTCGGTTTCATATCTGCATATTCTCGAATATGACGTTTGAACGCCGGTCGACCGCTATTGCCGACGGCACCAGTGCCGGTTTGCCCTTCGCACGCGTCTTCATTCACTTAAATTGCAGCAGTTCCGTTTACGGTGTAATATCGCGCCGATGGAATTTTTAGCCAGTTTCCATGCTCGATCCTTTTCCAGTCCATATCGTCGCAGCATGTTCATCTCCGCCGAGTTGAGATCGCCAACCACTTAACGTATGATCACAGTAACAGGTGCTTTCAAAACCATTTAAAACGGTCGTTAATTTTCCGGTTTATTCGCTGCCGAAGACTTCAATGACCAAATTCAGCGCCAGGACAAATTGCTGGCTTCAATTTTCTGTGGATTTTCCAGCTTATAAACATTTTCGGCGCAGTGTAATCCTCGACGACAAACTAAAATAATTTATGCATCATCGCCATTTCATCTATTCATCATAGACGAAGCGAAAATCGCATCCGCAGCCATTTCCGTTGCACCGTTATGATACGACGCACCGTAAGATCCAACACATCAATGTGTCACATAGTTTTCTCGTTTTTGTCATAAGTTTCAGTTGCCGTGCGAACTTTCGACTCGCAGGTTACATCCAGCCTGTTTTACGAAGTTTGTTGCGTCAGTACTTTCACTTGCGCCAGTTGTTACGCATATCACAGCCAAAGCGGCAGTTGTGACTAACTAAGTTTCCGAGGTCCGAACTTCAACTGACATTTCTGGCAGGCGTATTCTCCAAATGGTATGTCCGCCGGCACGAAATACACCGGCTGGAGTTTGGGGAGATCGCTTATAAAGAATAGCCGCAGATTATATTGCACGTATCGCGAAACACTGTTGATCTGTTCATTGTTCGTCGACACTATATTGATTGTTCTGGAGCAACATCGTTAAAGTCGCGGCAGTTCGGTTCATCTATCGCCCACAACCGAACGCGCCCGACAACGCCGCCCAGTATTCATCCGAATGGGTAAGACATGCGAATAAAATTTGCTTTTAATATAGGTAGTCATGAAATGTTACGAAATGCACTATTTTCCGATCTACATTCAATAAACTCCGAAATCCAATTCCCTATCCTTAATCCCTACCATGTTCTAAAGTTCGCGGACAGTGATGTCTCGATTTCGCCACGAATTGTTACACAAACATTTGCTCAACCATCTCTCTTTTTACATCTCCTCTAGTTTATTTATCAGATTTAAGGCGAATTGGCAACTTTCAATTTGAAGAACCGAATTTACTTCCGAGAGGCTGGGAAACCACACTAACTTAACCCTGTCCCTCCGCAAGTGCGACTTGCGGCAGCTGATCAGTGTAACACGGTACCGCATTTTTAGCTGGTGCATTCGTGTTTCAAATATAAAAAAATCGTCCTAAACCAAGGCCATTGATTTGGTGAGAGGGAGATAACATTTCAAATTTACGTTACAAACAAACTTAGAAGCAGAAGATAAACCAGCGAAATGAGAAACAAAATGGATTAGTCCATGGAAAAAAGCTCGGCCAGTCAGTTGCCAAAAAACCCTAATTTAATGGCAGTAACGCTTAGAAAACGAGAGCCGGCCAAGCTCTCCAAACTTGTGCGGAGAATTCAAACCTGTTCCGTGAACATTTAAAGTTCTCGTAATTCGTCCGAATTCTCACCTTTATGACTCAGACTTACACCCGCTGCCAGACGCTGATGCGCCCGGTTATTGCGCACAGCTCGGCTGGAACTTGGCAGCCTTGGTGCCTGACTAGATGCGAGGCGTCATTAAGGGGAGGGTCTGGTTTATATAACAAACCATGTAAGCCATTTATTCACAGATGTGTTATAATGAATACAAAACCGCCAAATTTCTTCACAATTTAATTAGCCAGGCCAAAAATGGACAAGTCTTCCACAGGCAAAATGACGAGTGCGGAGCGGTCGGTCCTCCCAACATCAAGGTTCAGCTTCAGTAACGCCGTGACGCTTTGTAGTAGTTCGGTCACCGGCCGTAGGTTCCAGATTCAATGCAGACGTTCTTCCGGTGTCCCGGTTCATACTGACGCATTCAAATGTCCTAACAATGTTGCATTTACCGTGCTCGAAAGCGACGCACGTATCAACATCGCAATAGCCCGATCATTTCGAATACCCTCTATATGACCTCGTCCCGACGTTTTACCTTTTAAAAAAGGTCAATTTGTCCCAGAGTTGTAACGATGCTGAGAACACAGGTTGATTTATGAACTGAGCGTCTTACTTCCGTTCCTGACATTCCATCTCTGGGAACCACCACACAGCCGGTGACCGAACTACTAAGCGTCACGGCGTTGCGAAGCTGAACCTTGATGTTGAGGAGGACGCCACGACCGCTCCGCACTGATGTTTGTTGCCTGTGGAAGACTTGTCCATTTTTTGGCCTGGCTAATTAGAATTGTGAAGGAAATTTGGCGGTTTGTATTCAATATAACACCCATCTGTGAATAAATGACACACAATTTTGTCACTAAACCAGACCCTCACCCCTTATTGACGCCTCGCATCTAGTCAGGCACCAAGGCTGCCAAGTTCAACCCGAGCTGTGCTGTCTTTTCAGAGCTTACCCCTCGCACTGTCTGGCAGCGAGTGTAAGTCTGAGAGTCGCAAAGGTGAGAATTCCGGGATGAAAATCCGAGAACTTTAGGCTGTTCACCGGAACAGGTTTGAATTCTCACTGAAGTTTTGGAGAGCTTGGCCGGCTCTCAATTTTCTAAGCGTTTACTGCTACCATTAATTAGGGTTTTTCAATGACTGGCCGAGCTTTTTTCCCTTGGACTAATCCATTTGTTTCTCATTCGCTGGTTTATCTTTGCTATGCGCTACAAGTTGGTATGACGTAAATTGAAATGTTATCTCACATATCACCGTCATGTCATATAGTTTCGGTTTTGATTTTTTTATATTTGAAACACAGATACCAGCTAAAAATGCGGTACCGTGTTACACTGATCAGCTGCCGCAAGTCGCACTTGCCGGAGGGACGGGGTTAGGTTAAGTATTGGTTTCCCAGCCTCTCGAGTAAATTCAGGTTCTTCAAATTGAAAGTTGCCAATTCATGTAAATCTGATAAATAAACTAGAGGAGGAGATGTCCGAAGCAGAGGTTTCAGTTTCGGCCCCAAATGTTTATGCAACAATTCGTGGCAAGAGAGGGAAATAGGAACATCCCTCTATTCCGCAGAACTTCAGGGAGATTGTGCTTAAGGTTAGGGTTTAGGTTAAGGGTTAAGTTTCGGGTTTATGTTACTGTTAGGATGTAGGACTCGGAAATAGTTACATTTCATGGCATTTGCACATGACTACCTATATTAAAAGCAAATTTTTATTCGCATGTCTTACCCCATTCGAGTTGAATACTACCTGTACCTGTTGGGCAGCGAAATTTGGCGTTCTGCACAGTCCGGAACATAGTTCACAGTTGTCATTACAGTTCGACCATATTTGTCAAAGATGTGTGTGTGGACTCAGGTACACTGACTTGCACGATGTTGCTCAAGTCAACAATCAATATAATTGTCGACTTGAGCAACATCCACTGAAGGTGTCAGTCAGACAGATCAAGCAGGTGTTTCGCGATACGTTGCAGCTCCATGAAGTATCTGCGAGCTGATGCACATACCAAGCGATCTCCCCAGCTTCTTGGTGGCTTTTGAACAAACTCCAGAAGGCACAGGTAGGCTGGGTACTTGGTATGTACAGAAATTCGGTGCAGCATATGCATTTGGAAGTACGCCTGCCAAGAATGATCAGTTGGAAGTTCGGACCTCAGGCTTAGTTAAGTCAAACTGCCCTTTGAAACTGTGATATACATGGCTGAGCCATTGTTTGTGATTCTCATCGAAGGTACGGCGCAACAAACTTCTGTGTAAAATACTGTAAGGCTGGATGTAAGTAACCTGCGGGTCGGGCCTAAAGAGTACGTTAGTAGCGACTTATAAAGTTCACTTTGAGCGCTGAGCTTATGACAAAAAGGCAGAGAGAAAGCTATGTGACACATTGATGTGTTGGATCTTACAGTTGCGTCGTATCATAGCAGACAACGAATGAAACACGGGTCTGAGTTTTCAGCTGGGATCTATAGTAGATAGATGGAGAATAACATTGATGCGCATAAATATTATTATTTTTAGTTTGGTCGATGTAAAAAATGAGGAGTTACACTGCACCAGATGGCATAAAGCTGGAAAATCCACAGAAAATTTGAGCCGAACCTGGCAGTTTCTGGTCCTGGCACCTAAATTTAAGATCGCTCACTACTGTTGGATAAAGTGATTAAGTCCCCATATTGGCCCTCATAAGCTAGTCATACACAAACCCAGGAAGAGGAGGAGGAGTTAACTCACTGACCGGCTTTCGAGTAGTTTTAAAGCTACCTTCCTGACCCTGGGCCGATCCGCCCCACATAGTCCGCCGTCGCGGACAACGATCTCCCCACTAACCCCCTAGCGGGGTGGACGGGGTGGCGTTAGTGAACATGCACTACATCTACCTCCCGCACCCACCCGGTGTTACGACAGAGTCATGAGGACAGAAGGCGGGATCGGGCGCAGGAGCTGAAAAAACTAAAAATTCCATCGGCGCGTGCCACACACGCGCCTGGTACATGCAAAAACGGAGCTAGCTGCAATTTAAATTGAATGGGAATGCCATATAGACCGCATTAAAAAGGAGCCATTACGGCCTGAGTTGCCATCCTGAGTGAAGGACAGAGTTTTATGCGGTCAGTAAGCAGCCTTCCAAGCCACGGCATTTTGCGCACCCTGATAGGTTCAAGAGCGTCATATTCACTATATTGAAGAATATGCGGATATGAAGACCCCAGAGCCGACGTCATCCCCTCTGTCATCGCCCAGGCACCAGTCTATCAACTGATGCCGAGATCAGCAACAGTTGCCCGTCTACGCATGTCATAGACCACCTGACCCCACAATACAACAGACTTTCACACGATGGAGCTGGGCTGCTCGGGTCTCACATGCTTTAGAGTCATGAAGGCCACCTGAAGAAGGAGTCTGGATAAGACGTGTTCGTAGTCCCATAGGACTCTTTATTTTACGCTAGAAAGTTGTATTTCTGTCTGACGTTCAAGCTCCAAGAAATTCTCTTGACAGGAGGTGTCATGGAGATAAGTAAACACTGGACAAAATTCCTTTGACCCACTTGTGAAAAACTCGGCGGCCTCGGTGGGATACGAACCAACGCCAGCAAGGGAAGGCTTTAGTACAGCTAACGCTCTAGCCAACTGAGCTACGAGGCCCCACCGAGAACCGTGAGTTTAATCACACTTGGGTCAAGTTACCCGCGCAGCCTACTGCAACGTATGGAATCCACCAATTCTGATACAGCAACCTGACTGCCCACGCAGGATTTTCTAAGCAATCAATCTAGAATCCACCAGATGACTACCAGGCACCATTAATTATTAGAGGATTTTGGCAGATTTGAATAATTCCTTTGACCCAATTGTGAAAAACTCGGCAGCCAAAATCCTCTTATAATTAATGGTGCCTGGTAGTCATCTGGTTGATTCTAGATTGATTGCTTAGGAAATCCTGCTTGGGCAGTCAGCTCGCTGTATCAGAATTGGTGGATTCCATACGTTGCAGTAGGCTGTGCGGGTAACTTGACCCAAGTGTGATTAAACTCACGGCTCTCGGTGGGGCCTCGTAGCTCAGTTGGCTAGAGCGTTGGCTGTACTAAAGCCTTCCCCTTGCTGGCGCCGGTTCGAATCCCACCGAGGCTACCGAGTGTTTTACAAGTAGGTCAAAGGAATCGTTCAAATCTGCCAAAATCCTCTAATACTTGCCAAAATTTCTACTGAAAAATGCAAGAGGGCCATAGTAAAAGTTTCTAGTCTATTTGTCCTCGACAGCCAACCATATCCTAACCTCCGAGCGGTGTTTATCTGGAAATTAACTCATGTTCAGTCGTTACCTGCCATATCTTCTCGGCTTATGACTGGTCAATGGCTCAGGCTTTTCTGAAATGAACCTTTTCTTGATTGGGCCAGCAAAATCGTCAAGTTATGACTGCTCGTCATTATGCGAACAACTCTGAGGGGTCAGTCGAAAACTCCAAGGCAGATCGAGAGCGCTCTCATCTGTTTCATTAGTGGAAACGTTGGTAGATGTCATCATAACCGTTATTGCGGTGGTTGTGAGGGTTGATGGAGGAGGAGGTAGGGATCGATGACTTTGACTGCGGTGACAGCGTATTGGGAGTGTGATCACCAGTGGCGGTGGTGGTTGTGGTTGCCATGGGGGGAGGATAGCTGCAGGGGGTGATGAGTGCATTTGTGGAGGCAGCAAGGGAAGTTGTCGGGTTGTTATTGCATCGGGTTAGCAGGTATCCCATGAGGCCGATCCGCGTATAGACTGCTTGTTGATCGCGTGGGCATTTTGGAGGCGGTTAAGTGTTGGCATCGTGAGTCGGAGGAGCTCAAGAGCCACGAGTGGCTCTTTTGGTTTTTGCAGTGGCGATCCCATTGGTCGCGTAGATTGCTGCTCCTGTCTTCAGAGAACTCTTCCAGGCCAGTCGATCCTGGGCGAGGTCCTCCCAGGTCTTTGAGTTTATTTGTAGGTGCTTGAGAGAGATCTTCAATATGTCCTTCTAGAACCTTTTTATTCAATTTTTCAACGAGCATAGGTAGTGAAATCTCGGCAGAAGGTTCACTTGGATAATCGCTCGTCGTTCACTCTCAGAAAATGGTCGCTTCAATGCAGTCGAATTTGTCTCAGCAGAGGGCTAATGTTGAGGATTCCAGTCCGCTGCAGGACTCCCGTGTCTGGAATCCTGCCTTATCATCTCAGGCTAAATATTATGCGGAGTCATCTGAGGGGGAAGTGGTTGAGTTTTCAAACTTGATTCACATAGACTGTCTACGTCTTCACTCCTACATACTGTTTGACAGCCGGACCAGATGAGTGAAGACCTCTCCATGTGGCTTCTTGGATGTTGAGAGTTTCAGACTCCTCTGTGCTTACAACTTCAGTCGACTAGAACATTTGCATACACACTGTAACTGAATCGGACCCTTCCAGCTCTAAACATCAAACGGCAGACTCAGAGGTAATTTTCGAGGAAACTATCGGATTACCTGCAGGTTGCGTCATGCAGTCGAGTTTGTCCGAGTAAAAAGGTATAAGAAAAAAAATCCTCCCTGTTTAGGAAGTTCTTTTGATTTTATGCCTCTGTGATAAAAAAAGGTATCCCAGGCATGTGCATGGGTGTTAATTGGAGTATTTTGTGTCTTTCTTGAAAGTTGCCTTTTCGTGTGCATTGAAATAAGGGTCACCCTTTTCCTGCAATGGGCTGCGTTAGACCGTTGCGTTCGTGGTTTCGCCTATATTCTGATGACATGATTTTGTGGATTTTACTTGGCAAAAAACCGCTTGTATGGCTAACTGTTCTTCTACTCAAGAAAAAGAAATATAAAATTAATGTAAGATCGCAATTTAGATAGAAGAGCAGTTTAAATCTATCGTTGTTTAAAAAAATTAAGCACTTAGCTATCCGTGGGCCGTGGATAAGCATTCTACAGCAAACCGCTTCTGCGACACGCTCAGAATCCCATAGAAAATGGGCGCATTTTAACTCCGGACATCATACAGCCAAGCACATTCTATGCTTAAACCTTGCGGGACAACAGCATCCTATTAGGCTTACCTCAAATAATGTTAACAGTAGGAGAAAAAAGCTAGCTTTGTTGACTAAATTTCGTATTCTTCCCGGGTAATTTGATTTTCTCGTACAGAGTAAACAAACTACGGACCCCATTTAAACCAGTAATATGGGTTATTTTACAAGTCTGCGTAAAGTCGACTGACAACAACAGTTGCTCAATAGTATCTTCGTCAAACATCGGAGCCAAAATTGTTTTTCAACATCGGCGTGTGTCCATTTTCAGTATTTACTTTTCTTTTTGCTTAAATCGTCGACCCTGTTACTGTTGCCTAGAAAGGCGTATCTGTTTTTGGCGGTGTGAGGGTGGACAGCCGGTTAGGTAGCCAATAGCGTGCAAATTTTATACCGACACCTGTAACTACGATAAACATTTCGTGCGTGTCTGTGTTCACTAGAATTTGATTTAACCAACTTGTGACAACTCGGCGGCCTTAGTAGGATTTAAACCCACGACAAAAAGAGGAAGGCTATAGTACAGCCAATGTTCTAACCAACAAAGCTATGAGTCCCCACCAGGAACTATGATGTTGGTAGGTACATTAGTTGATAAGGGTCACCTTTCGCTAACGGAACTCACTCATCCCGTTCTGCCTGGGGGCTCATTCTTGAGCCCCCCAGCAGCTGCATAGCGGCTATTAGTAGTAGTAGTAGTAGTAGTAGTAGTAGCAGTAGTAGTAGTAGTAGTAGTGATAATATTAATGATAATAATAATAGTACTGGTAGTAGAGGCAGACTAACAATAGGAACAAAGCCAAGGGAGACTGCAATGCAATTTTTGGCTCATAAACCATCCTCAGCCAGTTATGTTCAACCCCAGGTTAACATGTACATTTCTAGATGATATTTCAGGTCCATCTCATTTGTAATGTTGGGCACATGCACAGTGAGGAAACTGAGTTAGGTCGTTAAATTTTATGCAAGGCCGTCAGGCCATTGGTTTGATAGCTGAGAACTTATGAATAGCCAATACTATCCCCACTAATTTGGACCCTGCGACATGCTTCTATTCTACTCCTGATATTTTTCAGTCAAATGCCGTTTTAATCATAATTTAGAGAGCAATACAAGCCACTTTTTATGTTTTTTTCCAACTTTTCTGTTACCGCATGACACAACTGAGGAGGTTTAGATTAATCAATATGTCCCCCAGTTGTCAATATGGTGTATAATGTAACATATGTATATACTACTATATTTCTGTCAGTAGTACGCGGTTATCCCGCTGTGGCTGATGGCCTTCGGCTCAAATATTCACATCAAATTTTTAATGGAGCTTATTCAGCTTTATTCTGACTGATTAATTTCAGAGGAGATTAAAAAGCAGCGATATTAAGTTAGAAAAATGAAATCCTCTAGTAGTATATAATCTTGAATTGTTCAACAGTAGTTTGGTGAGGATTTTCAGTTTTCCACGGAGAAATTGAAGAAAGCGAGTGTTATAATGTTGTCATTTTAAGAACTAGCTGTGCCTTGAAGCATGACATCGAATCACATGGTCTTTAGTTTTTCAGAAAAGTAACTACTTAGACCTTTTTTCCAACGAGTGCGTGAATACATGTGAGTTCATATATCCACGCACTTATAAATTCCATCGGTACAAGCACGTCACTGGTATTAGCCATTGAGTCATCTAATGTGTCTTTTAGGTTTCTAAATATAATTTTTGCCTCAATTTGTATTATTCTGGTTAGCATAACAAATTATTCAAATATATATTTTCGGTTTTGCAAGGCAACTGTCACCCATTTTTATTTGACCCCCTTGTGAAAAACTCGGCTGCCTCGGTGGGATTCGAACCCATGCAAGCAAGCTAGATGGCTTTAGTACATCCAAAACTCTGGCCAACTGAGCTACGGGGCCCCCACCGGGAGCCGTGAGTTTAATCACGCACGGGTCAAGTTACCCTCCCAGCCTACTGCAACGTATGGAATCCACCAATTCTGATACAGTAAGCTGACTGTCCAAGCAGGATTTCCTAAGCAATCAATCTAGAATCAACCAGATGACTACCAGGCACAATCAATTAAAAGAGGATCTGGGCAGATTCGAATAATTCTTTTGACACACTTTTGAAAAACTCGGCGGCCTCGGTGGGTGTCGAACGTACGCCAGCAAGACTAAAGCCTTAGTAAGCCAACGCTCTAGCCAAATGAGCTAAGGGCCCCCACCGGGAGCCGCAGTTTTCCTGTAGCATTTTGTTTCTTAGTTTTTAAGTTTATAAAGCCATCGTATTCGTCGAATGTAGCACCACCCATTTGGGTCGAAAGCTCCCGCAAAGGGTGATAACCCAACGGAGCCAGGTGAGAAGTGTATGAAGGAGAGCTTCTCTGTTGAGCTCTTTGGTGAGAATTTTGACTGATTGGGCCATGTGATGTCGGGCATTGTCATGCTGCAAACTCAGTTTTGCCTTGACGATCATGTCGCTTTATTGAAGAGCTTCGTTTAAACGGCGTAGTTGGATTACATTAATGTTTCTGCCCACCGTTTGGTTTGCATCGAGCATTTGTAGTTGAGGCAAATGTTTGCATTCCAGGTGTGTGTATAAGTAACGAAGAAGGAAGTTGTTCGCTCGCCGGAATCCTGACTTTATTCGTCCGAGCTTTCAAACGCTTACTGAGGATGGTCTGACTTTGTCAGTGAAATTTTTCTGCAAATTTAATGCTGATTTTCCGACCTGTTTTTTTCTAAATGGGCATCCAGATTGTTAGCCTCAAAGTTAGACGGACATCTGGAGTGGACAGAGTATTTTATTCGGAGTGTGCCATTTATGAATTTTGTGAATCAATAGTGAACAGTTCTTTTAGGCATGGGGTCCTTACCGTACATGGTGAAGGCAGCTGAACCGTCGATTCCGACGAGGTTCACCGTGTGCTGGATAGCATGATGCTGCAGGGACGGTTACCTGCGCATGAGTTAGTTATAAGTGAAAGAAGATTTGCGCGGCAGCTACAGAACTCGCTATCTCTCTTCCCTCACCCGCTTGTGCCCGTTATGGAGACAAAGTCAAGAAGACCGGCGGGGTCAGGTGCAGATGGAAGTGCCATAGAGACCACAAGTGGCTGGTGCGGCGTGATCCTGCACCTACGCGTGCCACCACGCCCCCTCCATTTGTTATGGGAATGCAACACAGACAACGTCTACCATGCCATGATCTAGCCCCATCTTGGTTCAGCACATCTACCACGCGGTCCGTTTAAGGGGTATCTATACACGACACAAACGTCACAAACAGCTTTAACAAATTAACGCCTTGAATGCTGGCGAAAAGAAACTGCTGTTGAAAATGTTTGCTTTGCTCAGATTGACGGTTCATTAGTAAGTATAAAATGTAAGACCAATTAAATGTTACATGCAATCGCTAACCGTAATCTTGTATAGAGTTGGTCCACCTCGATTGCAGGCTGTTGCGCTTCTGCATCCCTCTCCCCCACAAAAGGTGAAAATCCGCGAAGCAAAAATTATATTCTTATATGGTTCTTTTGTATATTTTCAGCCCGCATAAACCCTCCCATATCCTTATAAACATTTCCCGCACAGTTATACAGCATAAGACCTTTCTGTGCAAGGTAAGATTCATTGAAAGATGTTTATTTACACACTGTTTATATACCACGCACAAATATACGGAGCGATTTTTTATTTAGCCCGTAAAACAGCCATCTGCCAATAGTGGCCAACGGGGTAAACAACCTAAGGAAGCGTGCACCAGAAATAAAACAGTCGACTGTCTGTAAACATCCGCAAACCAGTGAAAAATCCGCTATATCTAAATTCCACGAAGACCTAGTAAATCGAAAAGGAGTTCATATCTGCTGTCCTTAAGGGTGAAGTTCGCGCGCAACTGACAACCCTACAGCTGAACTTACTTTGCTTCTAGTTTTTAGTTGAGACACTCGATGGTTCCGCCGTCGTTTGCGACGATGTTCAACGTGCGCCCCACAGCACAATCGGCACACGGATGGTGACTTGCGCTGCATCTATCGTACTCTCTCTCTCTCTCCTCTCCTCTCACCCTTCTGGGTCCGGTGTCAGTACAAGATCAAAAATATTGGGGGCTGGATCGGGCTCAGCTGACTGGCATGGCGTGAGCCTGCACCTCTGTGTGCTGTGTGCTGTGTTATAAGACGACAAGCCGAATTACGCATGTCATGCCATGATTTAGTCCCTGAGTTGGTCCAGCGCATCTACAGCGCACCTCTTTGAAAAAAGTCCTGCTGATAGTCATTGTTTACTTCAGGAAGCTTATGAGATTTTTTTCTTTGAAAAAAACGCAGTAAATGGTTTCAATATTTTAAAAGTGTTTACTTTGCTATTAACGATAGGAAACGTTAAGGAAAACCGTAACTCTATGAATAGAAATGCGTAGAGACGTTAATTTATTACGATCCAGGTCAAAGAAAGAAAATACTAGACCAACTGTTGGCAAGCGCTTAAAGACTCTAAGAATTGTACAAAAAAAGGAAAGTTGGGTACTGCCTGTACTGATTAGTCCCTGCAAATTTAAAATACTTTTGAACTAAAGCATTTAATTTGCTGTGTATATTAATGGGTCAGTTTTTATGTAACTTATTATAAAAATTCACATATGACACGAAATAATGATGATCGAGCAAGTGATCCCACTGCGAAAACGAGAGGCCGGGACTCCCGCAATGTGCGAATGGTAGTAACAGAAGTTTATCGTTGGAGTAAACGAAAAGGACCGAAAAGTGATTGCTGGAAGCAAGAATAAAAAAGAAAACTTGCACAATTAGATACATATAAAAAGCATAAAAACGAGAGTGAGCAATTAAAAATCCTGGAAATTAGAAAATATAAACGGGCGGAAACGGAGGGCATTAGTTAGATAGTTCAGGCGAGCTGATCGCACCCGGTGATGACAAATCTCACTGAGGGAAACAATTGGAAGAATGTACCGTTGCATCCGCCGCTCGTGATGGCTGCGAATGATTACATGTCTGAGTTTGAAAACATTGAGAGATTAACCCCTAATCCTAACCCTACACTGAGTGACCGATCTCGTGCAAAGTTAACCAAAATTCTGAAAGGTTTTTATGATTACGAACAATTATTTCAATGGGTTGGTAATATTAACTATCGTACATCCCAATGTGAGGATACTACGGACACGGCAGGATGCTAGCTTTTGAATACACTACTTTTTGCCGCCTGAAAAACCGTACTTTGTAAAAAAACTACTTCAGTAGTATGTATTTTTTTCTATTGATTTTCACTGTTCTTATAAAGTCAACTATGATTTATAGGAAGCATGCACAAAAATATCCTGTCTTATACTCATATAACAGATAACTGCCTCATCTTTAAATTGTATGCCCAAGGAGAAACTGACATTTGGTTTTTAAAAAAGTTTCTAATTATCAGATTCTTTAATACCATACAATGACCATTCGACTAGCTTCGTATCCGTCCGTTTAGTTATGCCCATCACTTATTAACACTGCAAATTTTTATGAAAACTGTATGGTATCTTCTTCATGGCTTAGAGCAATTTATAGTTTTCCCTACCCGGAAAGCATAGAGATTGTAGACTGGAAAACCTAAACGTAAACGCGGACCAGGCTCAAAAATATTCGAGAATTGGAAAACGTTTTTCACAACATAAATATACCCTCCTTTTGAGTATAAAGTATGAAGATAACGTCATTTTCTACAAAATGCCTACAAAATCGAATACTTTTGGTTAAGTTTTCCATGAAATATATTTAAACTTATAAGGGCAGCGAAAATCATTAGAAACCATGCATACTACCTAAGTAGTCATTTTATAACAATTACGGTTTCTTGCAGGTGACCAAAAAGTAGTGCATTTGAAAGCCCGCATCCTGCTGTGTCCGTAATATCTTCTCTTTAAGCCCTATAATAGTCAATATTAAACCTTCCTAGTCGCAACTGCATTGCAGAATTTCACTCAACTTTGCATGAGATTGATATACTCAAAGCCCAATCCACTAATTGTAACAGCTAACCCATACCCTATCTCTTACACTAACCTCTAATCCTAACCATAACCCCAAATCCTAACCTGTAACCATAAAAACAGCTCCAAATGCTAACACAAAATTCACCAATCCTAAGCTGAACGTTAGCCTGAGAGAGGCATGACAGGGATCGAGTGAAAGCAAAGGAAGTTAAATAACCCTATCCAAATGATATAAATAGGTATTTACTAGAAGTACAGACTATATGGGGCCACATACCCGATATTCGCTCAACTTTAATTTAATCAGATGCCTAAATCACGCAGCAGAGGTGCAGGAATGAGTGGCTAATTAACGTCTGCAAGCAAACTATCGGAAGTTATGGCGTTAATGACAGTTAGTCAATTTTCAAAGCCTCCCGAGGTCTAGAGCCCCTCATACCTTGACACCCAGTGGCACGATAAATTCAGGAAATGTCTGTAATTTGCCCTACAGGAACAACAAGAAAGATGTGGATCGATAAACAAATCGACATGGAATATAAGTTCACAGGAGTGGTTTTATTTTTTGCGTTTCGTAAACCTTCCTTGCAGAGATCAGTAGACAAATGCAAAGTTTCGCGGATTAAAGAGACCCTTCTTGAAACCATCCGCAAGCACCCCCGAGCGCACAATGCGCTCAGAATGGAAACTAGGCGAGATGTCGAAGGTGCAGGGCTCACCGCGAATAATCTGCTGGAAGAGCACCGATGAAGTTGAGAAGCGGAATGTCGGTGGTTGTGGAGGAACGTGCGGCACTTTGCATTCCACGAAGTAGGGTAGACGCGTTGGCAGCGTAGTCGGTGGCCTTAAAAGCATACAAATTGGGATTGGGTAATGATTATGGCGTGGGAAAATAATGAGAGACATTGGTACTACGGTGGAACAGAAGTGGTCTTGCGTCCTTAGCGCGTTCCACCTATGGGCTACTAATTATCTCCTTCCTATGTGTCTTGAAACGGATTCTTGTATGATACTTTAGCCTTAGAATGACCTTTTAATCCCAGGAACAAGAAACTATTCTTCCACTACTCCCAAAAACCACTTTCCCTGAACTCACATCTGCTGCCGTCTTATCCCAATGCTCAGGTAGGCAATATGATGATCCAATCCTCCTGTTCGATGCAGCCTATTGCAAGAGTGCAGGACAAAGCCGAGGAATGAGAACTCTTCCCTATTCAGGGGGGCTTTGTGCCGATTTCCAGGGACATTAGGGCCAGTGATAGGGTTAGGAGTAAGGTAAAATTTAGGGTTAGAGTTAGGATTATGGCAAGGCTAGATAATATTTACCCCTCCTGGAACCGTGTGAACGGTCACCTGCATTACCGAGGGGGAGGGTTTCCTATTTCCCCTTCTTGATGGTCGAAGACCCGCCAGAGGTGAAAAATATGCCGGTGCGACTTACTGAGCACCAATCCGCCTTCCATGGACTTCCAGTTCGCTGACTTGCCCGGACTTTCGATAGTAGGCTTCAGGTAGGTCGTTTGCGTTTTCACTGGACGAGCAACGGTTGTGTAATTTCTTTAGGACCAGACCAGCACTGCTTCGTGTATGAATCTGGGATGGTTTGACCTTCCGCCTCGCGATGGCACTTCCTTCTTTGCTTGCGTTCAGCTCCTGTATTTTATTATTGATCAGCAGACCTGAGCTCAGGCAGACGGCTGATGGAGTAACCGCAGTAGTCTGAGGGGCAGTTGCCACACCTTTTGCATCGGATGAAGTGCGTGGAGGGGCTTTTTTCTGTGCTTTTTGTTGGAGCGCCATACGACATGGCAACCCATTTTCCATATGCTGAAATATAAGTAAACATGAGCTATTTTGGTACCTTTCCATAAAAACAGAAGGTTTTTCAAGCTATGTGAAAGCGCTCTTAGCAAACGAAAGGATACTGCCATCGCAATGCAAAGGTTCACCCGAGACAGGCCTCCTGGCCATAACGTGATAGCCAATGCTTTCCCCTTTCCACAAATCTGCTCATTTATCCTATTCAAGTTTTGAGATGACATCCATTGAAAAAGTGTAGCTGACGTCGGCTCAATACATGTTGGCGAAGACGCATGATTAAAGTCGGCTGCAGATTACTATTTTGAGCCTAATGCCCTGCACAAGCATATGCGGTGGAACCTCCTAGTTTTGGCTTAAAAAGAACCCTCGTTTTTTAGTAGTCTATTTTTGTTGTTGTGTTAAAACGAATATCGAGGACGAACGCGTCTGCGCCATCACGTGCGTGACTCACAGACCGTGCAATGCCCCAAGCTGGGATATCGCGGGTTGGCTGTATCTGGGTGTAAACACGTATTTCGGATGTATGTAGTACTCGTCAGTCAGAAATGAATTAGTGGAAACATCCATAGGTAGAAGATAGAACATGAATTTTGAAATTCTTCTCGGAAATTTGCAAAATTAAGTGAAAGAAACCTAACAAATCCTCCAATAAGAGGGATCGCTAACAAAAATAATGTGTTGCAGTTAAATCCTGACAGACGTCTGAAGGCTAGTATATGCGCCTTCGGTATATATGCTGCAGGTGGCCCAACCTCTCCAGAATTATCAGTTTGCACTATAAAGCATCAGCTGCAAGGTTCAGCTTATCTTGGGTAACATTGGTGATGGGTGCCCACCGATCGGTTACGGGACACATTCGTCCCGCTCTGCCTTGGAGCTGGCTTTAGAGATCCGCCAGCAGTCGCACAGCGGCTAGCATGATAGACAGCATGGCATTCTCTACAAAGACAAGGGAGACTGGAATGGCCATTTCTGACTTATTAGCCATCGTCAGCCAGCCATACCTAGCGAGCCCCAAGGCAGAGGGACAATTGATTTCCGTAACCGATCGGTGAGCGTCCATCACCAATGTTAATATTCCCGATCTAAACGGGCAAGAAAACAAGCCCGTGGCTTAATGGTTAGAGCACTGGACTTCTGATCAATGGGTCGCGGGTTTCGATCCTCGGGTGGTGCACCACCTAGGATTGGCTATGGCTGGCTGAAGACGGCTAATAAGCCAGAAATTGTCATTGCGGTCTCCCTTGTCTATGCTGGCAATATTAATCTGGTTATTCTACTACTACTAGCCGTTGTGCGGCTGCTGGCGGGGCTCGAGAGTTAACCTCAAAACAGAGCGAAACGAATGAGTTCTGTTAGTGATCGGTGAGCGTTATTCAACGAACGCAAGTCAATATTCCCGATCTAAATCAGCAAGACAAGGAGTCCATGGCTCAAAAGTTAGAGTCTCCCATTTCTTTGTCAGTAATGTCATGCTGTCTTTCTTGGGTAAGTTATCAGTGAAATAGTAGAAAATTTACCACACGGGTAACCCGACTGCTGGCTATTGGGCTCATCTGCATGTGGCGGGTAATGAAACGGTATTTAGTAATAGCTAGCTGCAAACTAAACAGACTTCCATGCCCCATGGAAGGAAAGTCGGGATCACCAGTGCCAATTCTGTAGGGATGAAATCGGGAGAAACACGGAAAAGTTGCTGACGGCACTCAGAAGACTGGAATGACAGTTTCTGGCTTATTAGTCGTCATCAGACTACCACACTGAACCCCAGGTGGTGCACCACCCAAGGCTCAAGTCCGGGACTTGTTGAGTAGAAGTCCAAAGTTATAACCAGCAGCCCTGAGGCTGCTGGCGGGTTAGTGAGTACGCTTTAAGACAGAACGGGCCGAGTGCGTCCTGTGAGTGATCAGTGAGCGTTCATCTGCCAATGCGAAAAAACCGTGACGTCACTTAGTGGCATCGCCACCGTGAACCAAAATCCCTGCCTTCCGATTAGACTTAATGGAACCAAAGCATTCACAGAGGTATCCCTGTTGTGTACCACTGAATTCTGAAGAGTCTCGCGAACAATTTAACTTCCTCGTAATCCTATAAAATAAGCCTGCATTCAGAAGTAACTCCATGCAGAAAAGGGAGACTACAGAGGGCCAGTTCCTGGTAGATGTTACTTTTAGTCATGGAGATTTTGCAATCTGAAATTCTAACTTCAGATTGCAGGTTGGATAAGAACGCCTTGAGCGTGTCAGTTCCTGCTATTCTCCCAGTCACATTTTGCTCATTAAGATTTGTGCTCACGCTAAGTATGAAACAGTGTGATTGATTATGAGGACAGAGTATATATAGACATTCTGCCAATCAATTCTGTACTATCGAACATATTTTTATTCAACCCTAATGGGTATTTTTTCCGCAGAGGTGGCTTGATGCAGTAGAGGCGGATAGTCATTGGTCCAAGCTGGGAAGGAGTTGGGATCCGGTAGCATCCCGACTGCATAAGTTGCTTCGTCTCAACCCGAGTTTTGTTGCACTATCGACTTACCGATCCTGAATTTTTCTCAGTCAATCGTTAACTCATTATATGTTGAATATGAAAGTTACGCGTCCTTGAAGTATTAAACTATTCAGGGTCGTTCAATTTCGCTTTCAATTAAAAAGCCGATATTTAATTATATTCTCCACATTTCAAAGAGGCTTGAACCGGAGAGCCAGGTCATTTAAATCAAGACCACATAGCTGAATAATTTTGCAGTAACTGTGTTAGGTATCACAAGGGTTAATCTCCTTTCAGATTTTTATCGGCAGTTTTTTCTGCATGCAGGCCGGCTCAACTGACATGTCACAGAGGGAAAAATTACTAGTTCTTATTAAATGACCGAGTGATGAGAAAATTACTGGTAAAAAGTATCAATCTCCGGGACGATTTTTTACCATTCAGGCGGAGTCAAATGGGGGTTTATGGAGAAGGAATCGCTCTTTGCAAACGGTTACCTGCTAGCTTCGTGTAGTACTGATTTTTCCCAAACAAAATAACTGCCTGGCTGCACTTACCAGATTGGAATGAGACAGAATTTCCAAAAAAGAACATAGGACGATGACTTGACAAGCAGTACGATACTTAAAAAAATTATTTTTTCCACGTAGAACTGACTTAACCGTGTCAAGCTGTGTTGCAAACTCATTTAAGTAACCTATTTTCACCGGAGGTCGTACAAACGTACACTAGTCTCAACGCCTGCGTCAGAAAACAAGTTTATACACTGTCACACTATAGCATTCCCCTTAATAACTCTACAGGGTGAATAGTATTCTGAAAAAATAAATGAATCAGGAGTCTAACGTGCGTATTTAAAGGTCATTTAAGTCCTCCGAAACCAGATAAGAAACTTCTAGGCAATAATTCACTTCTTTAATTTTCGCAGTTGAAAGACTGGAATATTTCCACATGAAGGAAGCAAAAGCCCAGCCCCAGTGGACTATGGTGCGGCTTCAAGCCGACAAGTGAACAAGCCAACGGTTTGAACGTTTAACCTATTTCTCTGACACGGTGCCCTGAAGGTACGTGTAAATTGATAGACGGGAATTTGTTCAACCTGTTCATGTAGCCTGACTATTGCCGAAGAAGCTCCTTCATGGGAAAAGCTGGTGTGTTGTGCGGAGGTCAGGTTATGTGAAGCACGCACAAAGCGGCTCATGCAATTCCTTCAGCCGTTCGCGCCCAATCCCCTCACCAGATAGCCGAATGACGCGCCTGAATCTCTCACAGCGCACTAAAAGTTGTGGCTTGGAAGACTGCCAACTGAAGGGGATACGTCAGTCCTCCTGTCAAGATGGTCAATCAGACGACAAGGAATCCTTCTTAAGGTTGCCTCTGTGGCACTCTCTATCTCTCGCTAAGGTGAGTTCCAAACTGCTCTTTTCTTATTCGCATGAAATCCTGATTCATTGTGCGTGGACCAGGTGTGAGTGGGACCGCGTAGACGAACTGTTTGACTTCGTTCACCATTGCGCTCCATACCACCTCCCGCCCTTTTGACTCTACAATGACCCCGGGATCAGTTGTATGAGGTGCGAAAGATGCTGCACAAGTCAGTGCTCATGCAACCGCCGCGCTGTCGGAAGTTCATGATTGTTTACTGAAAACATGCACGCCAACTACTCCTGAAGGAACTTTATAAGGAGTAAAAAGCAGGTCACATATCAAAACTGAAGGATTAAGAAAAAAAATCTTTTGTAATACGCTAAATTCTATACCCTATGATATCAAATATTCTTGGAAACGCACTTTCGCAAAACGGCAGAAAAGGTCTAGTTTTCAATCAATGACCATGAAGCTTATACTCTTGTACGGCAAATTAATACTCGGATGGAAATTGTAAAAGAAGATTCCAAAATGTGTTGTCAGTTATAAAATATTACTTAAGTTGGGTTGTAATATTGACTAACGGACAGCTTAATCACCCAGAAAATTCAGTCACGCCAGGATGCAGGATTTTAAATGAGCTTCTTACCGGCTGCCTGCAGAAAATACCCTCTCTTCCACCTGCCTGCTGTACTAGCAGGCACTTTTCCCATTTATTTGCACTGCTCTTAAAAATTCAAATATATTTTTGTCGAAAACATGTGCACGCAAGTTCTTTCTTGTGCTTATTGGGTAGATAAGTGCATCATCGTCATCATCAAAACTGAGCCCTTCAGAAAGGATAGTTTTCGGTTTTAAAAACGTTTGGAACTATGAGCTTTTTTAAGAATGCGAAATGTCCCTTCATATAGCATTATATGAATGTTGTTTGTAAAGTGTACTACAGGGGCCAAATCCACTGCGAAATTTAATGAGCCCTATAGGACATCTTTTGCATAGTACATGAAAATCTAAAACTTGTAATTTGAAAACTGAAAACAAGTGCAACAGTAGCCCAGGTTAAAGAGTATTCAATGATGAAAAAAATCATTTTTAGATCGAAAGATACCCCTTCTGTAGGTGAAAAATTGAAAAATACGTAATTTGCTAGAAATGAATTAAAAGAAAAGATGCTAATCAACGTTTTCTATAAAATACTTATTGAATGTATAAAAGCATAAAAAGTCAATGGAAAAAATCCTACTACTCAGGGTGTCCTAACGGATGCAGCTGCAAGTTATTTACTATTGCGACCCTACTTAAGTTACCTTATCTAGTCGAATGCACATATTGGAATTGCGGTTTACATTTCATGAAATAGCACATCTAATGTTTGCAGAGTTTTATATTTTGGGTGGGAGCGGAGATACCTGGCACTGATGTACCCTTTTTGGAAAGTTAAAAATCAGTTGCTTCTCTGTTACATGATTGTGCAGGTTTACCGCGAATTTACGGAAAAAATGATCTTTCCGAATCTGGCAATGTAAACTGTAGCCGGAAAAACAACCTTCAATTGTTCAGAGTACAATAAGCGAATCGATGTAGTTTTGATCATCAGAGGAGCAGACGCACTAGAGCTGCAGATACTGTTCGCGAGTTAGCTGTTCAACCAGTTAGCTGGAAGGTTTCATGCTGGGGAAACAACATACAACTGTGCAGAAAGTTGCCCCAACATTAGCCTCTATTCAGCTGTATTTTAGACCCATTCACGTCACCCAAACTGAATACCGCCCAGAAGCTCAGAAGCAACCACTTCTAATTTGTTGTTCTCAGCGATTGAAACACAGCTCCATGCTCTTACTGACGATGTATTTTAAGTCTCCTATGACACCCCTAAAATGTTGTTATTGCCTGAAGTAGGTGACATGATCAGCAATGAGGAAACCCGGTGTAATTGTTCACTCAAACCTTTTGCTTGTGTCATGGCCACCCATTGTTCATTTCTCTTTTTCAGGTCAGTGACTTTTCCAACCAAATGGCCTCAGCCATCATCTACGCACCTGGCATTTAACGTGCATATAATAAGTGGTATGAGGACCTGTGCGTAAGTACGTCAAAATGAACTTTTTGTTTTCCTCCTAAGCGCGCTATTTTTTGAGTGCCTAGAAGACCTGTACTGAAGATGTTTTCGACAAAGTAGGAATTTTCTACTTCAGAAGAAACAGTAATTATTTGAGTGACGTGATAAGGATAGGCTTCCCTTTGTTTAAAAATGTATGTAGCTGCTTTATTCTCTGTTGTTTTCTGAAGGGTCCCTCTTTAGATAATAACCAGGGAGACACGGAAGGGTGAGAATAGGGATAGGAGGAAGAAAAAGAAACAAGGAAAAAATGAAGTTGGAAGAGAAAATAAAAGGAGAAGAAGAAAAAGAAGCCAGTGGAGGGGAAGTGGAAGAATTAGAGGCAGAGGAGGACGGAAGAGGGAGAAGAATAAGTGTAAGAGGATGAGAAGGGAAAGAGACAATAGAATAACAAACGCAAGCAAAAGAGAAGGGGAGGAAGTAAGTAGTAGATGAAGGGGAGAAGCGGAAGAATAAGGAGAAAAAGAAGAACAGGGGTGCTGCTGCTGCTTATGATGATGATGATGACGCTGATGATGATGGGGGAGGAAGAGGAGGAGGAGGAGGAGGAAAAAGAATCTCAAAAATGCTTACCTTGTTGCGTGGATATCCCGTAACGGGAACTTTATCTAGCAGACACACGTCCGTCGGGGAAGAAAGGTTGCTATCATTGATTCCTGTTGACCTGCATTCATGCACTGATGATCCAGAAGAGGTCTTTCGGGAACTAGCTGCGTCAATCCGCGACGCAACTCGGCTGTTCAACTCCGAAAGGTCTGCTAAAGCAGGAAACCAGGCAATTTCTGAAGCAAGAGGGCTGTTATGAAATCATGGGCACTCTCCACTGCAGGAGTAACCTTTTGAGTAGCGTAGTTATTGAAGAGGAAAAACTGCCTGCTTACGAAAGCTAGGCAAGGCTTGCTTTGCATGTCTATCTGAAGGAGAGGCACTGCCTTTGGGTCCGATAAATCAGAGTGATGTCCACCCCGTTTACAAACTGCTGGCTGTAAAGACGTGAGGCACGTTTTCTTCCAAAACCATGAGACTGACCACTGCCTTTCAGGATGAATAGATATCGGACGTGAAGTTACAGTTGGTGCATTTCGTATTCTCAAACGCTAATTAGCAACCATAAGAAAATAACAGCCACTTAATCACATGCGGAATTATAACAAATTATATTTTTTGAGATGACACGAGTTCTAAGTAAGACAGACTCGTTTCATAACCCCGCGGAAACACAGCTCAACTTAAATGCAGTCCACTGCCAAGAGAGAATATGGACGACTCCTCAGTAGTCGAATTATCACAGCTAGTTTGCTGGATGACGTCTCAGCGCAGATGTCTACTGAGGCGTGAATTGGAAATTCGAAAAATTAACACAGTCCCTGCATTAAGGCATTATTATTGAACCTTGCCCCGCTCCACTCAGGAACAAAACGACTGGCTTTAGCTCGTACATCCTAATTAAAATGCCTTGAATCTCGATTTATTGATTATTTCCCAGGTGTCTGAAGAGCTGTTCAACCGAAGGCCAGTTTCTCAAGAGTAAATTCCACACAGTACTACAAAAGCGAGCACCTATAAGGATTTCTGTTAGGAAGTCTTCAGCCTCTCCATATCCTGTGTGTCGTTAATAGTTGAAAAGCTAACCTGAGTAAGCGCCGCGGTGGTGATGTGAAAGGCGAATGTTAGCGTGGCTAATTGACTGGCCGGAGTGTTAACAGTTTTGTAGTCACGTGGTTTGTTTGAAAGTTGCTTTCCACGAATCCCGTCGGTGAACGCGTGGTCAGGTGTTTATTATTAGTTTGCTTATACTTGAGGGTAGACTTCCGTTACACTTGGTTTCCCGATAGGGCGAAAAGAAGCCTTAAAAGGTGTAAACAATATACTTAAACGTACCCAGTGTGGCGTATCTCTTGTACGGCGGGCAGGCGTAGGGAGAGTGCATGGCAGGGTAATGCGCGTATAGGGACTCCATACAGCAACCGACGTTTGATCCAGTCAATAAAAGCCCTTGAACCTGCAAGAGTTCATCGCAATTGAAAATAAAATGCCAAATTTTTTGGCACTACATGCCAAAATCTTCTTTACAACTTTCGGAGACCCCCGTTGATGTTGTTGTCTGGTTTAGCCGAGTGCTTTTGCACAATATGCATAATTTACACATTACAATGCACCGAAGCGCGAGAATATTAAACTTTTTGAGGCAGACCTTCGTGGCACCTACCGCACTCTCTCCTTCCACGCCCACCTGGGTCCGGTGACAGGATCCAGTCAAAGTGACCAGAGATAATACCCAGCTCAATGGAAGACAAATTTGAACGGTCCGTCTGCGCGTCCCATGCACACGACCTTCCGCCTCCCTACATGCACCAGGGTAGGGGAAGAAGGGACCTCAAGTAGTCGAAAAATACTTTTTGCAGGATGAAATAGAACCACGGACCTAACGCTCGTTTGCACAAGTTGCCCTACAACCTTAGCTATCACATCTGTGTGCACAGATCACTATTCCCTCCGCGAGGCGTACCTGGCGTCCTTGTGATAAATAATTTTGCGTCATGTCAGATGGTTACTTGTTGTATGAAAGGAAATTAACCGCTGTGTATTAAGAGGCTTAACTTAACTTGCTGATAGGGATACTGAACGGCTAAAAATGGGCACCTTTCCAATGGATCTAAAGAATCCATCTTTGTACTTTTTATCTAAAAAGTTTTCAAGGTTCCAGTCAAAGACAGTGGAAATTGGCAAAGTTGGTTTGATTGCTTTTAAAGCCCCTAGGTATTTCTAATTTCAAGCAGATCCTTTCAAAATTAGACGCCCAATTCGTCTTAAAAGATGAAACTAGGGATTGAAAAGCAAACAGGCTTGTTAGAAAAAGCTTACGATATCTACATGCGACATTTATAAATAATTGTAAATGTCGATGAAATGCTCTTTGTTGTCCAAGTCCCTGGATACTAAATGTGTAACTCACATTTTAGTTCGCAGATTGTTGAACGGACTAATGTATTTAGGCCTAGCTACTTTCCGCTGTATATGCACTCGATGCTTCATCGATCTGAGACGTATAAAAAAATGCATAATATACATCTTGAGGGCCGGAAGGTTGCTTTTTAAATGAGTTACAGTGACATCAACATTATTTTTGAAAACGCTCGTCTCTGACCGTGTACTTGGTGGTAAAAGAGGCTCGTTCTACGCCAGGTAAAAGTTATAAATATAACTTCTGAAATTATTCACCATGTTGGCGCCCATAGACTTTTAAATAAACTGATCTACTCCAAGGTACAAATTAAGTGCCAAGGAAATTAAAAAGCCGAAATGTCCTAAATGTTTTTAACTCTGGTAATCCGTTTATTTAAAAAAATATCATTTTATGATGCCGAAAACCCCAGGGGGCAGATGTTTTCACTGACACGGGGTTCACAGTTCTTCCCAGTTCTGATCGAAGACCATTTTGTCCACTACGGTGGGTTCAATTAGATAATGCTGCCTGTGGATGCCGGCTGCCTTCTTTCCAGTGCGCCTTCACCTTGTGCGAGTCAAAGGCTCACTGGAGGGATTAGTGAGAAGTGATCCACCTGATTCACCCAGTTCACCGTATTATCTCATCAATGTGTGGTAAATTTAAAGTGGGAAATGTGCGGCCAGACGTTAGCAGGTGTTTCTTCTAGAAACTATATTTCGACTTTCTCATCATGCTTACAGGGAGGGAGTAACGGAGCACAAAAGATTCAGTCATCAAGAACATTTGGCGCTTTTTATTCACTTCCTATGAGAGCAACAGCCCAATCTCTCACAAGAGGAGTGCCGTCAACAGTTTGCTACACCAAGTAAAAATACATTGCTCTGACGAGGAAAGTTACCGAGTCGAGCTAAACTACCTGTTTGAATTATTTTCCAAAACGGTTACTCTAAAGATTTTGTACATCGATGCATGAAGCAACAGAAGCCGAAATAAAAGGAACTAGATAGTTCCAATCAGGGGCCTAAAACAAATGCACGGTGAATCCTTCTTTATATTTGGAATGTGTCTGAACTCGTTGAAAGACACTTGCGGAAACACCAAATAAAAGTGGCGCACAAACCGACGACTACTTTGCGCACTCAGCTTGTACACCATAAGGATCGGGTTGGCTATCGTGATAAGAAAGAAGTCGTCTACAAGATCCCGTGCGATACCTGTACTGCTGTATATTGTGGCCAAACAGGCAAATCTGCCTCCACACGCATTCACGAACATCAACTTGTGGTCAAGAGGAACGACCATCTATCCAAAGAGGCCATACACACCCTCGATACAGGGCAAACATTTTTACAAAGCTCGCATCGTCGGAGCCTGCAACTCCAAGAAAGGCCGAGAGTTTCTTGAGGTTATGCCCTCCGATTAATAAGGCATAAATCGACACATTGAGTTAGATGCCGTGTACAAACTCTCAGAGGAATATGGAAGAGATGACAACCAATCAATAAAGACTGACACACACGGCGGCCGCTCATTGGTGCAAACACGAAATGAGTATCAATTGTTAAGCTCATGGGCTCGCCACTTGGACCTCTGCTAGCCTATGTCTTTATGGGCAAACTGGATAAAGTTCAGGTAAGCGGACAGATCAATAATCTAAGACACTATGGCTGATACGTCGACAACATCTTTGCAATTGTCACAGAAGAAATAAATGTAGACGAACTCTTAAACACTGTAAACCAAGCATATCCGTCGATCAAATTCATGTTGGAGATGGAAAGAGCAGGTTCACTCCCTTTATTAGACGTCCTTCTACGCAGAGGACCGGAGGGCAGCATCCGAAGGAGCGTTTATCGAAAGTAAACCTGGTCTGGGCAATATACGAACTTTGGCAGTTTCGTACCTCGCCAACAGAAACGCAATCTAGTCCGTTGCTTAGCGCAAAGGACTAGCAAAATTTGCTCGGCAGATAGTATCGAGGAGGAGCTTGGGAAGATCCAGAACCTACTTCGAGAGAACGGATACCCTGATAGGTTTATCACAAAGCATCTTGTCGCAAGACTGGTGAAACCTGTCAAGGTTACTGTGGAAAAGAAAACTCTATTCCTCAAAAATGCCCTTTCAAGGGGATGTGGCTAGTGAACTCCTGAAAAGACGCCTAAGCCAAACCGCTACACAAACGTTCCCAGCAGCGAAACATCAGATAGTTTTCTCAACCAACCCTCTTTTATGAGGCGAAGGTAAGGATAGGCTGCCGGCTCAGACCACCTCCGTGTGCATTTACTCATTTACTTGCTCCTGTGGTAGAAGCGCTGGACTAACGCGGGAGGCAGGTCAGGACATGATAGACGTTATAAGGGATACATATGCACAACAAATACCGCACGCCTAGGCACAGGCTCACGCCGTGACAGTTACTTGCACCCGATTCAGCATTCGGTCTTCTTGCTTCTCTCTCTCTCTCTTTCTCTCTCTCCTCATGCCACAGGGCCCCTGATGATAAGGGAAGACAATGCACCATAGATGCTGTGCAAGTCTTATATCAATATATACTAATGCACACGCAATTCACCGTCCCTGTAACTAGCGTGCTGTACGGCCGTCAGTGGGCATTTTCGAATAAAGCGTTCGAACTGACATGCAAACAAAGAACTATAAAATACATATAGACAAGACCAAGGGAGTCTGGAATCGCTGTTTTAGGCTTGTACGTCGTTGTTAACAGGTCGTAACCCAACCCAAGGTTTAAATAACGCGAGATTTGAGACCCGACTTCTTGGTCATTGACCGCTAAGTCCAACGCCCTAGCGATAAAGCACGTGTCCGCTGTCCCGGTGATAACGATATGGAACAGGAAATGGTTATTCATGGAGCCGGTTATAGTACGGGACACGTTCATGCAAAGCACAGCGGAGCAAGCGCATTTCATAGTATAACCAGATGGAGGAACGCTACTGAGTTTGAGTTTTGGGGAGTTTCAGTTTTATCATATATTTAACATTGGAGTCCGGCCCTCTGACAGCGACCTCAAGTTCATTGACTTCCTGCTATCTGTGTATCGGAGACATGCACCCAGAGGATCCATTTAATGTACGCTCAAAAGATTGTGAATAAAAAATACATCTGCAACTGAGTTTCCGTCATAAAATCTTTTTCAGCATCTTTATATTAAAGATTCAGACTGTGCTGTGAAATAAACAACGTATCGTTTTTTAAGCGTCTTACTCGAAAATTACTAAAACCAGCGCGTTGTCCGACAAATTTGATGATTCCTGATTGGCGGTGTATGCATGACACTAAAAAACACGAGCTTAAATGTCAAACGTTTCGAAAGGGCTAAAATCCTTAGTGGGCAAATAAAAAAAACGAAGTACTTTTTATATGCGAAACCGATCACTCCTTTTTAACCAATCGTGTGCTCTGTCGCAGTAAGGATGCCTTGTATAGCTGCCTAAACAACACATGGAAATAGGAATCGCCCCACCCGTTTAAAATATGTGGCCTTGCGGCAAATTTCAGGAAGGGTAAATATACCCGTGTCTTAATGTTAGCACTTCCCTTAACATAAAACTAAGTTGTTACCTTAATCTTAACCATTGTCCTACCCTAAACCTAAACCCTACACTTGGTCCGGTGCTAACCATCGCCCTTAGCCTAATCATGAACTTAGTCCCAACTCTGACCTTAACCCTCAACTTAATTCGAAGTATAATTTCCTTGGAATTTTGCGCAAAGCCACATGTGTTGGGGACGGCTCCTTTTCCCGTGTCCTGCTGCTAACTTTTTACATTTGATTTCTGTGCCCTTCCATAAAGCGAGCAACCACTAAACTCGAGATGATGTGAACTCGTCTCCTAAGTTGCCGTTCGGTCATAATAAACCTTCAGTTCAAAAGCAGTCAATGGGTTCAGATGGCTGCGAAACTACAGGTATCTTTATTTCGCACTTGGGAGATCCGTTGCCCAAAGTCTCGTGGCCACATAAATCCACACGGTGAATAACCTGATAATTTCCTTTCTTCCAACCCCGAGAGTGGCAACCACCTACAGCGCTGGCGTAAACCTTCCCTATCAAGACTAGACGGAGAAGTGAGTCACTCTTTAACGGAATATGGTTTTAGTCAGGTTTCAGCTTCATACTTACCCCAGGACTTCAGAATCCCACGGCATAAATGGTGCACATTCTGGTCCAGTTTGGAGACTAGGACCACAGGAGTGTTCATTGGCTCCGGGAACAATGGCCGACCTCGCAGTGGAAAGGCTATCAAAAGTACTCGGTGAAGTTAACATTTAAAGGCACCAGTTTACTCGGGGTCATACTGAGGCCAAGGCCAAAAGGCCCCGTTGGTGACTTCTGAGACGATGACGGTCATTTGAGGGCATGCGTGGTTCGGTACTCAAAGGCCTGCAACTTGACGACAATTTAAGGCGACCACTCTGGCAAATAAATACAACATCAGTTTAAAAGCCTCATCCTTCTTTTCTTACTCTAGTAGTAGCGATACCGCTAGGTCAGGAACATACTTCGACTCCAGGACGAAAATTTATAAACCAGCCAATGAGGAAAAATTTCTGGTGGCGACTGACCACGATGCTAACTGCATCGTATCTACTCCATATTTGTGCATGAAAGAGCCATATCGCCCGCACTTAACATGGAGGTCACGTCGGCTCAAAACTAAAGAATATGCACTGATGATGACGACAAATGATTAGAAGCGAAGGCAAAATTCCAGGAAGTAACGCGAAGAAAGTGACACGATCACCGGAACAAGAGCTTTTAATTAGCCTGGCGGTTCGGATTCTTACTCGAATTCATCACCAGAGACAGATTCCAGATATGGGTATTGGATTGCCCAGGTTTTGCAGTATTTATAGGATGAAGTTGCTACTTTACATGCCTATCACAATTGGCAGCTTCCGAGTACATTGCAGATAGTTGCACCTGGTGTGATAATTGTCTGACCGGCCAACTGTTGCAGTATGCGGTTGCTATGCTGTGCTCCAGCGTGCGCTGTATGTTATCGGTTCCAAGCTCATCGCACATGGTTACATGTGGTGCAATGATGGCTCGCAGTCGAGTTGCTGACCGGCCGGATTTCGTCATCCGTGAGAGCTCTTGGACAATTTGGCTCGCCGACATTGGCACCAGGAATGGTAGTCAGCTGCACGTTCTCCGCGTAGCTAACTACTATGCGCAGACAAAGTTTCAGCACCGAATAGGGAACAGGCAGGTCATTGCGCTTACTGATTGATTAAGGGCCGGGAAACCAAAACTCGAGCAGTTCACGGCTCACGCGGTTGTCACCTCCAGTGAGAATTTCGGTTCCAACGAAATTGCGTGCGTGGCCTGGTCCCATAGAATGAGCCGTGACTTCGGAGTTGACGTCATTCCTTCTCACTGCTGCTGCGTGCTCGGCCATTCGCATTCGGAGTAGTGATCTAGTTTCTCCGACATAGTTGTTTAATCCACAACAAAGCCAGACGCGGAAACCGACCCCAGATGTTTCCTGCCGCAGTCGTGTGGTTTTGGGGCTCATTATCCAGATACAGGCTCCGACTGCAAACCCTGACGAAGGCCCCCAGGTAGAGGCCGCCACCAAAGCAGCCTTTTTCAGATGCCGGTGCCTTGTACAACAACGGCTGCGGAGATGCAGGATGCCTGATATCCGGATTGAGGAAATCCAGGGTATGCGGACCGCACGTGAAACGAAAACTTCTTCAATGCCACCGAGGCCATCTACGCCCGTGTATCAAGGGGACCGCACCGCTGGGTGACTCGACGGCACTATACACTGCTGACGAGAAATCACAAATTCCAGCAGCACCGGATACCGAGCAGCTGTCCTTAATTGCTCATCAGCCATCTCCGATGCTGCGACCAGCTCCCTCTAAGTGGACGACGAACAATGACCTGGATCTGCCGCTCACCAGAAACCATCCGGGCCGTGCAGCAGATTTCCAGCGGTAAAAGCCCCGAGATCCGACGCAATGCCCACAGGTCTGCAGGCCACGGTGGACCGGTGTCTAGAACTCACAAACGCTCTTCCGAGAGATGGCACCAAGGAAAAGTTCCTCCCGGATTTCAAAGACGCGAATATCATCCATCTCTACAAATGGAAGGGGAAACTGGCAACTCTGCGATAATCAACTAGAGACATCCGTTAGTTTCAACTATCACTGCGAAAGATCTTTCGCCCGTATCAGCTCTCACTCGTCCGAACGGTCACCTGAGCGGTCAGGTCCTCGTCGATGCTGGCTTCCGCCGATCAACCATGCGAAATCAAACGTTATGATCTTGTACGCCCGCCAGCTGCAGGAGAAGTGCCAGGAGATGAAACTCACCTCGCATACCTTCGTGGATCTGACGAAAAGCCTTTGACACGGTAGAATCGCGATGGACTGTGGAAAGTCATGCCGAAATTCGGCTGTCCTGAGCGGTTCACGCACATGTTGCGTCAGCCTCATGACGGGATGATGCGCGTCACTGACAACGGACGGTATCCAAAGCATTCGCAGTGACCAGCGAGGTGAAGCGGGGCTGAGTACTGGCTCCCACTCTTCAGCCTCATGTTCTCGCTATGCTGATGGACTTTCACCGTAATGAGCAGCCTGGCATCCGCAAATCGCCTACCACGGAACTGACGGGCACCTTCTTCAACAGTCGGCGTATGCAGGCTTCAACGCGACGTGTCTACGACTACAGTCCATGACTTTGCATCTTCGCGGACGACTGTGCCCGCACACCGTGACGGAGGAGGGACATGCAAGGAGTATGGACCTCTTCTGCGCAGGCTGCGCCAATTTTGGATTAACAATCGAGTACAGCCAAAACGGTTGTCATGCACCAGCCGCCACCAACGCGGAATAAAATGCTCAATTCATCACCAACGGTTCAGCGCTCAAAACAACTAACTTATCTAAGGAAGCTTTGATTTCCCGCTGCTTTACGAACGATGACGAGGAGTTTTCCAAAAGCTGTTCTGGGCCTTTCGACCGGCTGCGACCTCAATTGTGCGGAATACTGCGGTAACGTCCTGAACAGAAACGAAGTCTGCTGCCGAGCAAAGTCGTCTTCAATACGGCACTCCTTTCGGGCGGAAACCTGGACCGTCTACTCGAACCAACCAGAAGCTGAATCTGCACATCGCTGGCTACTCCGCATTACCTGAAGCTGAAGATATGGAACGGATACCCGTTTTGAAGTCCACCAATTGCGTTCCGGAATCTCAACATCCGCCGCATGCTGAGAGCGATTACGCTTCACGAACCAGGGCAACCACTTTAATGAATGGACGACCGGCGACACAAACGACACTACGAGATATTAACCACGGGTTCCTCGCGTCGGCGTAAAGTCCGCTGTTACAAGGACACTTTGAAGAAATCATTGAAACAGCTTCTGGAAATCAACTCCGGCTGACCTGGGAAGATGGCAGGATAAAGACCGGCATGGAGAAGATCGGTGAGAACTGGTTCAGCAATCTGCAAGGCCAACCGGATCGCCGCCATATAAAGGCTAAAAAGAAACGGCACAAAGAGATGCCGACACACTGGCGCTTGCCGCACTTATTAGCGGGTATGGCGTAACGCCCTTGATGTCATCGGCGCATCATTGCTGAATCGACATGGGGTGGACATCTTTGGACGCAGTAGCAACAATCCGATAGTCAGTTTCCAAATTCAGTTAACGCAAATGCGACCGCCATCCACTCCCTGACGTCGTTCCGTTGCTCACCGTCGCGGAATACGTCATCTGCTCGTCATGCCAGTTGCTTTACCGCGGCCGCGGTACGTACATATTCACTACTACCACAACCCTGCATCAGCGGTGATCTCTCGGTACTAAATGCGACCGCACGTTCACCTCGCATCGGCCTGGTCGGTCACTTGCGAATACATCGGCGCAAATTGGGTGAGCCCGCAGACACCATCACTGGCGAGATCATTAATATCCCGCAACCCTCACTGTATACGCGCATTTGCTCATCGCGTGGGCTGTTCGGTCGCTTGCGCATCCCATAACAACGAAATTCACCACAATACCGACAACACCGATGCACCATTCCGCACCCTCCACTCCTGCCATTGCGCGCCCTGCCACCCCCGCTACTGCATGAATGACCAGCGCCCCTGGCTCGCGAACTTAAACTGGCGCGCAGCTTCCAGCTCACGCGTAAACGCAGTTAGATTGCCTGCAGAATCCATCGCTGACCGTTGGGGCTCCGACATATAGTCGACGCGCCGCACCTTCATGACTATCGCTGCTCGCACATTTACACCGCATGAACTCTTAGGACACATGCTTATTCACAAAACCTGCGGTAAACCACCGGAGGCTAGGCTACATTAGCACACACTATCTACACCAATACATCGACAGCACCCTCGCAATTACCATGTACCTGAGTATATCACGGTTTCCTAGAAACCGTGGTTGGGAAGAATGCCAATCTGACGCTTACACCAGACCACGCCGTCGGCTCAGTGTATGTGTTGTGTGTGTTGAGTGGCTGACCAATGGACTGGGAGTCAGACGGCGATGGCTGCTCCATATCCCCTGAGTAAGTAAATCCTGGTGTGTGCGTCATGGGGGCCAGGTCGTGCTGTGGCACGCGAAGACGGGTACGCCGATCCGTCAGCCAATGCACCCACTCCCACATCAGGCAACTGACCAGCTCGGACAATGGTCTGATTTTGGGGGTGGGGGAGTGAGTGAGGTCGACAGCCCAGCGCATTTTCCTCACTATAAACAATCTGACGCGCTTGAAACTATCACGGTGTGCTAAAAACCGTGGCTCGGAAGGTTGCCAACTGACGGGATAACTTGGACCGCGTGATCAGCCCAATGTGTGTTTTGTGTGAAGAGGCTGACTGGCGGACTGACAGTCTGGCTGCAATGGCTCCTTCTTAATGTGGCCTTAGGGCACTCCCACTCCGTGGGATCCGAGCCAGGTGTGATGGTACGCCCAGGGGCGGCTCCGGCCGTGCCAGCTCTCTGCGCCCTCTTCCATCTCCGGTCTTCTTGCCTGTGCTTGAGACCGGGCTCAGGTGGGGGAGGAGAAGAGTGTGCGGTAACGTTAAGCGCCGCGGTTGGAAGGTTGCCAACTGAGCAATTACACTCCAGATCTCGCAGTTAGTCCAATGTGTGTTGTGTGGGTGGCTGACTGGTGGTCTGAGAGTCAGGCTGCGATGGCTCCTTCTTAACGTGACCTCTGGCTATCTCACGCATGTGAGATGTAAGCCGATTCAACCCTATTGTGTGAAATCCTGGTGCTCGTGTTTGGAGGGCCAGGTGGTGTACGAAGTACACATAGATGAGGTCACCAGCAGCTGCGCCCACTTCTGCATCAGACAACTGACCGGCTCGGACAGCGGTTTGACTGTGGGGGTGGGGTAGAGAGTGAGGTCGACAGCTCAGCGCATTTTCCTCACTATAAACAATCTGACGCGCTTGAAACTATCACGGTGCGCTAAAAGCCGTGGCTTGGAAGGTTGCCAACTGACGGGATAACTCGGACCGCGTGGTCAGCCCAATGTGTGTCGTGTGTGGAGTGGCCGACTGGCGGACTGAGAGTCAGGCTGCAATGGCTCCTTATTAATGTGGCCTTTATGGCACTCCCACTCCATAGGATTCGAGCCAGGTGTGGTGGTACGCCCAGGGGCAGCTCCGGCTGCGCCAGCCACCTGCGTCCTCTCCCGCCTCTGGTCTTCTTGATTCTGTCATGACACCGGGTTCAGGTGGGGAAGGAGGAGAGAGTGCGGTAGCTGCTGCGCAATGCTACTATCGCTTAAAACTAATTCACGCGCAAGTCACCGTCCCTGCACCACCCTTCCATGGAGCATACGGTGGATATCGTCGGACTACGACGGTCGAACTATCGTTCTGCAGCTGCTGGAGCACTGTTTCAGTAAATTCAGGGAGGAGATGTGTCGTCCGCGCACACCGTACCCCAAAACCCCTCTGCGCTCCAACGTCTTAAAAATGCCAATTTCCTCATGCAGGTGGCGTGGAAATGACGACTGTGACTAACCTTTCCCCGAGAGATACATATAAAACCTATTCATAGCTCAGAAATGCATTCCCAATGTAACTGTAGTGACCTGATCATGAATGATCGAAAAACATATATTTGCCAATTGACTTGTCAAGCGTAGCACAGGAATGTTCACAGAGGTTCTCACTTAGTCATCACGAGTTTATCAAATAAGGACAAGGGAAACTTAAATAACTAACTCAGCTTTTTAGCCGACGTCATGTAGCTAAATGTGGAAACCAGCAGGAAACGACTGGTGAGTTAGGCCGGTTCTAGTCAACTGCTCTAGCAGCTGAGTTACGAGTTTAACTCCTAGCGGCTACTGTTGGTGACAGTAAAGGCAATTCGTTAACAGCCTCTCGCTGGATTACGAAAGGCATTAAGGGAGTTTCTTGGCCAGACATAGCTGAAAAATTGATTCACCATTAAGTTATAGTCAACCAAGGTTTTAAAAGTGCTCACGGACGAGGACTAGGGCACTGGAATGATCATTTCTGACAGTCCTCATCCAGTGATAGCCCCATGCTGACACCGGAAGTATTAAGTCATGTGCGAGTGTTGTGCACCGAGGTACCGTGATCGCAACACGGAAGTATGAGCGCGATGGATCGGTGCCAGCAAATCTTATGTGACAGATGGCGACTTGAGGGACTTTCTGCGCGCAACCGCCAAACAGCACTCTCACCTTGGACTCCTGAGCACAACAAAATGACATACTGCGATTTCTAATCAAGTGCAAACGGTGAGCCTTAATTTTACTCAAATTTGTTAGTTGGTCTCGTCTTTGTTTTTCCTGCATAGTGGACATTCAAAAACTTGTATTTCTTTCAATGCGCAGGAACCTGAGCAAGACCTGTAGCAGCTAACCGATTTACCCTCCTCACTGTGTGCGGTCATTTAAGATGACCTTTTTTAGCACTTTGTCGGTGAGACTTGCATTCAGGTCAAGCAGTTTGTGTGCCTTCTATTTTTTGGATGAATATCTTATGTGCCTGATCGAAAATGCAAGCACGATAGGCTTCTGGCCTCAGTTATTGTATCCCACACCTATTAATGCTAGGGGTTATGTTTGGTTGTCCTGCAGGCAGTTTTTACCAAATAAAAACTTAGGAATAATTGCAGTTTTAGTGAGTTGAGTTCTTGCTAGGTATATTTAGTTTTCTTTCTCGTTAAATGCAGCTGCTTGATAAACTGCCTAAAAAAGTCCACTAGGTTCTTCCCGATGTCTTATATACACACCGAACAAACAGCATATCGGCAGGGCATTTTCTGTCAGTGCCAAATTATTCCTCCCTCCAGAGGACTCTAAATACATGGCTCATTTTTACATTTGTTATTGCAAAGCTTACTTTTAAAGCTTTTTTCGTTTTTTTATCGTTTGCTTTCAGCGAGTGCTTGCACATCTGACCTTCACTCTTCTAAATATATGGTACAATCCTGGCGTAGCTCTGTTATTTCCGAAACACTTCATTCAATTTTCATTAACTTGCGTTTGTCCATTTGCATGCTAGTGATTATTTAGGATGCTCGCTGAGCGATTGGCCTCGATCATTTTTTATAAATTCTTCAGCAAAATTTAACTTCCTTAAATGCACACAAAAGAACTCAACCATGGTACTTTAACCATTACGGCCCTGCCTGTCATCAGGAAGACTTGAGCTTTAGACAGGGTTTGAAATGCTCATACAAGCAAATCTGTCTGTTCTGCTTGCCTTTTAACCACCGTTCCCCTGACAAGTAGATTTTTCAGTGAATTCGTTCTGCTCACCATGACCACCGTCCTTTCTGTAAGGCCTTAAATTCCTCATCCCCTCCCTAAGTCTACTGGCTTGTGGGCCTTACCGGACATGCTTGCCTGCATTAGCGATGAAACGTTTTGTCGGATTCTGCGTTTGCTGTCAACTGTTGCACGAAACGAGTTGCAACAACCATTTTTAATGTGCGTCAAAAAAACCTTCACAGTCATGGATAACAAAGCCAAACATTTTTTCATTTAACTCCGAGTCAGTTTTCGCACATAGATGGTCACGCACTGTAATTTTTAAATTAAAATTGCAAGTTCCAGGTCGATGCTCCAACTTTGGAACGATTGCAGTCGTTTTATGTTAAGCACCACTGATCGTGGCAAGACATGGGAATAGGGGCTCTCGTACCTCATTATGTCTCTGAGAATGGGTTCGAGCGTGAATCTGAAATGCCAGAAAAATAAAGTGTTAAGAGGACTTCTATGGGCTCTCAATCAAAACACGTAACTAGGAATGCCCCACCCACTTAAGCTTAGTTTGGGGAAGGTAAAATTCCTGTGGCTTCATTCTAACGCTTAGCTAAATATAAAACTAAACTGTAACCGTAATCTTAACCCTAGCCCTATACTTAACCTAAAACCCACAGTTAACACGAACTCGAACCTTAACCCTGCCCTAAACCCTAAATTGGACCTTAACCCTAACCTTAAACCTAACTCTAAACTTAACCCTAACCCTCACTTTAAGCCTAAACGTACGTTCCCGGAGTTAGGCGCAAGGTCATATACACTGCGGGTGGTTCCTAGTCCTGTAGGCTGATTAGGTGGCCATACCTGTCATCCTTGCCGAATAAAGTTCTTGTCCCAGCGATCGCTTCTATTTCTTCTCAATAGGACCTCTATCTATTCGTGGAGCCTTGCGATACTTTTCAGGAAGATTAGGATAAGCGTCAAGGTTATGGTTAATTTGAGTGTTAGAATAAGGGCATTTTTACCCTCCTGTAATTTAATGCGAGACTACCTGTATCACCGAGAGTTTCCTATTTTCGTTTCTCACCTTGATCGTTTATTTGAGTTTTATAGGTGCTACCTAGCCCTGACATATGTTCCAAAGCGATGAACGCTCGATGATTTAAACGCCCCCTCTAAGCTTCTTAATTTTATGGCTTACTAGCAGTCATTGACGTTTCCGTAGTTTTGTTTCACTAAATTTATATGACCTTTCTTATCTACGCGACTTTCCTCGTGGCGGAAACGCCATTGGAGATGCTTTGATTCACCCTTAAACTGATTTCGCTCTGCAATTTTTTGGGTCACATATATAAGCTAATCCTCGATTCAAACTCACTGGCAGTAATTTTCCTTTCGGCAATACTATTTACTTCATAGCCTCATCTCCAGGTTAGTCTCCACAGAAAACAGTACCATGGGAAAATCTGAGTTTTCATCGTACCATCGTAGACGAAATCTACCGTGCTTGCCTAAACACCATATGAACTCGTTTGACTCTTTTTTGTGACTCTTTCTTTTCACGGTTTCCAATTTCATTAGGAAAATAAAGGTTACTTATATTTCAATTATATTTTGCCTTCAGAACAGGAAAATGAAGTAGATTCGCTGAACGTTTCAGGTGTTTACCCGAGTGCATCACTAGAGATAGTTGCAGATAGGCATGATGGCGACACAGGGATTTAAATATTTATACGGCATCGTTGCCATTCAACCACATGCCTACTATAATTTGCAGCTTCCGCATTCATCATTAGGTTCTAGAGAGAATCCAAAGCGGCAAGCTAATAAACTCCTTTTTCCACTCATCGAATCTTCCTCTTCTGAACTGTTTCTTGGAACGCGCTACCCCACTGTTATCAGCTGTAGTTAGCCTTGCCAGCATCTGCGCCCACGCCCATCCGCAGTCGTCTTTACACTATTTTGCCATTTGAACACGGTAGGTGGTTTTGAAAACCAGAGTGACGCAGATGCGACGCAAGCCTGTCTCGATATATACAAGTAAACACAAAATTTACCGATGAACTCATCTTTTGAGGCAGTAATGCATTTAACTTTCGTGACGGGTGAACTAGTGTTGACGTCATCTAAGGCAATCTCCGGGGTTGTATTGCCAACGCACCAGTGAGATATCGCAGTGACCATGGCTGGCCTTGTGGAGGTTAGACGTTGAAAAAAGGATGCTTTTCTCCCGGTTAGCCGTCAGCTAAGAACCCAAACAGAATCTGAAATCACGAGACCTCTTATCGGGCTCAAGCCTATGTAGATGAGGAAAAACGGCCAGCGAGATATGAACAGAACTACTGGCACTAGCATAACAGCCACAGACCATGTAATTGCGAACGGATGCAACCGGGTGAAATGAATAAGGTGCGTGAGATTAAGACAGGAAATAGGGATGTTGCAGACGATATCAGTGTCGTTAACACTCCGATTTATCCTGTCAACGAGGGACGGAGAAAGCTTTTGCCAACACTTTAAGGACCTTTTCTCTGATTACATTCCGAAAAGATGACCTTGAAGTCAGCCGTCAGTTAGCATGAGTTACACTTTTTAAATGCTATGAGGTGTGACACTAGAATCTCTTCAAGCGATGGCAGGTTGCCATGTATGCTTTATCATGCCAACCCCTAATCATGAAAACACATCGACTTTGTACCCACATTTCAGGAATTTTCAGTTTTATAAAGTCACAATTTGTGGCACATAACCTCGAGGTAGTTTGTGATTTGGCGTGACTCTATGTTAAAAATAGAAAAAGTGCGTTCAAAAACGCTGTTGACATGTGCGTATGTTTATCAACACAAAAAGTTCGGGTTCATAGATCAACTTTTATAGAAATATTTTTAAAATGTTCTTCCACGCATATTCCACGCCCTACTGTTGCATAATAAGTAAGGTCGTATTTTTCCTATGCCTGGTAATGTAACTAAGGAATTGTTTTCGATCTACTTAGAGCATTCGGTTTCACTGTATAAAAGTGCTGGTTCAGTTTCATATGCGCTTAAATAGAAGAAAGCCCCGATAATCTTGTGACACTCAAAATGAGGCCAAAAACTTTCACGCCATAACTACTATTCGCTTAAATGATACTTCGGAAAAAACAGTCAAAGGCGGTGGTATGTACGCAGAATAACAAAATACATTCAGATCTAGTCGCTTCAGCTTACGGATTAAAACTAGGCGCAAAAATTTATGAACATATTTTGAAATTCGAAATTTGGCACAGTGTTCAGAGAAAAAAGTTGAGCTGGAACATTTCCAAAGGTACGAAAATACGAACAGAAATTTCAGACAATGATTTCGGTCTCTAAGTTAATCAGGAAATTTAAATCTGTCAAAGTTATTTGTACAGTTTTCTACACATAATGACATAGAAATGTTTCCTGGGAGAGCACACCATGATTTATCATACCGTTAGAGAATGGGAATTTCTATACATGCAACCTTGTTGGCGGCGCAGAAACAAATCCTGGGACAGTTATACATAGAAATAAGACTAAAAACTGTGTTCATTCAGAAAATAAATATAAAAAACTGATATTATTGGTCTTTATTATGGAATTAGCTCACTGCATGCAATTTTTCACTTGACACTTTTTAAAACCTAACTGTTTTACTGCATCACCTGGGGGCCAGAAAAGGGCTCAGGCGGGTATTTTGTCCTGCAGCTGCTGATGTTATCTCGTGCAATCTCCTTGTCCTTCGCCCGAGTCTCTCGTGTTGGGACTTTCGCGGCTGCTTCTAAGCACACTCTTCCGGACCTACCTTATGATTTTAATGCTCTGGAACCGACAATTAGCAGTGACATCATGCGGGTGCACTACGAAAAGCACCATGCGACTTACGTAAACAATTTAAATGTCGCCGAGGAGCAATTAGCTGAAGCAATCCACAAAAATGATGTGACGAAAATGATTTCTATCCAGGTGAGCTTATTGCATTTGTAGTCATTTGTATGAAAGTTTTTGAAATGGCATGCACGCCTTGTGTACATATGTGACACCTAATATCATTGTGTTATCCCTGCACTAGCTGCTTGTGCGCGACTGTGGTCCGTTTGGCTGGCTGGACCCAGTCTGCACGTCAGGGTTCTAGGGCATATTGGCAATAATAAACCTCTATAGCGTACACTACAGGCATATTTTGTTTCGGTCGTCCGGTCGACTCGGGATAGGAAAACCGAATTACTAGGGCTTCAATATAGTTTCCGTTTCTCTACTGTTGGGAGGTCCTAGTGGTCCAGTTTCCAAGTGTTCCATTATTCACTACGTATTCGAGACAAGGGACGGGACGATAAGTGTATAGGTACTAAAAATTAACAGTAACTAAATAGCTGATACAGGACCGGGAAAGTGAAGTCCACGCATATAAGGGTTTGTTATCGCAGAGGGCATTTAGGGGCCACTCCTAGAGTCGAAGGTCAACGGCTTAGTATCTTATCGCGCGCCTTTTTGCTCACTCCCCACCTACAAGAGCGGCAAACGTCATTTTAACCAAGTATGCCTACTCAGGTCTGCTGGGGTGTTAAACTCGTTACAAGGCTAGTCTGGGTTATGTTGATACTACTAGTGGGGCTTCCATCGCTTCTGTAACATACCCTCTCGGATTTTTTTCAGTCTTACTGCGAGGTTACACATATGGCTGATTGCTATTTGCACAGTTTGCTGTCGTAGGTGGTTTGAGCTCTGTGGAAAGTGGGTTGGCAGCTGTTTGTGGTGAACTTGTCATACCCACTACCGCAGACGTAGTTTTACTTAATCGATAAAGTGCAGCTTTTTAATATACTTTGTGGCCGTCGACCACGACCGACACGTCAAACGTAGGCTGTATGGGAAGTAATTATTTACTTTGTAAGGTGAAGTACTCTCATATTGTTGTCAGCTGGTGCTCGGAGAATGTCTCCTAAGGGATTTAACCCCTATCCTTTTAAAATCAAGATTTTACGCCCATTACAATCTGGATGCCGATTTACCTAACTTTCACGAAGAGTTTGGCTAAACCTATCTCCGTTAATGTCAGTTCGACCGTCGTAGTCTGACGATATCCACCTTATGCTCCACAGAAGGGTGGTGCAGGGACGGTGACTTGTGCGCAAATTAGTTTTACGTGATAGTAAACTTGTACTGATCATCTTTGGCACGCGCACCTCCATGTTTGACGTTTGTTATCGAACCACATCCCAGAATAATAATGCTGTAGTACTCTGATTAGATCCCCGTGTTGGTCCAGCGCATCAACCACGCGGCTAGTTTATAGGGCATTCCGTTGATATAGTGACTTTATGGTCAACGGACTTTTGGCTCTTAAGTAAGACAAACTTGAGATAATCACTAATTTTACAATTCGTGCCTCGTTTAGAGAACAGGACTTGTTGGTTTTCTACATCCTACTGAGTTCTAAATCTCTTTTTTTCCAGCCTGCTCTCAGATTTAATGGTGGCGGGCACCTAAATCACAGCATCTTTTGGAAGAACTTGTGCCCCAAAGGAGGCGGAGAACCTTCAGGGCCATTGGCAGACGCCATCAAAAGGGACTTTGGATCATTTGAAAACTTCATAACTAGAATGACCGCCAAGACTGTGGCTATACAGGGGTCTGGGTGGGGCTGGTTAGGTTTATGTCCGGTGTCAAAGCGACTTCAAATTAGCACCTGCGCAAATCAGGATCCACTAGAAGGAACAACAGGTAATCTTAATTACTTAAATGCTTTGCTTGAAAATTTTTAATTCACTCTAAAAATTCGACTTTTTTCTGTAACCTACTTCTCATGCATATAGTAATTTAGTTCACAATACAATCTCGTTTAAGACTATCTGCTATCCTATTAACTAGGACTAAAACCCCTGCTTGGCATTGACGTATGGGAGCATGCCTATTACCTTCAGTACAAGAATGCCCGTCCAGACTACGTCAAAGCCATCTGGTCAATCATCAATTGGAAAGATGTGGAGGCACGCTTTATTGCCGCTGAAAAACATTAGTCTCTTCACGTTATTGGTAATGCTTATTCTAGGCTGTTATCGATCCCTTTTTCGTTGACTTAATTGCATTGGTTATTTTTTCCATTGATTTAGTATTAAACCATACTCAAACCAATAAAACTGTCTCCTACCGCTTGTTGCCTGGGGACAGTTGGTATTCGTTTGCTTTTGTGGCATCTGGGATAGGTCTTGCGTCCTACTTACCACTAAGAGTCCGGCTCCTTTAAGGTGGTGTAAGCAACTGGTTACTAATCTGCACAGGAAGCGAGTGCAATCGTCGCCAGTAGGATGCGCTGACCGAAGGTCAACAGCTTGGGTAAACCGGTCAAGCACGAACTCGAATGTCCAACTCGAGATAGTTCATGTTCTCTATCAAAAGTAGGACGTTAATAAATCGCCTGACTGACATCTGTACTTGACCGGTTTCGTTAATGCAACTTTCGATTGAAGCGGTGATTGCATAGCCCATGCCATGACATTATGTGGCTGACAATGGATTGCTTAGTTTAAAGGGCGAATTCAGCTTTTGGTCGAAAATTTTGCCAGCTGGATAAGTTGGTAACAGGCAGAGGATTCGGTCAGAATCTCGGAATTGGCACGAAGCTAGTCAGTGGACTAACTTGTCGACCACGCTATCCCTACACAGCTTGTGCCTTCCAAGGGCACAGTCGCTCTTTTTATTCTTTATAGTATCGCAGGTGACCCTCCATGCCAAAAGGCTCGTTAGATTGGTTAAGTCCTCTTTCGACGGCTTTAGTACCATTGAGAGGCTCTATCCGAGGTGCGATTTTGGAGAACGGGGAGCAGGCACCATCGGTGCAATATTTTCAGTCGGTTTTTACTCTTAGAGTAGACTTGCCAGGTATGAGAGAATCGTCTCAGCGGATGCAGTGTATACTTACCCCTTATCTCACTTCTACATGATCGGCGTTGATCGTGACTTTCATCTTTGAGTTTAATTTTCGACAAAAGCTAGCCAAAATTTTCCACTAACTCGGGATTCTGTTTTGAATGGGCAGATACCCCCAACCGATCATTTTCGTCATGCTTATGCCTCTCTCCTGGCATCGCTCCTCGGTAAAGACGCTAGCCCGACTTCCCTGTCAAATCGAAGATCCTCAATGTACATGTGACCACTTAGTTTAACTCCGTGTCGTCCAGCACCCTGATTGTTGACAGACGGATTCCTGAACCGGCACGACATTAAGATGTAGTAGAGTTCAGCGTATACCATTAGCTCATGAGCATCGCTGTGGGCAGAGCGCGCATGCGTCGGCCACGTGACGCGCGCTCCACCTGGGCGCAGGAATACTCTCGTTATGGGAATAAAGTTGAAAGGAGTTTCACGTCTAGGGTCTTATCGACTTTACCGAACACGCATGGGCCGCTCCATTCGCATATCAGTTACCTGGTTATTAACTGAAAGTTATCATGCGGAGTTTTCTTAATGTTAGCGTACGTTTTCCTTGTGTTTACCCTTACTGCGCGCGGTTTAATTCACAGTTACTTTATACATTAAAACAAGCATATAACCTAAACGCACTTTTCTGGCATGCCAATTATGACCGTAATGTTCGTCGAAATCCACCATGTGTCCCACGGCGGGGTGAATGCAGTGTGGCTTGCGAAACATCGCAATTGTTTTTTCTCTTCGGTATGGGCCCGAATTCGTCTATAGCAGGCCTTATAACATTTGTTGAGTCCTTATTTTCTTTAGAGGCCAGATAGAATAATTTTCCTCGTCATTTGCATTATAGTTACTTCATAAGCAAACTAGATTTAATCGCCATCTAATGCTTATTTGTGTTACGGGCGCAAATCAGCTGGCTTGCTTGCACGTAATGTTTCAACTGCTTAAATAGTGATATTCCAAGATAATCACCGCGAACCTTCGATATTTAGTAGCAATACACATCATAGTAGGTGTAAGGCTACTTTTAGTACTCATTACACTTGTGGCTTTACCGGCCAAATGTTCTGACCATTCAACGTAAAATTGGATGATTTCTCAATCGATGCACATCTCCCAGCACTTCGAATGTTCTTTCTGGAATTCACACAAGAACCGAAAACAAATGAAAACATTACCTATCATTCGACGGTTTCGAGTGTAATCGAGACGGTCGGGTGAAAGGAAACAGCCAAACACCCTACCAAAATTTAATGCTATCAAATTACATCAGACTTCAACCAACATTACCAGCCCACAACTGAGGCTTGCTAAATTGGAATTACGGTGCAAGATGTCAGTCAATTCAGCATCCCCGCTTTTGCCCAGGGTGTCGATGTTTCATGACGTTCGGCCATTAATATTCGGAATCACGAAATTCGCATGACTTTGCAAACTCAGTAAAGGCGTTAAGAATAGGGAGGAACTGGGTACTTGATCCCGTTCTAATGGAAGAAGAAATGAGCTCAACGCTACTCATTTTTTTAAGCAGTACGCTGGCAAATATTGTCAGACCTTGGCTGGGTCCTCTTCATTAAGGCGGATAGTGCACAGCAAGTCGACACTGCTTCGGACTTCATTTTTTCTAAAGGTATATGTGCAAAACGTTAGCGCCGATCAAACCCCCTGATGACAGTGGTTCACTCCGCGCAATTGACAGTGATGTGTACTCCGCGTACTCGGCCTAAAAACATCGCTCACATCCTACCTTACTTCCTCCCTACCCGGTCCCAGTGATCACAGTCCACCGACCTCCCCAAACCGCAAGCATGGGACAGATGAGTGTTAATCATAAGACACTTATAAAAAGGATATTTTAATTATGCCCGTTACTGTGTATGCATGATGGTGAGGTACCGGAAACATGGGTTTTCCGAGTTGACTTCGCATAAAAATACGTTGTCAGAAGTAAACTATACCACACTTCAATAGATCGTTCTCACTAGACACACGGGCGAAGAGAAGGCATGGAAAGGATTACTTGTATGGCTCGTCAAACAGGACAGGAGAATATGAACCCCCGCCCAAGGTGGCCCTGCGCATAATTCCGGGAAGGATAAATATTCCGCTGTCCTAGTACAAGCCCAAACCGTAGTCCTAATATTAACCTTAAGCATAAATTACCCTAAAACTAACATTAGACCTAAGCCTAACCGTAGCCATGAGCATAAAACTAACCCCAGTTTCCCTGGAATTTGGTGCGAAGATACTTGTATTGCGGGCGGTTCCTGTTCTCATGTCCTCTTTAGAGGGCCACATAAGTCATCCCTACTGAAAGCAGACCCGAAATATCGGCTGTGCAAATTTAATAAAAAAGGGAATCAACGCGCACAAACAACGAACGCGGGAGAGGATAGATGTCGATCAGTTCCTGCGGCAGTTAAATGCATATAAATACAGGTGGAAGACGTGGAGGGGGGACGAGGCGGAGATAACATCAGGGCAGCTTATAGAGATCGTCTTCACATATGAGCTGCCCTTCACGCAACTTGCCCTCCAAAAAGTGCCGCAGTTGTTGTTTGGTGCACTCGCCAGCCTCGCTTACTCCACCGAGGAGGAACATGCGCAGCATAGAGTGAATCCGGTCCAGGGAGAGGCCGCCCAGGTTGGTCAACATTCCGAGAATGTAGGACCAGAAGACCTAAGTAGACAGAGAGATGGGGGGGGGGAGAGGTGAGAACAATTACGATAAAAGGCTTATAAATTACATCCACAAAGCCATAAAGTAGTGAATTGAAGTATGGAACTGGAAACAGTGAAAGGCGCAGAGGTTGCATTGCTCGAACAGCGGCAAGAGTGAGTTTGGCAACTGCGTCATGGTGAAATTTGAATCCTGATATCAGTATGACTCAGCGGTAGGTCGTGCCCCATAACCTGCTTGGTTTGAGAGGCGAGTAGATTTCCTACTATCTGTTTCTTTAGGCGATGATATGAACCTTCGAAGATGAGTAATCGAAATCACAGATCACGTGGTTAATGTAGTCGTGAAGAGAAAATTGAGGGGAGGAAAAGTGATCGGTAGTAACGACAAAACAACTGACTGCGTGTATAGCCATTGGTATCGGAGATCCAATCCAGATTTAAGATAAATACATTTCAGACAGCAGAAAGAACATTTTACCATGGTGCTTGAGATACACGTCAACAGAACTATTTCAAGGCAGCAAAATTGAGAGTCCAGACTGTCTCTTAAACAGACACGTAAGATTAAGACGTAGGCGTGAATGATAGTTTATGTAAGCTACCTGGGTTTAAAATACACAGCTTACTACTATATATATATATATACACCACATGAATTGATCATTGAGAGCGTAACTCGGCGCCTGCAAGATAACCCAATCGACATCCCAATACAGCACGTTTCAGAAATGCTTAGGCTTTGTCTCAAGAACTATTGTCAATTCGATGGAAAGTTCTATCAACAGGTTAAGGGTACCCCAATGGGCTCACCAATCTCGGGTCTACTGGCAGAACTAGTATTGCAACAACTAGAAGAGGAGGTTATGCGAAATTTCAGACCAAAAATGTGGGTCCGATACGTAGATGATACATTTGTTATCATAAAGGCCTCCGAAGTGGAGCAGTTGCATCTGAGCCTGAATAGTGTTTTCCCAGCTATTCAGTTTACTCGTGAAGAGGCAACAGGAGGTATCCTTCCGTTCCTCGACGTGAGTATCCAAAAGCTCAGTGATGGATGCCTCGCAACGAGTGTCCACCGAAAAGGCTCTAATGCCGATATCATACTTAGCTATGATAGCAACCATCCTGCGGCCCATAAAAGAAGCTGCGTTCGAACCCTTTTCCACCGGGCCTTTCGTTACTGTAGTAGCGATCATATACGCAAAAAAGAACTCACGTACCTGTATCGGCTATTCCGACTCAACGGATACCCAGTCAGTTTTGTGAAAAGCTGCCTCAGACACCAGAGGCAACCACAAACCTTCGGCTCTAATGGAGAACCCGGACCGCGTAAATTCTACTCCCTACCTTACATGCAGGGCATCTCCGAAGCGATCGCCCGACAATTAAACCGGTTTGGCATCTCCATTGCGCACAAAACCGGCATCGTCCTTGCGCGCAACACTATCCCGAGTAAAAGACCCTGTACCCAAAGAGCAGCAAACTAATGTCATCTATCGCATTCCGTGTGCTAACTGCTCTTGCACTTATATTGGTCATACCGGCCGACGACTTGGGACGCGTATTACGGAACATAAACTAGCCATTCGTCGACGCGACCCTTTGTCGCTCATCTTTGCGCACGCCCTTGAGTTCTACCATCGCTTCAATTGGGACGGAACCGAAGTTGTTGCAATGGCTAACAACAAACAGGCGCGTGAATTCCTCGAGGCGTGGCACTCTAACACGACCAGCATCAACCGCCATGTCGATCTGGACTCTCAATACGAAGGCCTGCGTGCCCGGCTCACTGATTTGCGCCCACAACCTAATCACAGCCGCTAATCTTTTCTGGACCATGTAGAATCTCACTGTCTTGCCACCCCCTCCCCCTGACACGGCGAACAACAGTTGAAACGATAAACACCTCAAAAAATCGATGCAATTACCTCTGTCCCCATCCCGCATCGTCGACCATTAGGTTTACCGTCTGCAGTCACATTTACTCGCCATCCCCCTTCGCCTCCGACACAGGGAACCCTAACAGCCCCGCCCCCTAACCAGCCCCAATCCAATCATGTACCCATTCCTCACACCCCAGTTGGTTGTCTGTCCTGTAGCACAAACTGGTCATCTGACCATTTCATTTCTCCTCTGTTCATTTTGTCTGACGACGGGTTGGTGTGACCAACTTGAAAATTCACGAGTACAACTCTATTTTCCGACGAGCCCCTTTTTTCTTCACTATATCATCTCGGAATGCACTCTACCTCAGCTATTCAATATATATATATATATATATATATATATATATATATATATATATATATATATATACCATTTTCATGCAAGTCCTACCTTTGAACGAATGCACAGCACGCCAGTCCCCTCCCCCTCTATTTGCCTTAACTTTGAGTGAGCAATAAACCCAATATGAATTCCGATGACACCTTGACCGAACAGGACTCATCAAACGCTTTAACTAAACAAACTGGCGATAACTGTCTACAAGTTTATCGAACTTAGCCGGATTAAAATTCGCGGAAGACGAAATACAGGTGAATGATTTTCGGTATAGAAATTCACCACCGCTCCACCCCCTCCTCTTAAAACTACTCAGCTGTCCGGTACTTTCCTGAGAGCCTTAAGACAAAGTATGTTCATCGAATTAACCAGCGGAGGTTTAGTTAGATGTTGTACTTACTCACTTTTTGTCATTGGAATTGAAGGAAGCATTGAATAGAAAGTGGACATATATGCTGTTCGCCGAAGTCTTGAGGATAAACTCGCAAAATTTTAATTCTATAACTCCTCTAGGGAGGTCAGATCTGGGCAGATTATTAGTTGCTTCTATCCTTCACTGAGCCTACTGCCCCCTCCACCCCCACCCCGCACCCTAATTAAGGAGGAGGGCGTGAGAGCAACCGTCAACTCAGGTCGTAAAGGCAAATAACCTCCTATCATCTGTTTGCTAATGGACCTTCAGGCGTGGCAAATCCAGAGCCTGCACGAAATTCATCGGTGCGCCCGCAAAATGACCAACTTCAAGTAGAGTTGGGAGAACAGAGGTATTTGTAGACCTTGCGTCTCTTTTGCATGTTATGTGGACACGGGTTTTCTTACCCGTTATACAAACACGGACTCGTTCGACCGACGTATTCTGCTCTGCCGCAGCAAATGAAGGGAGTGAGCCTTGGAGGCTGTTCGGCTTTGTGTCGAGTGCTTGAGAATTATGTCCGCAATATGATCTGATCGAAATTTTTCACTCATAACGTCACTCAGAAACGGCAATTTCAGTAGCATTTTTCTTTTCAGTGGTAATTGAAGTAACCTTGATGGACCGCTTGCTTATAATCTTAAAAACAACTAGTTCTAGATAACTAAATTTCGCGAAGCGAATTCTACATATGCGATGGTTAAGTTTTAATGGGGACAGGCAATCCTTTGTGATCTTATTGGCCAAGCAGCGAGTCTGTTTGTGCTTTTGATTTGAGTGCGATTCCGATAACGGCGTAATTTAGCAATAAAGAGAGCTTTTTAATGTATTTGCGTATTGCAGCCACGTGACTTGCTTATGTTCCCTTCCAAAGGCTTGTGCAGTAGGTTAGTCAGCTGTACTGTGCGGATTTATGCAAACAAAAACTTGGCTTCCATTTCTGATAAAATTAGGATCGTTAGAGGACGACGTCCAACTTAGGTTTATCAATGTCAATCTACCCAAACTTCAGTATTCGACAGCCACTCCCCAAACGTTGCATGGGTTTCTAAACCACAAAGCCTCAAATAAGTTCGAACCACGACCATCACCAGCTGTCAACGACTTCGGCTGCGCAGTCTGTTTGGCCTCCACGAGGACATGCACTCCATGCACCTCCGCTACTCCCCAGTTAGCACCATGACTAAGTTTGATTGATAATTGGCTTGCTTTGAATTAATCAACCCACTAATCCAACCGTTTACTGATGGCCCACGATCAGCGGTTCATTTAAATACGAAACGCCCGTACGCGCTAGGCAGAATTTGATTTTGAATCTCTCGTGTTCCTGGTCTGATGTATAGATATGGTCAGTTAGTGAGGTCTAATAAGCCGGAAACGGCCATTCCACCGGGCGTCATTCCCCTGTCCTTAAACGCCCCAACCGGCAGTACTTCACGCGGGAGGGAGGGGGGTCATGGACAGGCCGATAGGAACTCCAGCTATGTAAACTTAACCCAACAGAGACCCCTGGTGGCGAAACACCGGTCTTTAGTCGATGACTCACCTGCAGCTCTTGATTTACCGTCTCTCGGCTGCTGGCTACGGGGGAGGTTTCCACGTCCACTACACGACTGACATCATCGACAGCGATGGAGAGACTGATCTCACTCAGCCGTGCTGCGCCACAGGCCTCACTTTCGCCGGTACCGCTCGCGGTTACCGACCGCAAGGGCGAGGGTGGTCTGTGTGCACACACTCGGTAAGTTTCCAGAACGGAGGTAGAGGCCGGCGAGCCTATAGCGCCCGGCACTTCTTCGAGGATGCCCAGAGAGACAAAGGGATGCAGGTTCCGACGGATGGATGAGACGGTGACTTCCAGCTCCTGAACCAGACGGGCATTTAGGTGGCAGAATGGACAAAAGAAAGCAAGTATAGCCATAATTCACAATAATACTAGCTGGAGGTTTGGAGAAGATTCAGTGGCATGGGTGCAAGATATGTTGCAAAGAGAGTAGTTGGAAGTGTGGTAAGGATTGTGTGGAAGCAAAAAATGCTCCTACGTGGCACAGACTACTGTATAATTTCTGCCGCTAGTCCCGTGTGGAGGCGGTGGCGATGGTAGGTCATGCCTGCGTCTAGCTTCCAAATTCTGTGCGGATGCTACGGCGACCGATTTAAAGCTCCTTCTCATTGAGTCCATGCATGCCCGCAGTCGCTATTGCAGTTCAAAATGTGAACCAGATACCAGGCGCGTACGTGACTGCTGTGCGTTCTGCTGGTAATAGGCGCTTGAAATGCATATGCCCGCGAATAGGTCTAGAGATGATCACGTCAAAGGGTCAAATAGGTAATGGGTCGCATTTGTCAGCAACGGGACACATTTCGCCTGAATTTGTTTCCATCTGAGTTGTCAGTAGTCAGTGCCGTAATAGGCAGCTTAAATGAAGAGGTCATTCTTTGTAGTTAACCGCTAGCAATTGAGACAATGGACGGTTTCAACAACCTTGATGACGAGACATTGTCTAACGGACAGGTCAGGGAGGATTTGGTCGCCCGAATCGATGCCACTGCCTGTTTTTTTTTTTTGCAAAGGAAACTGCCGACAAAGACAAGGAAGTGTGGGATGGCCATTTCCGGCGTGTTAGCCATCATCAGCCGGTCGTACCCAACCCCGGCTTTGCAACCCCTCTGACTCAAACTCACGTTCTGTTAGTTAGAAGTCCAATACTATAAACACGAAGCCACTGGCTCGTTGCCCTATTAAGCACCCTTGAATATAGTGAATAAACTCGAATGCAACCAACGAGCCCGTGGCTAAAAGATTAGAAGGTTGGACTTCTAACTAATAGAACGCGGGTTCGAGCCGGAGGGGTTTCAAAGCCGGGGTTGGGTTAAACCGGTTGAGGACGTCTAACACGCCGGAAATTGCCATCCCAAAATTCCTTGTCTATGTCAGTAGTCTCCCTCTGTTTGTATTACTATTCCCTATGTGACTGGCTACGGGGTTGTAGATAAAAGCACAAGGGGACGAGTAGGTTCCGTAATGCGATCGGTGAGTGTCCTCGAAGGTTAACATGAATCCACAGGGATCTCAAAATGGTTACCAAGACCTGCGCATACAGCGCATCTATACTGTCAGCCAACAGTTACGGACATAAGGACTGGGTTGAACGCGTGGATAACTAGTTAAAACTAAAAATATTAAACTATAGTCATCCAAAACTATTTTTGAGTGAATTTTTGTCAGTACTGTCCACGATAACCCTGAAAAGATAATATACGCAGCTCGAGAAAGATGGCGGAGATAATTTGTACAGGTTCCTATTCGTCTAGTTCCGTCGGCTTAGCGTAATAGCCAACGTTCGAGGTTGCCGGTTAAGTAGAAGCAATGAAAAGGTCAACCCAAAACCGAACCAAAAACGAATCGTTAAGATATCGAGGTCGATCTCAAATCTTCGATATTCGTTCTAGATCGCACGAGAAGAAAACGTATCGAGTTCTACAGATTTGTTGACGAAAATTGCGCAACGTGAAGAGCCACTATACGAGACAGAAATCACGCTTACCAGAGAAGTCATCGCATTATTATCGGACAATAATCCAGTTTTCGATGGTAAATGACCAAGCGAGTCCGAGTTTTTAAGTGTACGCACCATGACTATGGTAGATTTGCGGCAGATCGCCATTTTACAGATTTTGGATGCGACCATTTTTAAGTGAAAAAGAACGGCGGTGTTATAAACGATTACATCATATGGTGTGCGCGTTCCTGGGTTCGCTGTAGGCGGCTCTACGGAAGCTCTTAAGCGAAAACACTCCAACCTACGGCAAAAATGCTAATACCGAAGCCCTATGAACCGATTCAAAAAAATTGTTAATTGATATTACGAACTACGACATTAACAGCTGCAACAGGGATAGATGAACCAACGCAGATTATTTTTTTCTTGAATGGAGTTTTGACGGCTGAGTAGCAATCAAGGGCCGGATATTTTGCTTTTTGGAGATTGCTAAGCGGTTGAGTGTTTTGTTGAATAGAAAAGGGATGCGACACCATCCACAATGTGTCTTGTGATTGACTAAGCTTGCAAAGTTTCTCTCGTCTTTTCAGTAGACAGTCGAGCGAAGGTTATTCCTGTACTTTTTTAAACGGCAGAGGTTCAGTGGTGGCCCGTTCGCACGTGATCAGGGAACCCATGTTTGGCAGTAGTCCGTTTTAGTCACATGTGTCCTGCAGACCTCTCGCCGGATGCTAATAGCAACGGCGAAGTTGTGGACATCGGTGGTGCCAACACCGTTAAAAAAGTTGACAGCGACCAGCATTAAGATCAATTAAGTAGGCGAGTCAGAAAACAAAACCTCGTCGGAGGGACAATAACAGGCGTCTTAAGGAAAAAAATGATAACCGCATTTATGAGGCGAAAAAAGGAAAGGATCGGATACATAATGAAGAACAACTTAAGTAAAAAAGGTGCAGTTATTTTCACTGCCTGTGGAAGTCGTACCTGACCCAGATCACACAGGGTCCAACGCGGTTTCAGAGTGAACAAATGAAGTAGTGCTGCCTGTAGAGGGCTCACATCCATTGTTACTGGCTGACCATCTCGTTCGATGTCGACGTTTACCAGACCGAGTTTATGCATCCACTTCACACTCCGATTGCCCTTCACTTCCTCGAAGCGACTAAAGGAAAAATGGAAAGAATAAAAAGGTTGGTTATATTCGCTCTGGTTCTGGTTGTCATGGCTTGCGCTGCCTCTATACTCCTTCAGTAAATGACACAAAACTGTCTACTATTTAGAATTAAGTGGAGAATTTATGTACGGTGTGTTTTATGAAGCTCAGGGACGGATTCATTTGACAGAACAAGGCGGAGAAGCCTTTGTGTGAGGAAACAGTTTTGAAGACCTCAATAGACTCAGTTTACAGCGGGTATGCAGAAAGTGATTTTGAGTTAAGAAAATCAGTTCCAATTCTCAACCCCGCCCCCTCCCCCTCAATATGGCGAGTGGGCAAGAAACATTTTTGAAAACAGTCTTCTCTAGATAGTGAGAATGTGGTCAGCGGAGTGAGGATTAAAGCCAATACCCCTGCATGCACCACAGAAATGTCTTTCTATTTAAAGGAGGCACTGCACACCATCCTTATATGTTGTTATAACCGAGGAGATAGAATATAATGTTTTAGAGACAGAGCAAGTCGGTTGGAAGGGTTGGTGTACAATCATGCACCTCTACCTCTTGTCTTGGTCGCAGGCAGTCAAAGCTAGGCCCCGAAACTCGTGACAAATGGATTGAAACCTTCAAGCAGTACTGCTGTGAGATTGGGGTGAAGAATACCAAGGAGCGCAATAAAAAGCCTATACAATGGCATGTTGGTCTTCGCCAGAGAATCTTGACAGCCATCTGTGTTAAGCCGTAGAGGCGGGTTGCGCACAACCAACTGCATCTCTTAGAAACGGTGTATAACACCTCAGTTTCTTTACATATTTTGTTTGGTATCAAGAAGATCAATTACTGGTGTGCATTTTGAAAAGAAACCTACTTTTCCACTTCTTCCCAAAGTTTATAGTATGTAGGAAAATAACTTGTTCCTAAAACCGTGGTAAATAAATCGTTGTTGCTGCAAAATAATTGATGGCGCTCAAACAAAACTATGATAGAGACAAATCAAGGTGCAGACTTTAAGAGCAGTTTTTATATGAGAACAGACAGCGGGCAGTAATAAAAGTTTCTGAAAGCACAGCACGACTGTTCTCAAAATAAAGTAAGTCCCTTTCTCAAAGAATTAAGTTCACAAAAAAAATAATATACACATAAAAGTTAGAAGAAATATGCTCTTGAGCATGATTGTTATGAACAACAATTAGACAAACACAAACATTAGGGAACGGCACAATAATCAATTCGACCAAAATAGCGTCACTTTCGAAAGGTGTGATGAACACAGGAGGGTAGAGAAATTCCTAACCAAAAATTAGCATGCTGTAGCTAGGGGGTGAAATCTGAGATTGCGTTTCAAGCGCGCCAATGCTGTAGGCCAACTTAAGCAGGTTCTTGAGATGAAAGTATACTTTTAGGTAGAAGGATGTTTTCGGAGTTTCGGCACTCACTTGGTGCGTGAATTCAACCACACTTCTAACATATTAGAATGGGGTCACTGTCGACCAGCGTGACAGTCAGCAAACCTGTTCACGAATAAAATGCCAGGACATCAATCAAGCAGAGACTTAGGAGATCAAAAATTCCTGATGAGTTAACTAAGAACGGAAAACGTGATGTAGCGGTTGCTTATTGCCACTATTTATGCTCTTTAAGTGACAGCAAGGCTCCGCTTAAACTCGGCTTTTGACAAGAGAGAAGCTTGTCACCTGAATAACTTTAGTCGCCTGCTGTTTAGAGCAGTTATTCTTGGTCAGACCTGATATGACCAACGCTCATGTTGCCACGGATAGTAACCTTCGATGCATGGGATTTTGGTAATGAAACCCACTTTCGTCTCCAGTGAAAAAGATTGAAGGTCCAAAAACTACCCATAGGTCTTGACGAATAGTATGGAGCCGTGTTTCGATTGACCTTCTTGAAGCTTCCAGGTAGGCAGCCACAATGTACTCATCCAGCGGCCGGCGAAGAACGTGTCCAAGTCGCCTTAGTCGTCAGTTTAGGATATATTAATACATCATAGTGGTGACCTGGATACATACGAGTTTACGATGAGGCACACTTACGGAGGATCAGTTCTACATTATCTTTATGTTCCCGTGCCGCAAGAGGAGGCTCCAAAGTCAATTAATTGAGGACGGGACTGGGGGTAGTGGCTAAGGCTAGTTCACGACCACTTGCCTCCCTCCCCCAATAAAAATGTAAGACAAAGACCTGCGTTGATCGGGTTGAGATGAGTCCGTGCGGAACCTTAGCTATTGCCGTGAATGGGTGCGGAACATGGAGGATGAAGGGCCACTGCTTCGAGTCTTATCGCCAGTCGACTTCGCAAGGACTGGCAGCTAATATGGAAATGTATTGGCCTACTGTAAATTCAAATCAGCAAACAGGTACTAAGTAAAAGTCCAGAGGAGGGCTTAGCCTGCGTTCTACACCTATGTGATGCAGGCACAAGGTGTTCAACACATCATTGAGTGGCCAGCGTGCATTCTATGATTTCGAACGGGACACCGATTACTATTCAAAATGTACTCTATAACTTCCTCTCTCATTCTTGAATGACCCTAGAGCATGTGCAGAAAATAAGGACTTATAAATAGCTGTAGGCAGAGTCCTTACCTGGTAAAATGTTCAAACGGCTTCAACAGGCCGGAGGGAAGTTTGAATTGTTCGCGGTGAAACTCGGGCCAGTACTCGCCAGAGAGGATAAATGCTTGCAGTGGGAACTGAGTTGAGCTCTCATCGGACGCCCTAACACCCTCCTCTTGCCCCTCTTCATCCTCGCTCCTCTTCAAGTCCTCGGCTACGTAATTTGTGATGCGTCTTGAGTCCCTAATATCCTTCAGCATAACCTATACAGACAGAAGTAGAACAAACGCACGATTGTGAACCCGAAGCAGGGACAACAATATGCCTTCTTCATGCAAACAAGTGAGGCCGTAGTGGACAGTTCAGCTTTATTTGTCATTATCAGCCAGCCACACCAGAATGAGTCCAGGTTATTAATGAGAGAACGCTTTGATAGTGAACGGCGGACCCACAACCACTCGTCCTCAGTCAAGAATCCCTCCTACCAACGTGATTGTAAATTTTTTTGAATACATGAGTACATTAAAAAAAAGTTCAGTGGTCAGATCAAAACTGCTAACTGCAGGCAGCCACAAGTGTCATGTCAGAAGAAACAAAGTTAGCTTGAAGCCTCTTGGTCCTTAAAACGATTTTTGGCATCTAATGCGCATGCTATTATGTTTAAGTCTGCTGTACACAAATGGTATGCTTATTCATCGCATTTACCGCAGTTTTTCCCGTTTTCAGAATTTGTCCCTTTTTAAAAAAGTTAGTAGTTCTCAACAAATTCATCTTACTTTTCTCATTTACTTTAAATTTCAAATTCACTTACAGGTATTCATTATTATTTCAAAGCTTTGGCACATGCATTGATGCCGTTTTGCAAGTGATTATCAATCTTCCGAAAATTTGGGAAATTTGCATTAAATAGTTCTCTACTGTGTTTCTTGGAATAAAAAAGTCCCAAAACTATTTCATCCCGATGATCCAAATAAGATGACTTATGTTTCCTGGAAATAATTTTCAGTTTATTTTCAATATGAGTTTAGTAGGAAACCGCCTTTTTTTAAAGCAGAACCAAAAGCGGTGAGTGTTTAGGCTCAAAAGGAGAATTGATTCAAAAATTCGGCTAGAACAAAAATCCCAAGTTTTCATCACAAAGAAACGGAGTTCACCCTTCTCTCCCGAGTTATCCACGGACAACGGAACACCTTTGATATAATCCTCTCAACTTAAAAGTATTTTAAGCCAACGAACGCGCCGATCAAAACAGTGGAAAAACGTTCGGTCTTTACTAGCATATTGGGATATTATTGGGGAGTAGAAAAGATATCTTTTTGGGTCATAAACCTAATAACGCGCTGTATTACGGACCTTTTCGAAACAACCGGTAGTCATAGTGATCAAGATAGGGAGAGTATAACAGTTCCCAATGCAAGAAAAGTTCCGGAGGCAGAGTTGAACGAAAATGTTCAAAAGTCCTATGGACTGGTGCGTCGCCTTTGTCTTAATATACCCTAGAACAAGGTCATTTCGTCCACAAAATGAGGACTACCGTATGTGTAAACTTCTAGTAGAATAGAACCAGATGCTGGAGTTCTTCTCCTGAAAATTTGTTGCAGTCTTGGTAATTTTCTACAGAAATGGTAGTAGGTACAGGGCAGAATTGACTTCCACGTGAGCGAATCTGTTAGTCTGAGGTGGTTTGGGCACGTTCTCCGCCACCTACCTCACGAGCTCAGTTCTACTGCTCTCGACCCGGCGCCGTTGCCCACTTAGAGGTGTCGAAGAGGTCACCTGAAAACCTGGTTCGACACGGTTCGGCAAAAGATGAAAGCGGGGCTTGAACCTTCAGTATTTGGCAGCCGTCGCTGGAGAAAGGAAAGGGTTGGGCTGTTCAGGTCTACTGCCACGAATCGTTAAACGTGGAAAGGTACAATGCGTGACATCATCGAGGCCAGCTAGAGCAGGTATGATCACAACAAACTTAACTCAAGTACAAGTTAGAGTTTGTTGGTTGCTACCTCGCAGACCGGAAATAGGCTGTGTAAAGTGCACTAAGTGTCTGACCCAGTGCCTGCGGATACGAGACCTCTTCGGCAACAATATTGCCCGAGCTCTCTAACTTCGCTGGCGTCAGCCTCTGTCTGAGGCCGCCTCCTTGGTTGGAGCTGCAGGCTCACCTTCGAGATGGCCGAGCGGTGGTCCGCCCAACGGTCGGCACCGTACGTCGTCTTAGTTTTCACACCAACACTTCCTTTGAGATTATGTATATATGCTGCGCATATAAAACACGAAGCGAATAAGACTCACATCACACTCCTGCATATCCGCCTCCCGAACCGTCGTTTTAGGAGTTCCAAGTGCCTCAGCTGGGCGTCGGTGTCAAAAGAGAGCATTTTGAGCAGACGTTGACTCAACAAATTACGGTACTCCAGTAGGAAAGCCTTCTTGCTACCGTATATTCCTACGAGAAGACTGAGGAGGTCGATTTTTCGCCTCCAAAGGCCCGTGTGGTGACGTGCTTCGATGGGATCTGGCATCCAACGGTCCCAGTCCAACTCTTCTGTGGCCTGACTGAATGGGATACCAGCTTCTGAATCCATGTCAACCGGAACAGAGCTCACTCCGACGTATCCACTAGGGTCTGATAGACAGAAAATGTGTTAACGTGACGAAGGAGACCCGTTTAAAATAAATGAAGACACAAACAGGGTCATCGCAGTACTAACCATGGGCGAATAGGTGGGCGTCCCCTTCACGCAGCTCGTCAGTCGGCTCAACTTCCAATGGAGTAGGTAGGAGGAGTTCCTGCTGCAGACCCACTGCCTGAGAACTTTGTTGAGCATCATCGGGAGGCGAGATGAGGCGATCGACGATGCAGTGTACCGCATCATCACGTGCTCGCAAGCATACTGCTACTGGTTGGCAAATAATGTCCTGGGCGACCGAGGATGGGTCGATGACGCGCAGAGCCCGCACCAAACAGCCGTAACCCAACAAAATTTGATCCGTATGAACGCCGGGATGTAGCAAACGGGTCCGTACCTAAGAAAAGTAGGATAGAAGAAAAAGGAGTACCCTGAATATACAAGTGGATGTAAGAGCCTATTGTGCGCCAATTTAGGCTTTTTTGCAGTCTAATACGCGAGGTTAACAATTAAGGGCCTTCGCATTACATCTAAGTGTGCAGAACGGTGAAGATGTCACCGAAATAACAGAAGCTTCAAACATAGTTAGGAGTTGGACTGTCATTTCTGCGAAATGCAGGGTTGTAGGTCGCGTATGTGAGGTGAAAAAAATCACAAAAAATTGCAGTTAGTGACGGAAAGTTTTGTAGGTTATGGATCATGCAAAAACGGCCTACTGAAATTGAATTGAAGATCTGAACGAATTACATAAAAAGAGTTGATTCTTAAGTGGAAATGACACTTTGGGAGGCCAGGAAGTAGATTCGAGGCAAACGGCAACAGATTAAATGCACCAACAATCAGGTTTTAAATATCATTGCCGAACAAGAAAGTAGCAATGCCTTACGTAAGAAATTTAATGTAGCCATCTCTGTTTTCAGGAACTGAAATTTCTAGCCTTGGCGTTTTCATGCACAAACAAAGTGAAGGACTCTGCATCAAACTGTGCTGAAAAACGAACCAAACAACCCAATCCTATACTATCACAGCATACAAACACACGACCGCAGCCGCGTTAGAGCATTATTCCACAGGGTAAAAAACAATAACGACCCGCAGGAAAGACCAGTGAAACTCCGGCACCCACAGCACCAGGCAGCTGTATACGAAACGTCATTAGTCGCTAGCCCCATACGCGTTCACAGAGAGGTGAACAGAGGCGCGTCTTTAACTCTTCAGGATTTTCAGCAGCATATGAAGAAGGTATCCGAAGCAACGATACATATTGTAGATATCACCCATCGTTCGGTAGCTGCTGAGCACAAGAGCCACATGCATAAAAGACCAATAGGATGCAAATGACGAATCTGATGCAACCTATCAGGTCCCTACTACTACACAATCCAGATGGCACTAAGACTTCTTCCAAGATGCACAAGCATACACGGGTCGTTTGGAGAGATAACTCACTGTCCCAATTCGCTACCCATATCCAGGAGGAAGACAATGAATGCAACTTTGTGAACATACGGATAATTGAGCTGCTGGAGGCCTGAGCCCTTGAAAGCAACCCCAGGCGTCGATATACAGATTTTATCCCTGCATAACATGCGTTATGCGCACACTGGCAGATGAACGCGGTCAATGTGTAGTAGGAAATCCGAAACAAGGTGTATTTAATAAATGCTTTTCCAGTGTAAATGATGATACGCTACTCTATGCGTACGAACGTTCGAGCAAATGCAGTAACTGTTACAACAATCACCCATATTTCTTTGCAACATTGTAATGGTAATAATAAGATTGAAGTCTATAGTCGGTGTGGATTTATTTTAAAGTTTTCCTATATAACGTCAAACAAGCAACAACTTTGCCGTAGCATAGAGGTCAAGAACTGCATGCGAACTATCACAATGATAAGGCTTAAGATACGCGAACTTAAGCAGTAAATACAAGGAAAATTTAAGATTATTTTACTTTCAATAAGCATAGATGGGAAGTGTTTAATTTTTCACAAAGGAGAACATACTTCGTGACCAAGTTCGTCAATCAGGTCTTGGAGAAGTTTCGCATTTTGAAAGCAGAGTCGGAGGTCGAGCAAGGAGGGGTGTGATTCAGGATACTCAATCATTATGGAGAAGAGTTCTTGCCTCCGAACGGCATAATAAGTTTCAAAAAGCAGGTTAGGTAGGAGAGCAGCGGATGCCGATTTGGGTTTGACACCTATATTGCGCAGCCAGCCCTTAACAACAACAAACTCTAAATATTCCTGCAGACGCTGAACAAAAGACTCGGTGAAAACGCCCGATATAAGGTCAGCCATCCGATGGTAGAAGGTCGACTTTATAAAAGGCAGCCAAAGGTCGCGTAAGAGAAATTTCAGCGAAAGGCGTGAGTTCGCCACAAATACGCTTCTACCAAGTTCCAGGTGCGCAGTGTGTGCCTGCAGGGAGCAGGATGATGGTTGTTCAAATGGGCTGTAGGCTGGATTAGACATCTCTGAATCCAGTAGTTCTAGTAGTAGATAAGCCTTAAGAAACGGCTTTAACGCGGTCCTGATATTGGTCGGGAATACGGCGGCGATAGCTGCCAGCTGGAAATACGCCCTCTCCTCGGGCAAACTGTGTTCAAATACGTCTTGAATCAGCTCAAAGGTCCGTTGGATCGACTGAAGCTGGCTCAAAACAGCCAGAAGCTTATCAGAATATTTGGAAAAAATTAGAAGGGAGGTGTGGTATCCATCAATAGAGTTTGGAAATAGTTTGGCACATGGGGTGAGGTTATCAAAGGAGGAAGCGCTCTGAAACAAATTTAATGCATCTTCGAGAAACACCTCTGGAAATTCCTTATGCAGGCCTGAGTTGACTAGTTCCTCCAGAGAGGCCATAAACATGGTTGGACGCCTGCGAGATGCTTAAAGATAAAGGTACATAAGTAAGAAAACAATATAGAGCAAGCTTTCCAGAGAAGATGAACTAACGGTCCGTAAAATTTCAAGTTAAGTCGATCATTGCATAGAATTAGTTCTATATTCATATACCTGGTGCTATTATTAGATTAGGGACAGAAGCAATAGTATCAAAATATAAATATTCTGTATATTTTAATCCAGTCTAGAAATAATCATTCTATGGAATGTTGGCAGATTAAGAACAAACTCAAGACTTCTGGACGCGAAAATTGCTCAAGCATGACACTGAGATGACAGTTCCACATGTTACACATTCAACAAATCGCTTTATTAGGATCCGCTTAAAACTACATTATAAAGAGTGATAAGTTCCCAACAGGAAAATCGTTTAAAGTGGAGACGAGTTAAACCCATCTTTCGATTGATTCCTGACGAATTTAAACTAACTACAAGAAGTGGTAAAGGAAATTGCACATATAAGCTCAGATGTTAAGTAAACCCAGAAGCGCAATTATTTTTGGTGGACACTAAAAAGGGTTCCTAAAATGAACTATTTGGTTAGTAGGTTAAATTACTTTTATATAAATACTGCTACTGGGAAAACCTATTGTGGTGGAGAGCAGCAACATGACAAAGATTTTATAGGATCGTCTGGCCCCGCGACGTTTCTTATTGTCCGTAAACACCATCTTCCTGACCGATTATTGTCTTTTCGCCTAAACGTCAGCCCATTAAAACATTATCTACATTGCTCACCAACGGACTTTTTTATACATTTCAAAATGGCTTTTCACGATCTCTGGCAACGCAATATATTCATAGAAACGGGGTGTTTGATTTATCTTTGACTTGATAATTACTCAAGCTATAACATTGTCAAAACTGTTTTGCGAATATCCCCACGTCAAAATTAAAAAGTCATATCGGCAAAAACATATATTTATGGTAATTCATTATCAGGTGAGTACAATTATAAGGGAGTGAAAATATGGGGTGATGACAGGGTTAAAACACGTCTAATCGTTAATATGATCGTTTGCACGCTGCCTACATGGCGAGGTTGGTGAGTAGATGTCATTGGGTTGTGGGAAGGGCAGGAGTTAGGGTTGTCTATGGGGATTTAATAGAACTTTTAAGTTCCCGGAGTGAACAACTGTCATCAGGGGGGTCAGCTCTACAAGGTTAATAGAGAACGATCGCATTTGGACCTCAGGGGCTCTCTGGGCCTTAAATATACAATTTATTTATTATTTCAGCCAGCGAGTGGTGCGCTCATGGAAATCCTTACCAAAACAAAATTTCTGATTTTGAAAGAACGCTCGATGACATAACATTTGACATTAAACGATTTTCACAACAGAACTACTTGAATTCAGCCTTGTAAAATCTTCCTGGCTCTAATGTTCGTTGATACTCTTCCGCATTGAACCGCGAAAACACATTTGAAGTTAGGTTATGCTTTGACTCGAAAACATTTTTAAATGCTCACAAATTTTTTTATTGACTTAACATATGCAGTGATAACTTTATATCAATAGAATCATCAAGAACATCATCTATGAACTTTCAAATATACAATATACAATAAAAAAGATTTCCAGTCGACGTACAAACAACCGTCTTCAAACAAATATTGGAAATAAGAAGAAATGCTAGGTTGAATTGTCAGTGGCCTTTTTGAGCAATTTTAGAGGTATATCATCAGGATTTCGACTCATTCATCGGCAGTATGGTGTGCCAACTTCTAATAATTTTCATCATATGGATCGAACGCCAAAGGTGACTGTCTACTGTATTGCTTCAAACAAAGGCGCACACTGTGAGCCCCGCGCACATAGAAAAAAATGGTATACATTAGAATATTGTAGTAGTAGACTTGCCATAACAGCGCCTTTATTGGTACTTAATACAACAAGTTATTTATTGAATTATACATCTTTATACACCGAATCCTTTCCCCCGAAGGAAATCGGCCCACTGGCATAACATAGTCGGGACGACCGGAATTAGAATAAAGCACTATGGGTAACAAATCAAAACAGTTTATTTAAGCCTTCCACTTACACCTGCTCAGGAAGCATTGGGTCAGCTTTTCACATCGATACGAAAAGAGGTGGCTCGCATTCCAGCTGTCGGGGAATGGAAAATAGGCCACATTAAATGTGTGGCACTGAATTCTGGCTGTCCATCCTGAGAGGAGGAATATATTATTCCGTCATTTGGAAGCTTTGTTAGTCATGGCATGGTTTGGAAGTAGATAAGGGATAGAGTAATACCTCCCTAACTGCCGTAAGGAATGAGTCCAAAGTGAAGACCAGGCTATCTCTTTCCTCTCACAGAATAAATTCAACTATTGAAGTCATTATGTCGACTGATACAGAGGATGCAGTTACTGACAAGAATATACAGCCAATCTCCTTATCAAAAATTGACCGGTTACCAGCATAACTCATGATGAAGTCACAAGACGAATGGATATCCTATAGGTCACATTGAGAAGGAGCCGTTGCGATTAGCTCTAAGCTTACAATTCATTCCCTTAAACAAAATCACCCTGAGATGAACGCTATGTCATGTTGCACCGTCATGTGGGAGCCTTAAAACCCTGGTTTGTGCTGCATTGTGATAGGCTCTCAAGCGTCAAAATGCTTATTTTAAAGAAACCTCGGCCAGACCAAGTGAATAGAATCCTCAGTCTCCTACGAACCAGTCAGTTGTTCGAGCTGGTCAACCAGCTGATGATGAGATTGGAAACATTAAGTTGACAATCTTAACGCTCAGTCTACGTTTACAAGGGGCAAACTAACCTCCAGCAAAATGCATAAGGTTTTCATAAGAAGAGGAGAGTGACTTAGATCTCGCATGCGTTAGCGTACTATAGAGGCAACGTAGAAAAACCGAAGAAAAAATGTCCCACACACGTGACAGTTACCTATTCCGTGCCTGTCAAGGATTATGGTGGGCGTGTTCCGGCGCGATCTATAGGGTAGTGGGGAGATGTATGGTGACGGGATGCGATTTGTGGTGGTTTGGTGCTGATGTTCATGTAGGTGCAGATGACTGAATAGGCCCATATGGAGACTAAATAGGCGCGTTCGGCGAGGGCGGGTAAGGCAAACGCAGTGGTTTTAGTTTGGTGTTCTTGACATTAATTTGGCACTCCAAGTGTGAATAATATACAAGTGACGAACCAGAAAGATGCGTTGTGGCTATGTGTGGTGTCCGAAACAAAGGGTCATTTGTTAGCTGTTTAGTTGTCGGTAGCGACCATACTAAACATGGTGATAACGCTGATAGTATGGGAGCTAATTATTCAGAGAATGTGGGAGTTGTTGGATGTGCAAGGTGTTTTTAACATGTCGTTATAGCAAACAAATTTCGCTTCATTATTAAGCAGATCGCTGAATATGCCCATACAATGAAGAATGTTCTTGGGCTGTTTAGGTAGCTGAGGCGGAGGCAGTGGGTTTATATCGGGGCTCCAGACATTAACTCAACAATGACAGTACAATGGATACGTAATTAGCTGACCTGGATGGTGTGTGACGCAAAGGTCGATCTAAAAGAGGGTTGGTTGGGATTAACTCCACATTGCTGGAGTTGGTTTGCGTGGAAGCATAAGTGCCCATGCCAATGCTGGAGGCAATTGTGAATAGGGAGCGACATCCCATCCTTCTAGACGCCGTTGGAAATCCTATTGTCGATGAAAAATTGATGTCTCATAGCTTTGACGATTTCTAGTCCAGAACATTTACTTAAAATTCGGCCGTTCCCCCTCCGACCATTCGGGGTTGAACAGGTACCGTCCTCAAAACAATGACTTTTATCTTCTGGGACGTTACCCTAACCATTCGACGTTTTCATGAATCTCATAGGCCTGAGTCAGATGGCGGACTGATCAGTAATATAAAAGCGGATGCTTCGAAATCTTTCCCAGTTAATGGAAGGAATTGCAAATTCTTCCTCTCCCCAAACACGGCTTAGCAACATATTATCCGCAGCTTCGAAAATCTTGGAGACCTTGATCGAATATAAGATGATGTATCATTTAACCGAGAATAGCCTACTGAGTGCAGCCCAGCATGGGTTCCTCAAAACAAGGTCTTGTGATACCTGTCAGCTCTCTTTCTTTGATCACGTTCTACAAACTAAGGACAATGGTTTTGAACTTAACATAGTCTATTTCGATTTCACCAAGGCCTTCTATTGTGTTGAACATGCCCTTCTTCTCCTGAAACTCTCCTCTTTCGGTTAATGTGTTAAACTTCTGAGCTTGATATCTTCTTACTTGAGCTCTCGCACACAACATGCTAAGATCGCAAATATTGTCTCAAACCCCGCACGTGTGAGGGGTGGAGTTATTCCGGGTAGTGCGCTTGGCCCGCTCTCATTTTGTCTTTTGGTTAATGATGTACCAGGTTTCTTTCGGAATGGTAGTTCGTTAATGTATGCCGAAGATTTAAAAGTTGCCTATCGATACAAGCCGGCAGATCGCAATACAGCGCTTGATCCATTTAGAAATGATTTTGAGGCCTTTGCCCAGTGGTGCTGCACATGACGCATTTTCCTTCCTTGGCACATACGGTCCATTATGGTTGTTAGCGGCGACCATCAGCCTCGACTTAACATAGATGGCCACGATCCAAATGTGCCTGGCATATCATATTCCAAAGGTCTTAATCTTTCAGATCATTGTGCCGTGATTGTCTCAAAAGCACGCAGAACAACCGATTTTATCCTCCCAAATGTTAAAATAATTGACATTAGACTCCGCCTTTATAAAATAAACGTGAGACCCGGCCTGGGATACTTCTTGTTTCCATCAAGCCTTCTGCGCGCTAGTGAACGAAAGAACATAGAATCAGTCCAGCACTTCTTTACGAAAAGAATTTTATCTTCGGAGCACCGTAATCTGACGTATCGAGAACGCAGTAAGCTTATAAACATTGATCCCTTGTGGTTTCGTCGAGTACAGAAGGGACTATTTTTACTGTTTAAGCTTTTGAATAGTCGTACATTTAATCATCTAACCACTGTGAGGCAGCTTGACCACCCTCTGCACAGCAGTCATCGCAAGGTATTTTTATTTCTTTCATTAGCTCGCACAGTTAAGTATCGCGGTTTTTTCGGTAAATGCCATAGCTAAACGAAATAAACTACCGCAGAATATAAAAATCCTGCAAAGTTATTCTTTGTTTAAGAGAACTATTTGCATTCAGAACAGTTTCCAAGAATTATGGGTGCCGACACGGTAGAATCTGTTTTCCAGTTCGAAGGAGTGCGCGGCATCTATGCCCGATCCAAGGTCTTACTTTGAGGGCTAAAGCACCGTCTCTGCAGCCTGCACCCATTGACTTCTTTGACAGACAGCGAGCAACTGTCCATGGATGCACTCTAGCCTGGGGCAGAATCCCGGTTCTAAAACAGACAGAGAAACTGCAAACAAAGTGAACTTTTGTGAGCCATTCCCCGATCTGAACGGCTATCATCCAATAGGCAGCATTTTTCTCTCTTGAATTACAAAAAGCTACGAAAAACACTAACAATGGTATATATTCAGGAGTTTTTTCAATGCCAGCCCGATTCCCACGGAATATTTTATCTGATAATGCATGTAAACCAGTATTAAATATCATTATTATTATTCTAAGTTCAGTACACTACAGATATATGGACATTGCTTTTGAAGACCAAAGTGAATTTGGTGCCCAAAATATGCAAGTACAAATACGCATGTTGTTTTGATGTTGGCTGCAATATATCTACTTTTAAAACTATAGTTATAACGATAAAATTTAGGTCGGCGCACCACCAAGGTCCAGGCATAATGTGAAATAATAAATATCAGCATTAGCTGTAGGTATAATTAAAGTATAGAATAGGCAGATGAATATTTCTGACAAAGACCAGGGAAACTTGAATTGCCATTTATGGCTTAATAGCCGTCATCAGCCAGCCACACCCAACCCCAGGGGGTACAGCACCCGAGGATCAAACCCGCGACCCGTTGATCAGAATTTTAACGCTCTAACCATTGAGTCATGTGTTCGCTGTCTTTTCGCTTCAGGTCTGGAAGATTGACTTGCATTCATTGATGAACACCCACCGAACGCTAACACTAGCTCCGTTCTGCCTTAAGGCTCACTCTCGAGTCCCGCCAACAGCCGCAGAGTGGCTAGTAGTATAATATGCTGATGAATTGAAATCGACTAACAGCACTTTCCTGTCAGATTGAACGCTATCTTTTAAAGTAAATAAGCGTACAGTTTATGAATGTAAGCGTTTATTGTGTTTGCCATTAATACATCTGCGGATGTCTATTCCAGGCACCGAAAAGTCGTTATGAAAACGAGTGGGGACAAAAATCCAATATATAAATGTATAATATTACGAGATTTCTATTCTGTAGACAACGATTGTGAATCGATGCACTGCTAGCGATCAGAAAACTAATTATAACAGAAATTATTTCAATTGGTAACTGACGAGTTTCTTACTGAACGCGTCAAAATTGACAGAGTTCCAAACTGAGCAGCACTCAAGCTGTTTGAATGTCACTATCAAAAAAGAAGACACCTTTACCCTTGAACTAAGTTCTCACAAACCCCTGGGCCGAAGTGACTATGGAATTCTCGTTGGGGAGTACTGTCATTTTTCTAAAGCTAATATTAGAGCAGTAAGGGAGAGCAATGTATGGAAAGGGGATTTTAACAAAGCGAAAGAACTACTAAATGCAATAAACTGGGACACTGCACACGTGCCTGACCCAAGTTTTGCCAAGTTCTTCTTATGGAACATGATTCAGCATTTGGTAGATAGCTGCTGTCCACTTAAAAAGAGATCACGCGTCTCCCGGCCCGGACGGGTGACATCGGAAATATAAAGACGTCTCAAGAAGAAAAAGAGACGGTGGAGAACATATGCCAGCCATCAACAACGCGAAGATTTCACCGACTTAAAGAAAGAGTGAAATGGGTATCGGAATTTATGAGGAAAAATACGATCAGTTTTCGATTCAGAAATAGTTAAAGTAATACCAAGAAACTCGAGAAGGTACTTAGCTTACTGGAATAACACAAAAAGGAAATCGGGACTCCATTTATTATCTAAAAGACTTAAAGGGAAACAACTTAACCAATAAGTCAGATAAGACCAACATTTTATATAATTTCTTTATTTCTGTGAAAACTTAAGGAGGTAGAACACCAAAGTATTGCTACACATACAGATAAAAAAGCACGGTATCATTTAACAACAGATCCCGTAAGGAAAACTCAGGAAAAGATATAGCACACTAAATCGCCTGCCAGGATAGAATATCCATCAGATTTCTGGATGAACTCACCGACAAACTGGCCTCTCCATTCTACATGATCTTTCACAGATCGATGGAGGCAGGGGCTCCGCCTACCGACTGGAAGCTATCCAACATAATCCCAATCTATAAGGGGTAAAGGGGAGAACCGCAACCAATAACTTCAGACGAGTGAGCCTCTAAAGTATTTGTGTCAAACTGATGGAGAAGATAATAAAATGGGAACTGATGTGGCCTATTGAAGTGAACAAAATGTTAATTGCGCATCACCGTGGAGTGTTTCATCCTGCCTTACTAAAATGCTCATATTCATGTAAATCTGGACATAATCAGAAGATGAATTTGTCAGACGATGCATTCTACATGGACTTCAACAAAGCCATTACATGATTTTACATAAAGGGCTAGTATAAAAGCTGCATCCGAGGGGTGTGACTGACAACCTACTCAAATAACTAGCCGACTTTCTCCCAGACAGGCACCTACACTGGGAAACCGTTCAGAGTGTGGAGCATTCTGGGTTTTATTCTGTTTCTGATGTGTGTGAACGACTGTCTCAATTATCTGACATGCGTGAAAATAATGTTTCTTGATGATCTGAAGCTATGAAATTCGATCTAAAAGCAGGAAGTTGTGCAAAGATTAGAAACTAACTTGAATCGCTTGCGCATTCGGTGTGAGGAGTGGCTGCTCAATCTTAATTTCTACAAATGCCAATTCGTCCAACTAAGGTATAGGTACAGAAGTGTGAGGAGGGTTGAATATTAGTATTTCATCGAGGGTCACCAACTCTAGCAAGTAAACGATCTTAGGGACTTGGTTATGTGGATGACCCCATCTCAAACCAGCGTCTTATTATGTATCCTGTGCCCCGCGAGCGATCAGGAGATCGTTCATACATTTTGACGAAGAGTGTTTTGGTTGCGTGTTTGGAACCTTTATCCGACCAGTGCTAGAATATTGCGTTCAGGCGTGGCACCTCTGGATTTAGCAAAATTACGCTCTTGGAGAAAGTTCAGCGAACGGCGACGAAATAAGTCATTGGATTAGAGTGGCTGCCCTCTGATGGCCGACAAGAAACTTAACATTTTCGCACTCTGTCATATGAACTACAGAGGAACTATGGTCAGGGTCCTTCAGCTTGTCAGAGGAAATGATTGTACTCTTCAAATGGCTGAAAATTTTGAATAGGCAAAACGACAAATCCCCGTGATTACCAATCGAAACTAAAGAAAGAAGTACGCCAAAGTTGAAGTACTGGCCAACTTATTTTCAACCTGGATTTTTAAAGAACGGAACTAAGAGCCTCTTTATGTTTTTCTGACTGAAAGAATTGTAATATTTAAAAGACTTGATAAAATTTTACTTGATCTCCATCTACATAGTCCACATCAATGACTGATATAATGTAACCATATGCATAATTGGCAAGCGTCTATTTGTTAAAAGGGTTTTCAAAGGCCCTGTCTAGTTCACTTAAAATAAATAATTAATCCAAAACTAGTGCCTGGAGCCTTGGACCTGTTCTTGCGGTACTGTTTTTGCGCTCCGGCATCCTTTGGACATTAAATGCTTTTTTTCATCAAATTCTGCGTGAAATTATTTTATCTGATCTGTTCTGCTTCTGAATCTCAATATCAGCATCCAACACTTTGCTGAGTTTCTTTGAAAACTCCCTACAGATAGGCGCAGGAGAGACCTCCGTAGTTGGGGCTTTGTCTCGACACACATTCTTACTATATAATCAACACTCTGTCCTGAAGCAATCGAACCCCTTTAATTAAAACGACGCTTGACTATGGCCAGATCTTCCAGTAAGTGAGAATTTTCATTGGTGAAGCCGGATAGAAACCGCCATCATTGACTTGATAACCCTGTGTCTTTGATGTCCTTTCAGCACACTCCCCGACCGCCGTTCTCACGTATGCCTAATTATTTCACGCGTTGAGTGTGTGTTTTTATTTTTTTATTCTGCAAGCAAAATTCCTCTCCTATTGTCACTTGCCTTCGGATTTTGTGTTCTGTTTGTTTATGCTTGATTAATGAAGCATATTTGGACAGCCGCGGCGAAGGAGTCGCAGCCGATTATAATTAATCTTCGTCATTAGGAATAAACTAAACTGTTTGCCCTGCCACACTTTAGCCTGTATGCTGCATTCTGTTGTTATATTAGGACTCGAATCTTGTAGACCTTGAAGATCTACACTCGAGGGAGCCTAAAATCCTTGATTTAAATGTGGGCTCACATAAATGTTGCGTTCTATTTGCTTGCAAATATGGTGCAGTTTTTTTCTTTCTTATCATTTATTGGGCACAAATCAAAGTAGTATGAAATGTGGCAAGCGGATACTTTTACTAACCGAACGTATCAAATGTTACGTTAATCTGCTCTTACAGCCTTTTGTAGATAATCAGTTTGACTCATAGACAAACAGCGCCGTGAACGTTACACTTGTCCTCATGGCGCCACCGTTATCACGTGGTCACCTCCCGTACGTAGACTTTTGGTACTCACACAACATAGGCAGAGCCAAATTAATGATAACGCATGCAGTGTTCAGTAGCCCTTGGTCAGTTTAACTGATACCGTTTTTATTTTTTTGCTTTTCTTCGGCTGTTCTCGTAAATTTCTTATTTGGGAAGACACCGTTTTTTCCATGTCAATGCTTCCACAGGCTCTAGTCCAACAGGAAAATCCTCTGCTTTACGTTTATCGACTGTTTGCATGAGTAGAATGCTTCAGCTTGCTAAGATCAGCCTTGCCACGATCAATGATACAGAACTCTCCCATAAACAGAGCAATGCTATATGAATGTCAGCCTTCCTTCCTGTATATTAGTTAGCTAGGGCCCAATTGCTAGTTTGATAGTTCATTACAGTTACGTTGGTTTGTTTAAGGTTATTCGACCCTTTTAAAAGTATGTTTTATGCCTAATTGTTTGGGCTTAGCATTTTTAAACTATTCATTCCAGCCGCCCGTGGACCAACGGCGCCTGGTGCCCAACCAATGAACGTTCCTACCAATCAGAACTCTCCCCAGATGTCCGGAAGGCGTCTGCTTCCCATAGATTCTCGGCTTCATCAAATTGCCAGTCGAAATCCCCTTACGTGAGTTACATGCCGTATTTTTCTTTTTAAAATACATCACGTTGTATCGAGGAGTCATTGATCAATCACACACAATTCTAGACTTTCCAAACCAAGTAAAAGCAAAAATAATACCCGTCTACTTTGCTCGCATACCAATTAAATTAGGTTATACGTAAGAATTTGAAATTCAGCTTGACCTACTTGGCTTATGCCAGTTCGAGAACGACGAAACCACTCACGGTTCCACACCATGACTGCGACTGTGGCTTGTACTTGGAATCGTTTACATTGAAGCGGTTTTTCTCTTTCTCCACCCACCGCGTTCCACTAGAGGCGAGACGATTGGATTTCAGCATAGGCGGGATGACTGACAAGGCCAAATAGCTCGTCTAAGTGTACCAGTTACCACTTTTTACCTCAATTTACACATAGCAGTCATAATTCAAGTTTTTTTGTCATCTCACGTAGCTTTAGTGTAAACTGCATTTAAGCATTTTTCAGCTTGGCCCTTAGTGCTCAGTTGAACCAAGTTATCATATCAGTTTACAATCGTTGAAGCCACAACTAATGATGTGCTGTGACGATATAAAGCATTTTCGGTTGGTTATAGTGGATAACTGAATGCTTTATCTACTTACACACTCTCTTTTTGCCTACACATTGGTCGTTTCTTTGGATAAGCTGGCGGAGAATGCAACTTGTTGCAGTGCCTGAAGTAACGTAGGTTGCAAAATTCCAAGTCACGCCTGTGAGCGTTTCGTGATAAGTTAACGTACGTTCGACATTATGACGGGAGTGCACTTATATGTCATGAAGAATGATTACATAGGAGCAGCCTTACTCGCTCTCTTTTGCGAGCATCCGTGATATCTATGGGCTTTCCATCTTACCGGCGATGAAATTAGGTACAATGGCTGACGCGCCATAAACAATCATCCTACAATTTTTGCGCGTTAGAAAGCATTACGGCGTAGTCTATTTGTTAGGACTTAATGGTTCTAATGTGTGCGTATGTGACCGCAAAGCTTTATGCGATGACTGCTTTTCAGGAACGATATGAGCCGGAATTTTGTGTGGTATTTTGACTATTATCTTCGTTCGTAGTATATGACCATGAAAAAGCTGAACGTGCGCGTTGCGTTCGCAAGAAAGACGTGAATAACGGGTGTTAACCTTAGCTACAGGGACTTTTTCAGAGTCCATGCAATGCTAGAATCTGAAGTGGCCGACTAAACTGAAGCCTGATTGGAATATGCAGTCGCAATTTCGCCAAGTTGACGTTGTCTACAGTAATGGTGCTAGAAAGAATCCTTCCAGTTCTGGTGACTTTCCCACTGCGGTGGATGCAAAGATTTCCGATCCGAGCAGAACCGTGACTGGAAGACGGTGTTTAGTCGAGGGCCGATGAGAGAAGTGCTCGCACATATAATGCGGTTTATAGTGTTTGCTTGTGCAAGGTGGTTCGACAACTTTGACATTGCAGTGGTTGTGAAAGCGTTAAATGTAACCAGTGTGGTCTTTGAACGCTCGTTGACAGTTGAGCCAAATTGAATAAGGTTTGTCTGCGGCATTCCATTCTTGTGTGCTCGTCAATTTGCTTTGGCTTCCGCTTTTCGATCGGCCTCCGAAATATTCGTTTCATTTTTTTGACAGTCCTACCAGTACATCCTGTGCAAACGTATTTTGTCTGTTAGTTAGTTGGAAATCATCCAAATCAGGTCTTAGATGTTTCCTTCTGGTACATTTTTCCACCTGTTTCACAAATCCCTTTGGTCTGTTTTATACGGTTTTGAATGCTGGGCTGTACGCGTGGAAGATGGACGAAAATTGGAGGTTTGATGAATATTTCCTGATAACCATGTTTAGAGTGAGGGACACTTATTATATTTTGAAACAGTCTGCACTCACAGCGACAGCGTAACACGTTTTTTTTAACAAAGACGACCGAGGCGGTTTTCTCAACCTATTCGTCACCCACCTTATAAACTCACTCGCGTTGCCCTCGACCCGGCGCCGCTGTTTATAAGAGGGCGTCGGAAGAATTTAACTCGAACCCTGACTCGACAGTCGTTCAAGACATGGAAGTGATTCCTGGTCTTTCGATGCTCAACCCCCGTTATTGGAAGAAAGAATAGGCCGAATTTTCCGGATTCACTGCTATAAATGAACACGCCTGGAGAGGTACAATTCATGACACCATCCGGACGTCTAGTTCATTCATGCTCATGGCCGTACCAAGTATAAGTTCGTACAGATTGCAGCATTTGATTTATCTCATCTGCTAGTGCCCGTGGTGGCATCCCCGTAGAAGTAACGTTTTGACATGTGCTCGTTAGTCATCGTCAAGATGTGACCGCTCCATAAAAGATGTATCTGCTAAGCCTAACAGTCGACTTAAACATCTGCATGTCGAATATCTATTCCTGCCACTACTTTTTATATATTTTGGAGGCAGCTCAGGTTGGTGAGTGGATTTTCTCACTTGAAATTTAGTAGATAGTCTAGGTCTTAGTATCACAGAGTAATGAAGTCGGAATAGCAGTCGTTTTGTCCCGAGTTTCGTGCTATGATGGATGAGGCGGCGATTTCAGACTTAGTATTTAGTTTTGCAGATCCTAATTACAGTCACGACGTCGATTATGATGGTCCTTGAGATGGTGATGCTCACGTAAGACAATTGTTCTATCATTGAGGGATAGGTACCATCGGCGCTTAACTAGTGTTGGGTGTACTCGATAGTTGGCGCCCGCTGGTGCATGATAATCGTTTTCTACTTTTCGGCAGTTAGATCAAAGTTGGGATATCCGGAGGTGAATAGGTCCAAACTTCACTGCGCATATTTTTAATGGTTTTATGCTTAGTGCCTACGAAAATCCCGTTTTTTAGATGGTGTACTGTAAAGCCGGTGTATGCAGGATAAATACATTAAAATACGAGCATATTACTGAAACTATTTAAGTAATCTTGACTTTGCAGAAAAACACATTGTTGTGGGTATGCCCCGTATTTAGTTCAAGCTCAGTTTTGCAGAAAGGAAGTTAAGCAAAGGACACAAAATTCTCCAGATGTTTCATGAAGAACTTAAACGATACTGCCTCCAAAATTGTTTCCAATCGATAACTCTATTGTTAGAATACCTCGTTGTGTGAAGAACCGGGGAGACTTTCACATTTCGTAGCGTGTCACTTCTCGATATCTATTTAATAAAAAATTGACGATAGTGGCGACTATAATCTTAATGACATCCTCTTTGCACTTCGCCATCTAACCACCACCAGACTTAATTTCAATCCTTTTTTTCAGAAAGAAAAAGCGCAGGCTGGCCGATCGTCTACTGACAAAAACAGTGCGCCAGATTATTCCCGAATCTGAATCCTACATGGAACTGCTTGAGGTGGAGAAGAAGTTAGATTTGGTTCTCAGCCGTAAACGCCTCACCCTCCAGGAATCACTTAAACAGCCAGCCAAGGCATGTTATATCCTTCATCTTTTTATGAAATTGCGTGACACCGAAATAAAAACCCCCGGTAATGCAGGTAGCCATACGATACATTCCAGGGCGGCAGAAATTCCCTTTTCCTTATCATAATCCCAACCCCTCTTTACCTCTAACTTAACCCTATTCTTAGCACTAACCACTACGTACCCGGAAATTAGCGCAAGACCCTGGAGTAGGGGAGGAGTTCCTATTCCCGTGTCCTAACGAAACGTCATTGCAATCCCTTTCTACTAATTACGTTCACGAAGAACGACCATCTTCGTGCAAACATCATGAAAGAGGTAACGGTTTACCTGTATGTACATCGTTTTCATTATGTTTAATCGGTAGGCGAGTTGCCGCAGCTAGGCAGGGAAATTCGGGGACTCGAAAAAAACCGCGTTCCCGCGTTTGACCTACAGCCGGGATCACTCATGTTTATGACACGCTTTGGATAGAGACTTTAGATCACGTCGACCGCCACGACCATTCTCCTCATTTTTAACCCCCGTGAGTCGGAATTGCCGCTAATACGTATTGGAAAAGACACAGCAAAGGGATTGGGATCGATTCAGTGCGGGCCAAGTGTGAAGTTTTCATATTATAGTACTATGACGCGATTTTATCGCAATTGGTTACATATCCTGGCCTGGAAGCAAGTCGACCGACGAGGCAACCCAAATCCTTTACTTACTGAGGGTTATGCTCCAGTGTCTATTTTACAGCGCGGCCCCCATGGCAACCTTGTAGGACCTTAAACCTAGTACACCTTTAGCAGCCTAGTTCATATGCGCATGCCAGAAAAAATGCACGGAGTTGATGCGGTGCAAGTCTCTCTCTGTAACTTATTCCATCTGCCAGGCACCACCGTGTGCCAGTGTAGACTTTGACCAGGTGGTGTACTGGTACGCAGGCCCAGGTGGTATAAGCTGGAGTCTGTGCAAAATCCTAATCAAGTGTCTTGTGTGGATCATGGAGCGCGTGGTAGTACGCTTAGGTGCTGATTTTGCTCTTCCAACCACCTGCGCCCGATCCAACCTCCGGTCTTCTTGACTCAGTTTTGATCTCAACGACGGGCGGGTGAGTGGTAGATGCAACGCAAGTCTACTAACACAACACTAATTCACGCGCAAGTCACCGCGCTTGCTTTCCGCCTGCCGTCCAACTCGACGGTCGAAGTAGCATAGTATGAAATCCGTTCCTTTTATTTATCTTCTTGAGGGGCACCTTTTAAAGTTAGCGATTTCGCAGTGCTCTTTCGCAGCCATCCACGTGAGCGATACGGTTTTGAGCCGATCATGTCCATGAAGCAGACCAATTTCAATTCCGGCATAAAATAACCATGGGAACAATGGCTGAATTCAATGTTTGCGTATGTACTTCGGGTACATTTTCTTAGCAAGTTACTCGTGCCCGGATGTAAAGGTAGTCAGTGGTGCCTCGAAGTTGAAGAAATTTCTCTCTATATAGGTACTGCAATCTCAGATATTCTTCTTGCCTTGCAAGTGTGAACATGCACAAATTTCGCCTTTCCTTCAAGTCTTCAGTCCTTAATGTCGGCTTCAACTGGCTTTGACATTATCCCCCCAGTTGAACGACTTCAATTGGACAATTTGTTTGTGTTTTGTTCATTCTCAATAAGCACAGAAGTGTGCACCTCATCTGCTTATTCACATGCCTCTTCCAACTATAGACAAAACGCACTCTCCGAGTTGTACTAAGTAGCACCTTCCGACCTGGCACCGTGGGCTCGATTGGTGTCGATGGCCAACCCCTCACAGAAAGCATGCCGCCTGGGTGGGAGCTGAAAGTTGAAGGACAGCTGTTGGAAAAGGTAACAATTCATTTCTGTCATGTTTCCTAGCGAGTTGCCGCTCGGCGTTTGTTGAAGTCTTTTAAGTCTTTTTACCGGCAATTTGCGCAGTTTTGCTCTTTTGTGCGTGCCTGCCCGTCCGCACAACGGGGCGCTCCCAAAACGTGAGCCGGGCTGGTTCAGTGCGACCCTTTCTAACCTGCACACAGATATGCGACGATAAAAGCACTCATAACCAATAGTTAAGACCGCCATACAGTAGTAAACTGGCAACGTTTCGGTTATTCGAGGCGGATTTACTAGTACTTATTTGGAAGAGAATCTAATTCAAATTGATAGTCTTTAAACATCCGTGCTGGTGCATGGCACTGTAGAACTGTGCAGTAAAGTTGACTGTTCACAAGGAGAAATTATGAGAATCTGTGAGCTGAAAACAGTTAAACTGTGCTAAGAAGAAAATCGAAAGTAGAGGGCAAGCATAGGTAGGCTTAGTTGTTCCTATTGACCACCACGTTCCAGACGGGGTTTAGAGCAGTTGTTTGTGTATACAGCCTCATTTTTCTGTAGCAATTTATTCTCGGAAGCCGTATCATCGTTACGACAGCATTCGTGGACGTTGAGAGGTCACATTGTTTCTTATAGTCCGCATATGAGCAAGGGTGCCAGAGAATAGTCATTTGTGTCTACTGCTTTTCTTTTGTTTGGCACCTTTTCATCCAGTCGACTGCCCAGCCCCTTTGCTGCACCTTTGGTCGATTATGTTTCACTGCTAGACATTTGACTGAGGAACATAGTCAGAGGGTTGATCATTGCACTACAGACACACTTACCTACAGTAGTCTGAAAATATGCCAGCCTGAGAGTAATAAGTCAATATATCCTTGCAAAATGCACGAAACGCCGACTATATCATACGAAGGATCCCTAGCTCGGTTTCTTTATGAGTACGGTGTTCTTCGCCTGAAACACCATCGGGAGTAGGCTAGAAATGGTTGAACATCCCCTGATTTAGTGAATCCTGGTGTGTGCGTAATGGGGGCCAGGTCGTGCTGTGGCGCGCGAAGACGGGTACGCTGACCCGTCAGCCAATGCACCCACTCCCACATCAGACAAATGACCGGCTCGGACGGTGGTCTGATTGTGGGGGTGGGGGAGAGAGTGAGGTCGACAGGTCAACGAATTTTCCTCACTATAAGCAATCTGACGCGCTTGAAACTATCACGGTGCGCTAAAAGCCGTGGCTTGAAAGGTTGCCAACTGACGGGAACACTCGGACCGCGTGGTCAGCCCTATGTGTGTTTTGTGTGGAGTGGCTGACTGGCGGACTGAGAGTCAGGCTTCAATGGCTCATTCTTAATGAGGCCTTTATGGCACTGCCACTGCGTGGGATCCGAGCCAGGTGTGGTGGCACGCCCAGGGGCGGCTCCGGCCGCGCCAGCCACCTGCGCCCTCTCCCATCACCTGTCTTCTTGACTCTGTCATGGCATCGGGCTCAGGTGGGGTAGGAGTAAAGAGTGCGGTAGATGCAGCGCAAGTCTACTATCACTTAAAACTAAATCACGCCCAAGTCACCGTCCCTGCACCACCCTTCAGTGGAGCATACGGTGGATATCGTCGGACTACCACGATCGAATTGACACTGTGGCCCCTACGATGAGTCAAACGGTAGATACGTCGAACCAAACAAGGACCAGATCAAAGTACGGCTTCCGTTATTGGGGATATGAACCCATAACAAATGTCACGTGGGGCTGTGGTGGCATGCATAGGCGCAGACGCAAGCTCACACAGCGCCTCTCACCTGCGCCTGATCGCGTCTCCGGTCTTCTTGACTTATTCAAGGGGACAAGGTAGGAAAGAAAAAGGAAATATTGCGTAGATGTCGCGCAAGTCTACTATCACTATTAACTAAATCATGCGCGAGGTACCGCCCCGGCACCCACCCTGTTGTGGGGCACACGCTGGACGCCTTCAGGATCTAGAAACGTGCACTGTCAGGCACAGGCAGTTGTCAAAAAGGATGCCATCCGCTGAGAATAAGGCGGAAAGAAATTGCAGCTACCTCTGAGATCCTGGCTTACGTTTGGACTACACAGCACAAATTTGCCTCTCGAAATTCACGAAGCGAGTCTAATGCATCGCGCACAATGATTTATCGTAGGGAAATTAAACTGCCAAAGCACCTTTATGTTTGCAGTTTAACGGGCCATCTCTGGACCTGTATTGTCTTTGCTCTTATCTCACTTGATTTTTTCTTAACTTTTGCCTGCTCATAAGTAAATTGTTTTTGCTTCAGGCTTCCTGGTGCTGTAATGCGCCACTAAAAATTCCATATTTACACGCACATTTTATCCTACCCGGCCTTTCCTCTTTCATCCAGACGGGCCAAAGTGGTAATTCGGCTCTGGATCTCAGATACAGACGCAAATTCTCCACATTCTTCAAGTCTCTCGTAATCGAACTTGACCGCGATCTCTACGGGCCAGACAATCATTTAGTAGAATGGCACCGGACTCCTTCGACGGCCGAAACCGATGGCTTCCAAGTAAGCGCTCATCCATTTATTCGTAACCTCTGAGGATTGCATAGTTTGCTTCACACGCCCCAGCATTATCATGTATTCATTGCGTGACTGCACTTTCATTGATTGTACTTCCTATGTCCTCAATTCTTTGAATTAGGTTAAGCGAACTGGTATGAACAACGTGCGCTGCACCATTCTACTGATGCTCGACTACCAACCACCGCAGTACAAATTAGACGCCCGCCTGGCTCGCCTGCTAGGTTTGCACACAGGCACCCGATCACAGATCTTCTACGCTCTGTGGAACTACATTAAAGTGCACAGGTGAGTGAGCTACTTCTGCACCTCCCTAAACGCCATCTCCTTTTTTTCGTTGTCTTCCGGCCCAAAAAAAGCACACTCAAAAGCCGGAACCCTGACGGCTCTCATGCTAATCCATATTAAACCTGCGCCCAAGTACCCGCTTCTACTAGAAAAAAAAAACATTTCAGAATTTCGGTTGACATTTCACGAGATATGCAACCAACTGTGTATCTGCTACTGGGCTGTCAATAATGCCACCCAGGTTCGTGGGGGTTTAAATAGGAGAGCACCCACGATTTAAATGAACTTGGTTTCCTTGCGAACGGCGTGTCGTAGCTAGACTTGTTTTCGCGCATCCGAAGCGCGAAATCTGTGCCACAGGCGACTGGGAGGTCATCAGATGATGGTTTACTACTCTGGTCATGACGTAGTGATAATGTTCTGATCTCAGACGCTTTGTGACCGCCATGGTAAAGGGGTAGGGGCGGAGACTTAAGTACTACACTCAGATTGGAAGAAAGGGTCAACGAATGCGATAATAATTTGGGCTGGAATGACAAGTAACGACCGGGTGGGGGTGGGGGTGGGGAGTGTATGGAATGGTAGTAGAGCTAGAGAATGACTGTAAACCGAATATTCCGATGGAAACGAACAGGTGCACTACGGGACGTTGCGTCACTAATAGTTGTGAAGATATAAGTCTTAGTGTTAGGCGTTAAATCTAGGGTACTTATTTCTCATCCGAAGACCAATTATGTTCTGACACAGTTATTGTCGGCATTTTTACGAGAAGGGAGTAAACAACCAAATTGTGCCTATTTAAGCCAGTTTAACATTTTGAACGTTAAGTTATGCAAACTAAAATGTCATACAGACGCACAGTTAAATGCCATTGCAGTGCAGCTTACTTTCGTCTGAATGTCTCATCTCCTTTTAAACCCAGGCTACAGGACTCGCACGAAAAGGATTTCATCAACTGTGATCAATATCTGGAACAGGTATTCGGCTGTCAGAGAATGCGTTTTGCTGAGATTCCCAATCGCCTTGCCCAACTGCAACATGCACCCGATCCGATCGTCATCAACCATGTCATCATTAACGAAGGCGAGGATCCCAACAAGACCTCCTGCTATGACATTGAAGTTGAAGTGGTATGTTCCAACGCCATCTTCTCTACCGTCGTCCGTCTAATTTCCTCGTAAGACCACACTTACGTTTCCGTCACCCAGTTACTGCGAGCTCATTGTGCATCAACCCTTCGAAAGTCAACACTACTGTTTGAATCATGTCTGGTTAGATTCTTGTCCGCGTCTTTTTATGAAGGTGAATTCGGAGAAGGTACTCCGTCAGCTTCTCCAATAGCAATCCACTGGTGGCTTTTGCCTGCCTTGCAGAAAGCTGCGTGACAAACCTTTTACGCAACAAGTGATATACCAATCTTGAGCGCCCTTCGTCCGAAGTTTGAATCCGAGTCTGGTACCTTACTTAAAATGTTGAGTTTAACGCATTTATATGTTGAGCCAGCTGTTTAATGGTGCCCACCAGTTTCTAGTAAAAACTGCCAAATACCTCCAGTGGCAGGGTCGTTCAGCTCAAAATGACCGGTGCCCATTTAAACCCGGGTTCGGATTTCGATTCCGCTAGCACCCGAACTTAGACAGTCACTCACTTTTGACGGTCAACAATCCATACATGGACCTTATGCTGTACCGAGTCCGTTAGAGATCAAAGACAACACATAAATGCTTCTTCCGTCCCACATTTAGGCTGGATCGACGACGCTATCACGTGATATTTCCGTTTGCCATCATCAAGGGAATGACAGTGTAGTCTCACATCACACTACACGTCAGCTCTCCGATCTTCGTAATTACCAGAACGGCGCATGCTTTAGGAGTCTTTCTTGAGGTGTTTCTTCCTTTCATACCATCAGTGTTCTACCTATTTCCTTCTAATCAACAGTCACTATATTCTGCTGAATTTTCTTGCATCCATTAGCCCTGCCGTACTGTCAATCTTTTTGCGCTGTTTGAGTTTGCTTTACCCCAGTAACTTAGTGGACAATCAATGCCCTGAGCTCCTGAAGGATTAAAACCTATACATCACTAGGCATCAGAAAGACTTGCTCAGTAAGCCAGTTTGTGTCCCAGATCACATCCCTCAGCCTGATTTGTGCAAGCCAGTCTAAATTAACGGAACTTCTCTCTGTTCCGCAGATTTAAGCTGTTAACTTGAAATTCGTCCGTTTTCGCAAAACTGTTTCGAACTTGGACGGAATGTCAAATAAAATCTCCCCCACAGTGAGACGGAAAAAAGATGGTTTAAGATCAAAGACACGGGCCAGGGTTTCTGTCCGTTCGATTCTGTTAGTATACCGAAAATCTCCTGATCTTACCTGTCATGTCACCGTAAGGTGTTTTGTAGGTTCTAACCTGTATGTTTTTGTTTCTTTTCCCATTTTTTTTCAAAACCGTGTTCGTTTTTTTAACCAATGTTCTTGCGTGGAGTACTGCATTTTTTCACGCCAACAGACAGTCATTAGCGAAATTCTTCTAACCGAATCCGCCGTAGTTACTGAAATAGTTTAAGCAGAATTTTTCTTCCACTAAGAAGAGTGAGGGAAAATTTAGGGGAAATATCTTATGAAAATATAGTTTTCTGTCCGCCACGTTACTGTCAGAACGCAGGGTTTTCTGCGAGTATATTTCTTATGGTGTCCTGACTTTCTTTGCGCTTCGATACATCGATTATCAGTGATCGCCTATTATTTCACCCGCTACCTCAAACTGAAAAGACACCCCAACCATGCTATTCCCGTTCAAACAACTTTCCTATTTATTTCTCGCGTTTCTAGGATGATGTCTACAAGTGCATGGTCCAGAACTACCTACAGAACACACAATCCAATCAGGAGCTCGCTTCAATTGATAACAAGGTGGGTCTTGAGTATACACAGAAGTCTGTTTTCTAGCTGTCATCTTGTACTGCAGTTTTTGAAGAAACTGCAATTTTTGCTTATATATATATATATATATATATATATATATTATTTTTAACTGATTTAGGCCTGTGTTGAATCGTCTACAGAGCGCGTAACAGTCTTTTTTCCTTGGAAAAAACAGGATGCTTAGACGTTGACTCTTTACCACAAAGGAGTTGAATTCTTTTTTTATCTCCCCAATGCAGATATATGAATTAGTGGAACAAATTAACCAAATGAAAGTACACCGGGAATTCTATCTGGAGTTCAGTCAGGATCCCCAGGGTTTCATCACCCGCTGGCTCGCCAGCCAGTCGCATGACCTCCAAGTGATGACCGACGCTGTGCCTGGCCATCCAGAGGAGGAACGCCGTGCCGACTTCTATCATGCCTCCTGGATGCAGGAGGCAGTTAAACGATACTTTTACAATCGGGTAAGTACACGTTTTTCCACTTTGAACCTTCGTTATGAATTTGTTGACTCTAATTACTCGTTGATACAATCGCTACCATTATCCCTCTTTTTAAATAGTTGATCTGGCTTGTTAAAGTCACTGCTTAAATAGCCTTTTTTCATTTCTGTATCAGCTCATGAAAAGGTTTTTTCTTTGGACACAGGTTATACAACGTCGTCACGAATTGGAGCAGGCATTTAATCTTGGCGGATCTTAAGTCCCGGGACCGTCTCTTTTTGCAAAACATCTCTCTCTCTGGCCTGGATGGCTCGCCCATTGTTACCACCCTCTTCCCTCCTGTTTACTTATCGTCTATAATCAAGTATCGTCACCTTTTATGCGCTTATCATTTCCCTGATGTTTTCTTTGTCCACACGTTGAGAACCGGGGTTGTCGCTGATCTACATGGCTCGTCAACCATTGGGCTTCCTGGGAGGCTGAAGCCAGGCCGCTCTCCGCTGCGAATTTAGATCATCTGCGATTGAAATCAGTCAGACATGCCTGTTTTATGAGCTCATTTTGTCGACGCCATTTTTTGAAGCATTTCGCTTTGCGAGGATTTCATGTGGCTCAAAGCTTCCTGCGACCGTCCCGTACATGTTAGGGTGGGTGGAGTTGCGTGCATTTCCATTCTGGGATGCCGTGATTGACGATCGCCTTTCACTAATGCTAATAGGAAAGCTTGCGATTCGTATTATTTATATTGCCCTATCCGATAGGACACGGTAGTAGGAACGTCCCCCCTTCATAATACAGGCCACTTCGTGCTAAATTGCCGGAAGGATAAATATTCCCTTGTTTTAACCCTAACGCTGTTCCTGACCTAGCATCAACCCTAATCTTAACCGCAACTCTAATATTAACCCTAACACTAATTTCCCAGGACTGGTACTAAGTCACCTGCCTTACTGACGGTTTCTGAGCTAAAGTTTCACCGCGGGGCCATATCAGTCATCCCTACCAAGTTTTCTTGTGAAATCCGGTTATTTTTGTAAAATGGCCACAGAGGGTGACCAAGTACCAGTTGGCTTTGTCGCTGTGTTCTGTATTGGCCTGTGTGTTCAACCAAAAATGACCGCTTCATTGGCTCATCACGTGTACAAGCAGGGCTTAACTGAGCTTTTGAATCCGTAAATATTGTCGTATGTACCTATGGTATGCCTTTGGCGAGGCTCGGATTGCGCAGGCCACTGCACCAAATCTCATCACTACCAGGCTAACAGGCCCGTATAGGCCGCTAGTGCATGGAAATGCGGCGAGAGAATAGATCTGGCACGGTTTGGACGATCACAACGTGCAAAGTTCCCAGCCTCGCGTTGATTAATCGTCTTCTTGGAATGAGGGTCATACTGCAGTGGTGTTCCGTTGGGCATTTACACGACTGTGAAATCCGCGGCCCCCTGTCTTTAAAGTCGGATTTCTGTGGGTCAGGGATCAGGACGTATGTGGCACCCGAAGATGAATTATCTGCCCTGTTAGCCGATGCATACAGCTTGGTCGCCGTCGTCTCGAATCGTGCCACTGGAACGTTCTTGGAATCTAGAGCCAGAATGCGAGGGGATAGCGATGCAGCGGGTACCTCAGCGATCTGCTGGATTTCGCGAATCTTCATTCATTGTACGTTCGAGTTTTGAGTTTCCTAGGCTACGCAGAATGAGCCTTTTTCTTTGTTGCTGCCTTTACGCTGAAAAGTGTTTGCGCCACTAGAATTACTCTTACGGCCCAGTGTGTGCGAAAAATTTGGGTCCCGAAAAGAATATGTAATTTTGGTTTTTTAAGGTTACACAAACCGGACCGCGAGATTTGATAAATATACCAGCGCTGGATGCGGGTTTTCGGCCGGTCGATCAGCCTGGGTCGGTAATTGTCGCAAGGTGGCGTGGGTGCTTGACTGGGTTATCAATTTTGGAAACCAACTTAATGATTCGCTATAAAAATTGTGTCTTTAAAGTGTCTTAACTAACTACTGGCGTTGCCGCTTTAGAATGTGGAGGTGTTGCAGTGTAGATCGCTAATTTTGAGTTAGCGGCCCCTCGTTCCACATGTGCTGGATTACAATGCCCATGGCGCGGTGGAAACTTGGATGAAAGTTGTTAATGAAAATGTTTCATAGCAATTATTTGCATCTCCTGACTGCTGATGACCGATCAGCAAACTTAGCGAAACAACAGTTGGCAAACAAATTACGTCAGTGGGGATAATTTACTTCTTGCTGGCAGAAAGTATATCGAAATAGGCTAACTGGAATAGGCTGGTGAATTATCTAGAATGGCTTTTGTGTTAAGAGTCTGTCTTATCTGTTAAACCAGGCGGTTTGCAAACGAGAAATGATCTAGACTGACATTAAGAAGGGGTATTCAAACAGACAATTAGCTTACGGAGGCATAACTCAGAGCAACCCAAAGAGCGGTATGTGCACATTGCCTCATTTAAAACATCCGTTATTTCCTTTGAACTTATACTGCAATCGGTAAAGCGGATAAAGTTGCGGTTAGGGCTAGTGAGCATGGTAAAGATCTAAAGCTAGGACTTAGAGTTAGTGCTTAAGAAAAAATATCAATGTTTGTTTTGAGGTTCAAGCAAAACGCGATTTGTGGAAATATTGGTTTGAACGATGTAGAATCTGAGCGCAGTACCTATGATCCTGTTCGTCGCTTGCATTTTGGAGGTAAGGATGACGGAGCAAAGCCCAAAACTGGTCAGTTGATCTAGCAATGTACAGAAAATTCACACTTCAATGTTGACCTGTGCCAACCAGTCAAATTTTCGCCACAACCCCAATTTAGAAAAGTTTTCAAATACAGCTATTCTGTTGGTCAGCCAATCTCTTCTCTCGAAACTCACGGTGCACGTAAAGTCGTGGTTTGGAAGGTTGCACTTGATGGGATAACTCGGACCGCGCGTTAGCCCAGTGTTTGTATGGGGTGGCTGACTGGAGGACTGAGTCAGGCTGCATTGGCTCCTTTATGTGGCCTGTATGGCACTTCCACTCCGTAAGATCCGGGCTAGGTGTGGCGGCACGCTGAGGGGCGGCTTCAGCCGCGCCAGTCACCTGAGCCCTCTCCCACCCCTGGTCTGCTTGACTTGGTCATCACCCCGGGCCCGGCTGTGGGGGAGTAGGAGAGAGTGCGTTATCTGCAGCGCAAGTCTATGCTCACCATAATCTAACTCACGCACAATTTAGCGTTCCTGGCCCACCTTGCTGTGTGGCACACAGTGGACCTCGTCGGATACGACAGTCGAACGGGTAGCGTTCAGCAATCCCACAGTTGAAATTGGTAGCTGAACTTCATTCCGATTGTATGAACACCCTAGGTGGATTAAACGGACCGTTAAGAAGTAGTGAACGGATGATCATTTCATTGCACCAAAGACAGTGCATATTTCAGTGACCCACTTATGGTTGACTAGCTGTCTGCCAGAGGGCCCCAAGCAGCGTGACGTGCAAGCTGCGTGGGGGGCCTTTTTGATGAAGTCCCATGCTTCTGCCGCAATGGCTAGTTACTGTTGTCACCACATTTCCCTACTATGATGGAAGCGCACATTTTCAGAATCTGGCAGTAAACTCCGTCCGTCCATTGCTTTGTTTGGCTATTCGGAACTGATCCGGTAGCTGGAGGTATAAAGAAAGAACACTTTGCAAAAACCTGCCTTGTGGCTGGTGACATGGCTTCTAATCCCACCACGCAATGCCCATTTTCAATATCCGGTTGGGGAGGCAGATCGCCCAGCGTAGAATGTGTGTAGATTGATGCTCGAACGGTACTCAATTTGACGAAAAGTGGATAATTTTCACATAACTGACAACGCTGCTGGTCAGAACTAAAACTTCCTGCTTTTCGGCTTGACTTTGTTTGAAAAATGGCTTCGTTTTAAATGAAATAATTACGACTCTGTCAAATTACTTTGATTTTCAGGCAACAATGTGAGCTCAACTCCCTGGGGAACATGTGGCCTCAAAGCCAAACTTTGCGATTTGTACGTTTTGCGGGGATAAATACGATTTACAATTCTGAAGCGCTATTCAATTTCTGACGCGTGATTATTCAATGCAAACCAGGATATTTTGCTTGTGGAAATAGCACTGAACAGAGGTTATCGGCCTCACAATCGGTTGGAGGCCACAGTGTGTAGACCAGCGGGCTAAGTAGTACAGCAAATGGCTCGAATGCCCAGTGACCAAGTGATCTGGCTGTATATCTCAGATGCTTTGGACCCAATTTTTCGGTCCAGATGGCTGGCCAATGATAATCATTGATAATTAGCCCAAACGACCATTCTGTTCTCTCACAAAGTCATTCACAACTGTTTTAAGTGTCTTATTACACCAAAGAGAAGAAATATATTGGGTTTAGTGAATGCCACTTGATTGAAAACCCTAGCTAATTTGAATACTGAAAGATTTCTGTGGGGTTTTAAAAAGGAAGAAGTGGCCAAAACTCGTAGAGTTAATTTGGACAATTTTTTGTTGTGTGTACATTATAAAGTAACGAGTAGCGGAAACGGCCTCTTACATAATGCCTTCAGTTGCCGTTACAGCAGTGCGCATTCGGAAGAAATCTTTCTATGATGAACTATGTTATATGAAAATTGAAGGTCTCTGTTCAGGAGCCAGTTATTACGCAAAACTACCTCGGACAATCAAATGGATGCTATTTCTACACTTTACCAAGGAATTAGGAACACAAAATAAACTTTCAAACCCGGAGCTGCACTATCAATTCCTCTTGGAAATAATCTGCAGATAATTCATGTATTTCGCAGAGTACTTTTCCAGTAGACGCCAGTCCCACGACCCACGCCCATCTCGCTAGCAAAGAAACCTTCCATTAGTAGTAAGTATTCATCTTTTTTAGTTTGTTAATGCGTATAAGGTGTCACTTAGTGCCCTGGAAAGGAATGCAATAAATTAAACTTACCGATTTATGTTGACAACTACACATTCAGCATTTCAGTGAGATAAATCTCTTTGCCCACAGTAAACTGGCGTAGGTGGAAGTTTCATGGCAATCGCTTATCAACCCTGTTTAATATTCCGAGGTATTGCGATATCTCTCAAGTTTCAATTTGCTAAGGTTTTGCAACATCCATGAATTCCTAATGAGCGTTCAGTACAAATGCCAGTCAGGTTCTTTAAAATTTGACAAATTTTAAAACCAACCAATGCATCTGTAGTGAGAAAAAGCATTTTGTTTTAGTAGGTTAAAAATACTCCCGTTAAGATCGACATAACTTTTGTACAATTTAAAATAAGTTACGTTTTATTGACTAGTTTTTTTTTCTTTTCACGTTTTCCTGGCGTAAATAAGTTTGGGGATGAGATTCGCGTTACATATAAGGATAGGTGGATTCTTCCCCTACATTGGTGAAGCCTTTGGGTCATAGCGCCTTTTCTTTCATTTATTTGCCTAACAATTTCCACTCGCATCAACTCCCTCCTATTTTTCATTCGACATAGTATTGTAAAAACTTCTACCTGCTATCTGAAGGGCCTAAAGTTTTTAACCAATACCATTTTTGCCTTTAAACCCACCCTGCCAACGCGCCAGTCATCTTGTCAAATTATCTGACCTCTGACCTACCTCTCCTAATGATGACCATCGAATCTCCCCGCCAAACGATAACCGGAGTTCGCACTTTCGACTTCCCTGCCGTGTGGGTCAGTGATATTACGCTGGGGCTGCGCACAGTGGAATCGCATTTTCCCTGCGGCAAAGTAAAAGAGAGGATACAAAATTCTATTATATTATGGCAGCATGGCCAATCGACATTGCCACTAACCTGCGAGATGTTATGTATAGTCCACCCACTTCAAATGATCATACGTCACCTAACTCTTCATTTTCTCTCCAAGCAGCTAATAATACCTCCATTAAAACGTTTGGTCAACAATCTCTAACTGTAGGTCTTGGTTTAAGACGTTCACTTCGCTGGATATTTATTTTTGCCGACGTTCATACTGCCATTCTTGGAGCCGATTTCATATTGTTTTTCGGTCTCCTCGTGGATATAGTCCCATAAACTAATTGATCGAATGACATGTTTTTGCTCTACATGTTCAAATCAGGCCTTTTCATCCCCTGGTCCATGTATTTCAACAATTCCTTCGTCCACTCCCTATCATCGTTTGCTTTCGGAATTTCCATCCATCACTCGACCCTCACAACCTATTAAGCATTCTGCTATGCCTTATATTTAAACTACCGGACCACTCGTTTTAAGCCATACTCGGCGTTTAGCCGCAGATAAGTAAGCTATCGCAAAGACTTAGTTCAACCATATGATGGAGCTAGGAATAGTACGGCCATCCACTAGTTAATGGGCTGCTCCTCTACATATGGTGGCCTCTAACTGACTGGCGCCCAAGCGGTGATTACCGACGATTGAAACCCTGCACTTTTCCAACCGCTATCCGCTTCCCTATCTCCATGATTTTTCTATAGCCTAGCTGGTGCAACAATATTTTCCAGCATTGACTTAGTCAAGGTCTTTCACCAAATCCCCGTTTCTCCAGAAGACATTCTGAAAATGGCAATTACGAACCTATTTGGTATTTTCAAGTTCACCAGGATGCATTTTGAACTCCGAAACTCGGCTCAAACTTTGCAACTTTTCATCAATGAAGTCCTCCGTGTTTATTTATTTCGATGATGTTCTGGTCGCAAGTTACAGTAAGCACAAACACCTACATAACCTACTTCTCATTTTCGAATGATTAAGCAATTTGGTGTTTCCAATTATGCCTCTAAATACGTGTTTGGTGTTCTTTCGCTCCTTTTCCTAGGACACCGCGTATATTCTTCCGGTTGGCATCACATAGACGCAAAAGTTTCATCTATTGGCAAATTCCCTTCTCCTACTTCTTTTGAAATTCGCTCTGTTTTATAGGCCCTGTCAACTTTTATCGTCGTTTTATCCCTCACTGCGTTCAGTTGATTTTACCTCTCACTAATCTTTTACGCGGAAGCAACCACGAGTTTTCTTCGTCTGACACAGCTGTGAACGCTTTTCTAGGTGTCAAAGAGACCCTTGCGGATAAAACTGCTCTTTCTCACCCTCTAATTGATGCCCAGCTCTCCATTCTTGCTGATGCTTCCAATTGCGTCATAGTCGCAGCCTTTCAGCAACAAACCCCCACAGGCATCCAACCTTTGGCATTCTACTCTGCCAATTTGTCACCCTCCAAAACTCGTTATAGCACTTTTGGTAGAGTACTCCTTGCTATTTATTTAGCCATTAAACATTTTCATAACTATTTTGAAGGCAGAGATTTTTGTATTTACACGGACCATAAACCGCTTACCTATGGCTCCCCTACTCCCTCTGACAAGTACATCTTCGCCGCGAGAGGTCCACCATCTTGATTTTATTTTTCAATACACTACAAATACCCACCGCTTACACACAGTAGTCGTCGTGTCCATTTCCCTGATTTTTACCAACTTGTACATTATGCATAACACTTATATATTTTCATCATATTAAATTTTGAACTCCATTCTCCTAGGAGGGAGAGTAATTTAGTGACAAAAGAAATTTTGTTTTAGTAAAGTAAATATACTCCCGTTAGAATTGACACACAATGAGTCATTTCAAAATCGCGCCTTTGGTGTGTTACAAGTATCTAAAACTGAAGGTTGTCTATGAAAACGGGCTTTTGATTAATATACAAGTACATTTCTTTGAAGTAGAACAAACATGTGGTTATGAAGCTCCAAGCAATTTCACATAATTTCGATATGAAAGAGTATTGGAAGTTTTTCTACAAGAATGCTGTAAAACGTGCATTTCTTGCCTGTCAACTTCATAATCTATTCCTTTAAAAAATAGCTTTGGGAGTTTATTTCACCCACCATCTTAGGTTTTCTGGCAGCATTTAATTCAGCTTGAATATCTTTCCGAAATGAAGCCTTTAACCTGATGCAAGACAGTCTAATGCATATTAATGGATAAGCGAATGCCACACCATAGTCATGGGTTTTCAAACGCAGCAGGTTTGACTGACAGAAGTTCCAAAAGAGCCCATGGTACAGATTAGGCTTACAGTCAGTATCAAACTTTATTTCTTAACGTTTCCAGTTGGTAATGGCTCCTCCATATACTGTGAAGTTCATTATTTGCCAATTTATTTCCACGACACTGCAAATTCTACACAGAATTTTTTAATGTTTTTGAAAAAAACCAGACAGTGACCAACTAAAAAGTGCCATAAGTCGATCTACTAAAAACTGGTATTATCACGGTAAGAACGTAATATGCAGCCCAATTCACGGAACAACGGATAAGTCAGTGTTACATACGGTTAGGGTTAGCATATGTTTATAAGTTAGCAGGGTCACACAATATTCCGTTGGTGAAGCAGGACAGAAGAACCGGGTCAAATGGAATAATTCCCAATGGCGACTATTGGAACGTCACGATAGTTTAAAAACACAGCAATATCGCGCCTATCGGTCGGCTTGAGTTTAAGCCACCGGATATCGCAATCCACATACTAGTCGGGGTAATAAACTATTGTGCTACTCTACTAACCGTACCGAAAACAATGGATAGGGCAACAATTAGGTTGGCGCTCTCCTTTTCTTCATTTAGCTCCATCCATTAAAATCCTATTACCACCAGTCCCATGTTACTCGCTGACCTATCCTTTGGTCCTGCGTTGGGTGACATATTAATTTCTTGCCTTTCGCACGGTTGAGAACAAATCAACAAAGATGGTGCGTAGCCGAAATGTTTAATTTTGTGGGCCAAATACAGTCCAACGTTTCCAGGGGAATCAAACCCAAGGCACTTCCACTTACGGTGCATGTTCCTTGTTATGAACGAACACAGGCGCGGACTCTTGACCACAAAGTGTCAGAGCAACGACTAATTTTCTACTTGTGGAAATGTCAAACCTAAAAATGAACAGTCAAAAATCATTGCCGTGTGATTGATACATACTGTCAGTTTAAACTGGCTTTTACGAGAATTCTGTGAAGAACTGCTAGTGCTTTCAAAGTCCATTCAGCCACAATCCTGACTACGACGGAAATATTAAAATCTGGTTAGGAGGAGTACTTGAGAGTGTTAAGAAATGCCTCACGGCAGTTACTCTCAACTGCCTAAGGCCAGTTAACAGGTTTTCATACAAAGTCAAATGTGTACAAACTGAGACTAACTGGTCGTAGAAAAAAATAAGTTCTATCAATCTCCCCGGTATGACTCTTTTGTGCGAAATCCACTTCCTAATAATGGCATTTTTCCCGCATCCAGTAACTTCCGCATGACATTTAGGAACGCCAAAGAGTGTGCACCATAAGTTTCGAGGAAAAAACGACTGTTTTGTTACTGGCATCCGTAAATCATAAAAGGCCACAACCTGTGTGCCGGAAAAATGCAGACAAAAGATACAATGAAGTCCTTCAAACTTGGCAAACATTAACCTAAATGTTCCCAAGGAAACCGAAATGTTTAAAGGTGTCACATACAACCACTAGAACTATTTAAACTAAAAGTTATTGTGATTGCGGATTAACGCAGTTTGGAAGCATAACGGATGCCATTTTTATTCTGTGCACGGTAGCGTGCTGGTTTTTGGCTGATGATTGTTTCATCCATAAAAATTAGCAGGATCACTTATTCAGTAAGAATCTGAAGCCAAGTTTTTCATCTTTCGCAAAAAGTTAATTATCAAAAGGAGTTCTTTCAATCTTTCGTTACTACAAAGGATGCAGTGATTTTAAAAATCTCCTCGGGGCTTGCTTGTATTTCAGTATGGCTCTTAGGTTACCTCACGCAGTTTAACGCATACTGTTTTGCAGAAGCCTTACTTGAAAACTGTTAAAGCTTATGCGAACATGTTACTCTGAACATTTAATTAAAAGAGGTCATTTGTCTTGCTATCCTCCATCTAAGAAGAAAAAAACTTTTGCGGAGACAGTGATTTAAAATGGCATTGGAATGCATGTTCATTATATTTTTGATCCTCTTCACAATAACATACTGAAAGACTAAAAAGTTCAGCAAGTTGCAGTTTAATAAAAGCCCGGTCTGTAGCAGTGATTGAATAATGGAAGGCAAAGTTGTAGACCCCGTTCATCATTTATCAAATTTTCAATATCAAACTGAACGGTTTTCATCATAAGCTGGGTTTTTCACTCCTTGACAAGGAAAAAGTAAATTCATGTGACTTAAACTGATTTTAAAAATTGGACAGAAATTTAGTACCCATGTGTACGGAGCAGGGTCACTGGAATATTTTTATTGAATGAGTGGCTACCTGTAAACCTAAAGTAGACAGATTATTGTATGAGCATTTTGAGCTTAGGAACTAACAACAGCTACAAATTGCAGTTTTAAGAGAACCTCTTTGTCACGAAACAGCATCGGGTATCACTTTGGGTGAAAGATATGAGATAAGTTTTTGGGCAACCCATTCAGGTAAGGAAATGTTGGAAATCCTATTATTTTGCTTAAGTCTTAGCCACATTTATAGCCATTAAAGACTTATAGTGATTTTTTCATATGTTGCTAAATCTAAAATGACAGGTTAAATGAGCTATAGAGGCCTAATGAATCTATTAGTTAACTTCTTTTCAACTTTAAATACATAAGCGCAACAACTATAGCGTGTGCCTGTACTCTTGCGTACAAGAAGAGCTGCGGTGATATTCGAGCGAATGTAACCGTATAACATCTGATTTAACGTATTGCCCTTCTCAAAAATACCTCTAATGTATTTTGGTGCTGAAAACAGACCTAAAAGGAAACATGGAGGAGATAGGCGAAGATGAGGGGTGTATGGTTGTGGCTTTTTATGGACAGTTAGTGTCCGCCAGCTGGGGTGACCATATAATCGATATTTGAATCACGGCTATCGATGGTGTCATTTGAGGCATCCCGGCATTGAATTCTGCAAGAATTGCCTGCAAAGGGTTTATATTTCATTCCGGTAATCAAATGAACAAAACAATACTACACTAACTGTTCCACGCAGTTTTGAAGGAAATTTTAACCGTCCAGTAACGTTTAAGACGGTCTTCGTCCTTCATTCACTTGGATCAAACCACGAACCGATGGAAACTTACTGACGTGAAGGGCCTTAAGGCTTGTTGATCACCCAGAGTAGCCTGTATCTCGTTGCAAATGAAATGAACCACAACAAAAACCATGATGCATGAGGCAGTGTGGCCGTGGACGAATCCAATCCAAGAGAACTCTGGGATTGTTCGTAAGCTTTTAACTTTCCTAGAAACACTCGAAAGTTTGACCATGGGTATGCTCCACAGCAAAGTGGGGCAGAAATTGTGGCTGACAGTGTGAGATCAAACTTGCATTGCATATGCCTCACTGTCTGTTCCACTCCCCGAACTGGGCAGGTGTCAAGTACCACTGACTGTGCCGTGCACAAAAAATAACATAAAAGAACTAAAAGCCTTGATTTTCATGCCAATTATATACATCTATACAATTTTGTTGACGTTTGCGAAGTTATATTCACAAGGAAGTGCTATTGACAGTTTCTATTAATGGAAAAATGTTTTAACAATGAAATTTATGAAGACTAATGATGACAATGAACTTATTGGAATAAAATGTCTTCATTCGGTCGACAACCGAAGCTTATAAATCTACTTTGGCAGTGAATCCTGCAATTTTGCCAGTATTTTCATCAACATGTAAATTTGTTGTAGGCGAGCACGCTTAAGTTGATTTTGGCTGTCGTGTCTAATGCAATTTGGGCCAACCTCAGCACTAAGCCCAAAAATAATTGATCTCGTCAATGTCATCCGTGAGAGACAACACTTTTCCATGCAATTGCGTGTTTAACGTTTAACTTGCATGACATTTTCAACTATCAAAGTAATTTATCACACCGCACCTCACGTCAAGTAATAAAGAAACTGACGATGTGATTGCCTGATCTTCTGATCGGCGCCTGGAAATGCTTAGTTTCTATCAGGAACAAACCGTGCTTTCTCAAAAAGTTATAATCGGTTTGAAATTTGGCGGAAATATCAAATTAAATTAGAGAAAATTTACTTGCCGTTATTTAAACAAGTGGTTGACATAGAAAGTGAGGCATGCAAGCATTTTTCTTGCTCTTCCTACCCGATAAGGATAAAATTTAAAAAAACTTGCCTGTCAGTGATATTTTTTGGCCAAAAGACTGCTTATAAAAAGTGTAATGAGTAAAATTTACGCAAGAGCGAGTGACGACAGAACGCTTTGACTTTCGGTCAGAAAGAAGGTTGATTTGACGTTTAAATAAAGCGTGGAAATAACGTGAAACTTATTTTGGCCAAAACAGCCAATGTCTAAATAGACACTTAGACTGTTTCTTGGATTAATATGAATAAGAGAAAGAACGTGAATAAAAAGCAACATATATGAAGACAAAAATAAATTTACAGCTTGAAATCTTTTCCAAGGCTGGATTAAGAATGCTAAATGCACCTCTACGTCCCCGAGAATAAATTACTCCTCCAAAAAAACACGAGTCATCAACTTCAGTGTACATTGCGCATTGCGACTATCAATGTACATAATTTAAATGTTGGAGGGTATAGTTTACGACTTGCTCGCCTTTTCCAGATATGATGTATGCACTTAGTGTTCTCGGTCATTGGGATTACCAAGAATATTTTTGAAAACCTATTGTGATCCAGTGATGAGCCTGGATCTTGCCAATTCTTGGAAAAAAGCCCGAAATACCTGAGACTACATACTGTCGATTAAGATAGTTCACTCAACAGGCCCATTTGCCATAGCGTCATACCGTTATAACAACTCCTAATATCTCAGTTGTACTGAGTTGCATGATGTCGGATTTAGCTAGGATTGTATTTAATTCTGCCTTCACAGAATTAGTAACTGCTCGCCCATTCTGTGCTTTGTGGATCTGGTGCATCTTCTTGCACTCATAATACACTACTGAATATTATCCATTGTGAACTTTAAACGATCAAGCTCGCATCTGCTGGGCCATAGTTTCAGTGACATATTCTAAAAGTAAAATAAGCCCAAAAACTTCGATTGTCTTATTTATTCACTTCACACCTAGTAGTATTTAAAGTTACTCGTATTTTGAAACATTTTCGGACCACGAATTTTCCTTATGCCCCAAACAGTACTTCTTTTCTGGAAAAGCACTTATCCAAAATTTTCATTGAAAAGTGAACAGTAAACATTAAAGAAGGGATATACCGATCCTAAAAATAGATAGGAATGGATTAATAATTCAATTCAGTGAAACAAAAAGAGGTATGATTTATACGACTGGGAGACTTGAAGGTTCTAATGTGTATGACATTTTGAAAGCCCATGTGCCATACACACAAATTCCATAATTGAAACAGCAGTGACTAAAATACAAACGGAATGGTAAATGCATTTGCGAAAATCCGAGTTGTCATATGGTCATCACAATGGAACTTTGCATTGAAATAATATCTGCCACTGAGTCATTTTGATAAGCTTATTAAAACCATTTACCAAAAAGGAAAGAAAATAAGAACTGATGGAGTAGATGCTCACCGATCGGTTACGGGACTCAGTCGTCCCGTTCTGCCTCGGGGCTCACTCTAGAGTTCTTCCAGCAACCGCACAGAGGCTAGTATTATAAGCATTAGAGCATTACCAGCAAAGAAAAGGGATACTGGAATGGCCATTTCTGGCTTATTAACCGTGATTAGTCCACCATATCTTACCCCAGGTGGTGACCACCCAAGGTTGGAATCCGTGACCTGTTGATCAGAAAGCCAACGCTCTAACCAACTGCACTATGGGCTCGTTGCCTTGCCGGTGACGATCGGGAATAGTAACATTGGCCGAGTGGACGCTTGGAGTTATTGTACACGACGAGTTCACATAATATGCATATTGCATTTTGAAAATGTACTATATGAGTCTTTTCGAGCAGACACGAAGGTGTTCACGCGCCAAAATGACGGTTAAGAAAGGAGATCAACCAGTTATTTGTGTCACTGTCATTTTACCTTGGAAGATATATTTAAGTACCAAACCGAACGAACGTTCCTCATGACGGTAAAAATATGTAATAACTGAAATAAGATTTTATAATTTATAATTTTTGTTTTTGTTCATGAAAGATAGTGCCTTTGAAAAAGATCAGGAAAGCGTTTATTTAAATGATGCAGCTTCAAATGCAAAATATGATCTCTAAAGATAGTCCGGTAAACGGTAGAGGTTACTTTAAGACACTAGACAACGGTCTTGCCAGTCAGGTATTTCATAAGAAGCAACAGAATGAATTGCAATGGAATAATGCCACTCCATGTTTAGACAAAGCTACACCTCATATGTGAATCTATCTTGACCACACGATACAAATGGTGCAAGCATTTAGTTTGGAGTTTTGAATCTTAACCCGAGGGTCACTCACTGATCCTTGCTGGAATCTCCGATATATCCTGCGGTTTGAATATACTTTGCTGATGAACATGTGTATTTTTGGTTAGGATCGCAATTAAGTCTTTGAATGCGAATGTAAAATGCAGTAAAGGAACGTTTGGCTGCAGTGAAAGCCACAGTAAGGCGACACTAGTCCTTTTTAATCTCAACAGACCGGATGCAGTTGCTTTACCTCAAGTGGAAAAGCATTTTTTCGTAAACACGTTTGAGTACCGATATATATTTTTAAAGACACAGACGTCTTCCTGAGATTCTGACAGGAGATAGAGGACGCGGGTTTTATTTAGAAAGCGCCACTTTAAAATTTTCAGCAAAATATTCACCTACAATAATTCTGAATACGCAACTAGCTATCAAAGAACAGTTTAACGTAAATCAGCCGGGCTATTATGGTTACAGGATTAAACACAATTTATGCATTTCTGTGAATAAAGGAAGTCTGTGCAATGGAGTTTTTTTTACAAAATAACAGGTGGGCAAAATAAACCAAAAGGACATTCCGGCATTTCTTGCCTTCGTCAAGAAGAAATCTATATAAATTTTTATTTTTTAAGAAATGGTTGCCTGCGTACAGTTGACTTGCCACATGGCTGACTACGTTTTCTACTCCACTCTCCTGCTCGCAACTGCGTTGTCTGTGACTTGTTTATGTCACTCTGACAAAAAAAACTAAAAAAAGGTCTTCCAGCGCTCTCTTTCTTCCTGCATCCTTCCCAAGGTTCAACAAGCGGGACAAAGCTGAATTTTTAAGCAGAGAATACCCACCATATTGGGTGACGTTACCAACTAGACTCGAACATTTTGGATAGGCTAAGTCCAAATACATTTTTCTTTAGCAAAGGAAAATGGTACTAATAAAATCTTTTATTGAGTAATCATATGAATGCTATGAACTGTTACAAGGAAATTCGCAAAAATTAGTAGCGAAAAAAAATCATGCCATCGTGATATAATATCAGTTATTTCACACTGAACGGGCGTTATGAAAATAGGCAGCGCACAGTGAGCTAAAAAGAAAATAAGTAGTGCAAAGAAGACACCGTGTGAACTTATAGCAGTCCAGGCTAACTTTAGACAACCGTGGGTCTTTGAGACCTTCAGGAAAAACCATCGCCAAAGAACATGATATATAAGCGGGGTGAAGTTGAACCACCGTGTTATTGAAGGCATGAGTTAATCGAAATTTCCTTGCTAATAGAGACGAACTAGAAGAAGAAATCTATATGCAGTGATTGACGAGATTGTTGCTCAGATGATGGATAAATCCACCGGCCACTTGGAAATCAAGGCAGCCAATAGGAGTGTCCTTAATGGGGTTTGACGCCTGAGAGGTCAGAGGTCGAAGACGGCGAAAACACTTGCAGTGGGATTGAAATCATGAAACTTGGGAATCTCTGGATTATAGCGACACCTTCCAGTCTGAATGGCTAGGTAAGTAAAATTGTCAGAATCAGAATGGTAAAAAGCAAAGTTGTATTCAGAAGGACCAGTTTCCAAGCTTTGACGTTAAATGCTGGGATGGAACATAAAACGAACAATGAACCATGTCCCAGGTAAAACGAATGCTCGTGTCTTAAACAACCATATAAGTGCATAAGTCTAAAAAGGCTATAAATAAAAGTACACATATAAACAATGTAAGGAAGTGGGGGTGATCAAGGAGGAGGGAATAGGGCTTCCGAATCAAAATACTGCAAAGATGGTCTGCTGGTCATATTCGGCCACATTTGCTGTCGTTTCAGAAGCTGGACTATGCAGCGGTGACTTGCAAGCGAAATAACTTACAGCGGAGCAAATTTGCGCCGCAGCTACCTCCCAATCTCCCCCACTCACGCCGTTTTCCATTGATAAGTAAGGATATAGACCACGGAAGGGTGCGCGGGCGCAATTTGTCTGAGGTGCCACAGGTTCTGGTTTTTACTTTGTGTATCCCGCTAGATTTCGGGATTCGAGAAGTATGAATGAAATTTAAGAATGTTTTTTTTTCAGGCACACCAATTACATTTGAAAGTTGCTGCCATACACAATGGTTTAATGGAGGTGCACATTGTAGGACAGGCCTATGAGATAGAAAAAGGGCTTGAATTAGTGCGTTCCGATGGGCTGATGGTTATGATTGTATAATTTGGCTCCTGACACTGGTTCACTGTTCTTAAATGTTACGGGTTCCTAAATGATTAACCAGGCTGGCAAGTAACTCGAATGTGCAGCCAAATCGTAATAGAGTGGAACGGAGTCTAGATTGTTAGTGGTAGGCTTGATGAAAATCATGGTTGTCAAGGGGTTAAAAATGCCGTTGCTGGTGATGCCGTTAGTATTAAGGGTGATGGGATGCGGTTGGTTGTGTCGACCTTAGAGTGGCCACCTGCTCCGTTGGTCCACCGCACCAAATCTTTTGATCTTCTATTTTGGCTTTAATAACGGCTGCAAAGTTGGGTTCTAAAATAATTGCTCCAGTCCGTACAACAGTGTGCTATACCTGTCGATTCTACGCGAGCACTCCCAAGGTCTCACGATTGGAATACGGGTGTTTGAAGTCTTGAGATTCCAAGGGTGATCTTGGAAGTATATTTCTGTCTGCTTGGTCTGCAAGTATCCATAGCGACCTCACTGTGGAAGATTTGTCTGACAGAGGTCCATTATTTGTTCCCACAATTCAGCTATTCTATCACAGTACTAGATACCTAAGCATAGCATAGACACCAGGAACGCCGGCACCCTCCAGCATCTCAGTCTTGGGGGTCCACGTCTGTATCAACACATTTATTTTTCTTCAGGCGGCAGCTGAGGGGAAAATGAATGATCTTATTGCTTAGATTTCACACCCAGTTCATATCTGTCTCAAGCATGGCCCTCATTGGTATAACAGCCATGTAAATCTTCAGGCATGTATTGAGTAGGATGCTATGACATTTCCAGGCAGACTACTGTATCTGACAGATGGTGTGGTTGGCTTTGGAAATTCAAATAGCAATGCTATCGTTGATTTTGATATTTCTTAAATCTCTAATCCCCGGGCACTCGAACCTGTCCATTTGTATGTAGAGAGTTCTATTGACCTTGATGCTGGGTTCGCTGTGATCAACACTGGTCACTAGTCGGAGAATGACCATGAACGTGTGGACTTGCATCCACGTCCGATGCCTGTCCTTTTGAAGTTGTTGTCCTGCACTAATTATCTTCTAGAAGGAATGTTTCAGATTGAAGTTGTTGCTAATACCCACTTGAGAATTTCGACTAAGGTTCTCCATGCATATTATCTACGAGTGATAAAGGAACCTGCTGCAGTGCTCGGTCCAACACTGCAAGAGGGGGAAAACCTCCATCCGTGAACTTGGTACATCTTGACTCAGCGGTTGAGCAGCCCTCTTGACTTAAATACTGTTGTGAAAAGAGGTATTTATTTAATATCAGTCAGTAAATACTTACATTTATGCAACCATGTATTTTAGTCAATCGATGAGTTTCTTAAATGGAAAAATATTGCCCTTTGGCTTTGGTATCGTTGTTGACATGGGCAATTTATTTCGTCATTTTCACCAAACCAGTCTTGGTGCTGTCGATATGCGCTACCAAAACCCATTCATGCTGTGATCTGAAGGAGGTATCGCTGCTCCCTCTTTCTCTCTCTCTCCAAAATTGCACAGGCTTCAGTGTGAGCACTAAATGTTTACCTGCGTTCAGTTATATCAAGTAATACAGTAGCTTACTTACGTGCTGCTGGCCTATTTTATGGTTGCCTACGGAGATTAAGCCAAAACATATTGTAGAGATGATAAGGTGGTGGTCAATCCAGCAGGCGGTACTTCACCGTCTTATCCAATAACTCGTTATGCTTGTCACGCCTCTGTAGGCCATGTAGTTCACAAGCCGCGAATGATGCCAGCGAGGGTGTACTCGTGTCTACTCCTCTGGATTGAATTGCGGAGGGAGTATCGAACAGGAAAAGGTTACTTTGCACGTGAGCCTGCAGAAGGAGGTCAAAGTTTTAACACCTGCTGATTTCGTGGTGACCTAACATTCCATTTGAGGTGGTGCACGCTACGCCGACGCGTACATTGAGGACATCTATGACAATCGATTTATCTGCACGAGGACATGGATTCAAGGAGTCCGTGTAGGCTTTTACGGAAATTGTTATTAAAACTGTCAGGATTTGACAATGGAGGTGTTAATGAGGGTGGCGAACGTACTCGCGCAGAACGTCATTATCCTGGTCATAAGGCAATCGTTGCTTGTCTGTAACGAACCGGAAAACCACGGCCTGCCATAATTTTTGATAGAGACGGTGACCGCGGGCGTCAGGCCTCTCTGACTTTGGACGACCTCGTCAGAAGAAGACTTGTCTAGAACCTATCTTGCCAGTTGCCATAGTGTGCAGTTGTGATTTTCATTGAGATCCACGATTTACACTTTAGTAAGAAGGTTGGTTCCCGACAACTTGATCTGTGGTTAATCAAGACAGGCCGAGAATTACGTCATCCAAGCGAAAGAAAGCATTCGAGGTTGGTAGAGTCAGCAATATGAAGCTGGTGAACTAGTTGGAGGCTTGGGGACTGGAATGGTCGTTGTCGTTTCATAGACTTGCTTCACCGTACCTTTTTAGGGAAAAAGTTAAAATCAGGTTGTTTGCGCTCGGTTTTTATCAAAGTTTTCCAGGCGCACTTTTTAGCCCTTTTTCCGAGCAGGCCCAAACAATATGTCCCCAAATATTGCTGCCGAGTCATCTTCTTCAGCCGCCAAAGTGAACTGGATGACATAGTTTTATCTCGTAGGAAAACAATTGGTAGTAACCCCATCCAACATCAAAATGTTATGCAACCCTCTCCGTAGGCCCATTTGTTTGAGGATGGGATCAGTTTGAAACCGTGAGGTGTAAAAGTTCACATACCAGTCGAAAACAGTAACCGGGGAGTGTCCGAGGCCAAAGCATGCATGGGAGGCACCGATGAGGACTGCTTGGCAGACTGAGTCAAAGTATGCGTCCATTAGGTGCAGTGATGCATTGGGTGGGAAAAATTGGTTAACGACTTAAAGTACGTGCAGGAACCATGGTCATAACCGCGCTAACCGACCCGGATACTGCGGCTTCCAGCACTACTTCCTGTGTAGCAGTTAAAAATAACGCAGCGGTGACAAGATCTCGTTAGTGTTATGTCATTCACCATCAATCGAACCGCATCAAGGAATTTGCGCTGCTACTACAACTGCAAATTGGGTCTCCACCTAGGATGCCTTGTAAGCATATCCACTGAGACATTATACATATTTGGGAACGAGTAGAAAACAATGCCCTGCTTAATGTTTTCTAAGTAATAAAAATCAAAGTTAAACCAGGAACTGATGTCAGTTTGATTAGCCGTCACAGAATAGGCTTTGGAAAAAGTGACTTCTTGAAATTTTGTTTCTTGCCATCGCACGAGGTTTTTGATAAAATGATGCAAAATCCCAATAAAAGATCAGGATATACAAAATTATGGGAAAATTCAACTCTATTTAAAATTAAAACCTTGAAAGACTTAGTGGAATGAGGATATGCATGCGTAGGTAGTACTAGCTTATTCATGCAAAGTATGAAATCACCAGAGAAATATTCAAAGAGTGAATCGTTATGAAAGACCATGTCCCTTTACTTTCAGCTAAGCCAAAACGCACGAGTTAAACGGAATGGAGAAAATCTATCTGCCAATAGAATTTGCTTCTGAACGAAAACACGCACCTGAATTTAGCTATTCCTTCCAGACGTTTGTAATTTTAATAAGAAGAACTATATCATAGTAAAGATTAAAGGATATCTTTTGTAAAGAATGCACATCAAATGAATAATGGACACAAGGCTAGAGATAGAATGGCATGAGATGACCATGAACTTGAAATATCGCTGGGATAGACAACGCCAAGTGCAATCTAATTGCAACGAACGATGTTTATTGCATTTAATTTTGCTAAAGGAGCTTCATGCACTACCTAATCAAATACTCCAATGAGATGGAAATCAGTCACTAAGGCTGACAGTTTTCCTGTACGATGCGAAGAACTGAAGAGAAGAAAAGACGAATGGTAAGCTTTGAAGAATATTTCAAGTGAACTTTCTCCTGGTTTGAACAGGAATTTTGATCAGCCGGAAAATAGAAGTAATTTTAGAAAAATCCTTTTCTAAAAGTTGGACTGGGAACGAATTTCGTTGGAGGCTCCGAGAGGCATTATGGTCGGATCGAGAACCGGACCTAAAGGCGAAAAGCAGGACATAAGTTTTCTACGTTTAAGGGGAGAATCCGCGCTAGTGATTAAAAATCACTGCTAAGCAACCAAAAATCCCGATACTTTTTCGATAAGGTAACTCGAAAGTCTGTCCTATTCGCATATAATGAGTAGCCTCATTGCTTCTGAAGTAGTTTGATGGTGGCTTCACTGACAGCAAGAAAGCTGTTTAGGGATAAATGAGAGGAAACTACTGGTTTAGACTCACCAATAAAATATTTTACCCAAAAATTGTTAGATGATTTGTGGGGTAGTTTTCATTTTCGTTTGGTAATAAGGTAACGTCACTTGGAGCTGTGCATAGAACGGAAGATTTCGGCAATGGAGTCAGGGGGTTTGTATATGTGGGTGTAAGTCACTGTTTGACATTGCATACGAGTGCCATCTCTAACAATAATTCAAAAATAAAAGAGACTTGGAAGTAGAAGGAGACAGAGCTGAGGCTGAGCTGAGGTGGAGCATATAGCGCTCACGAGGCCTAGATAAGGACCTCAAATGGAACATTTTTAAGTTGAACTTACTAGCATCTGACGTTAGGTTACAAGGAAAGAATACATAATGTTTGGAGGGATCTATGATCCAAAATAAGAATAAAGCGAAGATATTGATTGAGTCGAGGTCCATTAGCACAAGATGTAGATCAATTTGAAGGGATCTACGATGCCTTATTGTACGTAGAAGACAACTTTGAAGTAGCTCATGATTGAGTTCAAACTTTCTACTTGGAAATATATCAAATATGGGGATGCAGCATGTAGAGGTTGTATGAATCACCTATGTGATCTCCTACCGACAGGATATGGTAAAAGAAATGCCACAGACGCAATAAAGGTGACCTTTTGCCAAATCTGAGGAAGAGTAAATACTCTCATTTTCTATCCAAAGTCCTCACACTAACCCTAACTTTAAATATTATCTTAACCGTTACTATATCTCCAGACACAACCTTGACTCAACACTAATTTCCCTGGAATTTGGCACTAAGAAACCTCATATATTATGGAAAGTTACTGTTCCTATATCGTGTTGGGGGGGGGGGAGGGGTTGGAAGGTAAAACATAAAAGCAGTAACGAGCCAATATCCCCCCCATCCTGAGCTAACTGATGAAGTCTAAATCAACCAAACAAGGTATTGCTAGAACTAACGAGTAGTGAACAAATTTGATTGTCAGCCAATTTTATTGCTTCAACGTCAAATGAGATTCTGAATGTGCCTTAAAGATTTTGTTCTCTTAGGTGCTATTGCTGAAGCAACGGAAGGAGCTATAAATACTCTTGAAAACATGAATTTTCCTGATGAAAAATAAAATAACAGAGATGAAACCAGAAGTCTTGGAAGCAAATAAACATTTTTTGAAGGAAGTGTTACAATTAAAACAGTCTAAACTGGGCGGAAACCATTACAACCTGAACTGTTTTATTGGTAGGGACGAAAATTGTCAGTAGAAATGTGTTAATAAACGGTTAAAGCATTTCTTTGGCATTATCTAAAAAGTAAAAGCGTTAAAACTGAGCTAATCTATTAATTCGCAAATCAGCGTTTAACGGAAAATTAGCCAGTCTTTTCAAACGGGTTTTAGAAAACTATGTGGTAAATGTTTAAGTTGTAGTGGAAAAAGAATTCTTCTATAGAGTCTAACAGAAAAATTTCTGCGGTGAAGCTTCAAGCTTGTATAGAGGAAATAAGCTTCGGTATATCAAGTAGATAGGCTTTTTCAAACAAAGAGGCCACGATTGCATGAAGTTGTGATTTCAATAGAAGGTGTATATATATTATGGCGATTTTTGAGGGATCGAAGTGTGGAAGCTTTCGTTAAGGAAGTTCTCACGAATAATTCAAACTGCATTCAGGGAGTTAATTTTATTCTTCCCTCTCTGTCAGATATTGTGATCTGAAGAAGTAGGTTTGACTAATAAAAGAAGCGAACTCGTACTAGTGAAGGAAGATGTTGAGTGAAAACTCGATAAAAATATTTGGAAAAAATTCCTAGTCATAGTTGATTGCTTTTTGCCACGTTACTACTAAATTTCCTGCGGAAATAACTGAAAGCACAAGATTCAAATGTATTCCAAATTGTTATCTGGTTTAACAGTTGTGCTTTGAAAAAGAAGTAGGCCTTTCGAGTAAGTGAACTCGTCTACAGTCATATGAAGAGTTGGCCGATATTTTTCTATCACGAAACTTGCGAAGTGTAGAAAGTAGACATCATGTTTCACTCTAAAAGTATTCTAGTTATTCACCAGGGCAATGCTGCACAGCATAACACTGAAATCACTCCAGGGTCTCGTGCTAGTATTTTGTATATTAGCTTTATTATAGTAGTGTATAAATATATAAGCAAATGGCTTCAAACATACAGCAAGCGTTATCCTCATTTAACCAGAATGTGGCCAAACAGAGCAAAATGGTATAATCGAAGCAAATATATTCAATCAATTTCACTAGCTCAAAAGAAAAACAAGATTTGTTTGGATAGTTCAGAGAAGTATATGGCTTTGAAATGAATGCCCTCTCTTGACGTCGGAATCAAAATAGACAATCTTAACTGTGGTCCTATTGGGTGGATAAGATGACAACAAGAAGAATAGTTACATAATTATATGGTTTCCAATAGAAATTCATGTGCTTCCTTCACCACGGAAAACAACTTGTTATCGACTGTTGGGTTCTCAGTGGCAGAGGGAAGCCTGTTAAGTTATCGTTCCCAGTGCCACGAATTGCAGATACAGGGTTGCTGTGCGCTAGGGAGATCAAAGTACACAAACAGGTGTGTAGACTAATTTTTCGTAAAACCCTCCCACCTTGTTACAGTCCAAGTCAAAACAGTTTAAACGGGAATTCCATGTGGAGATGTGAACGACCCGCCTGAGTACCAAAGGGTGTTGCACAGCGGTGGACTTCAAACAGAATTTCACATGGTAGCGAAAAACAGTCTGCAAGTTTTTGGCGCGCGTGCACGCACTGAACACGTGTCATGTACCGAAGCCTGCTCAGATGCGGCACTTTATGTCGAAAATTGTCTCAACTTTTGAGTGTGCGTCCTTTTGGTTTTGACTTTAAAGAGACAAATTTTCTAGAAAAAGTGCTGAAAGTTACATGGCGGTAAAAGGAAATTGAATGGAAAACATTATTAGAAAGTTAAGAAATGTTTAAGCAACAAAGATGATCAATCCAAAGGGAGACTCGAATTTGGCGTTGCAAGGCACGTACCAAGAAAACAGCCTGAATATGAGTAATCGAGGATCAGACCGTCAGCAACCCCGACTTCCTTACTCGCCATCGATCAAATTAAATAAAAGCTACCCCAACGAGTTTGCATTACTTATCAGCATGAAATCGTCAACGATCTTGACTGCTACCAGTAGCAGACCGGCTTATTCGTTATTCTCACCATCATAAATTATATTCAGAAAGAATATCTGCTTAGGTGTATTGATTAAAAATAAGTGTCACTGCAAAATGACATAACTTCGATGTCACATGACTGACGTGAGGGAGCGCTATTATAAATTATAACACACTTGATTTTCAACTGTCAATGTTTTAGGTCAATAGGGTTCATCCTGTAATAACAAATCATTCTTAATTACCTTTTAGAATTCGCTGCGTTGGTTAATTGGAAAGAACAGCCACGAATATTACCAAAGATCATGCCAGGAATTTGTAGCACATGTGCTATTGATAGCACAAGCACTGCCTTATTAAACCTGGAAGATCCAAAAGTTCAAAATGAATTAGGTTGACCATTTAAGTAGAGATCTCACAAGCAAAGCCAATGCCTTGTGTTTCATGTCAACTGCGATCGACCGTAGATACGGTTTTTGCTCATTTAATCGTTTTATTCAGTAACATAGGAAAAGTAAGAATTTGCACTTTTTGTTTTCCTAAAAATCACATATCAAATAAAACTTAAATAGCAGATTGTATTCTGTAAAAAGATGAAGAATACTAGAAGCGTAAGGTCTTGGATGTGGGTCTATTTGAATGTTATGGTTTCACAATGATTCCAAGAAGAACTTCTACTTCAAGCCGGGCTTATTTTCTTATTGAGTAGACCTGAAACACTTACTAGTTCATGAACACAACCATGATGTACCTTTAAGCATGTTCAATTACAATTAATTCTGGAAGAATTTATTTGCATGACCAACTTAATCATAATTCTGTCATCAGTATTCCATGTTTATTCAGGTACTGGTTGGTTCACGCAGGTAAAAAATGGATTTTACGTCCTCGGTTCGCATGCGACCATCATAGTTTCCAAGGAGGTGGAATGCGATTGCTCGCTGCTGTCCTCCAAGGTCTGTGTGTTTATAAACTTCAGCACTATTAAATGTGGGATGCAAAAAATGGCTTTTCGTTCTTTGCTAACAGCAAATGTGCCTTTTAAGTCAACGCATAAAGTTGAGCGTTTAAAGTTTTTTAGAGAATTGGAAAATGCTGATCTCCATTGAAAACTGATAGGTCGTAATTTTGAAGCATGCTGGCGGTTACTTCACAAGAATAATTCTTTCATCTTACAGAAAATAAATGCAGCAAAATATTACTAAAAATAACTAAAGTTGATGTAAAATTAAAGGAGGGAGGTTTTATTAGACGAACCAACAAGGCAGAGCTATTCACTTGCAAATAATTATTACCTCCTCAGGTCACTAGTGCTTCTAGCTACTTACGACGGTTAATCCTTCCACTGTAGCTCGTGGAAGTCGATACTCTCGTCGGGGTCATTCACGTTTACTTGTAAGTAATATAGTCCATCTCAGTATGTGCAACGTTGGCATCCAATGAACAGTCTCGGAACGCTCCCAAAAAGTTTTAAATTGGCAAAGCCATGTGTTGTGTCCTGGGCTCCTGTGCGAGAGGGTAAGAGAATTTTAAACTTTCTAGTAAGAGTTGCGTCCTTTTTCGATAATCATCTTGCTAGCAGTTGTAAAGCGCTTCAAAATACAGAGTTTAGTAGCAACTTATTATTCTCAGTTATAGTCCTTTCCGTAGAATGGGCACCTTGATTTCGCATAAGATTTTATCAGATCTCATAAAATGGTCCTTATTATTGTTACTAACAGACACATGACATCTGCAACATAAAATGAAAACCGTAAAAAAACCAATAACTTTGCGTTCGTTTTGCATAGGCATTCATAAACTGGGCATCTAACTTCACATTGAGCTTACTTCGTGTGCCCAAGAATTCAGCGAATGAAAATCACCCCGAAACTTCCCCTTTTATGTTCCTATCTCGAGTCAGGTTCAAAATGAGTTAGAAAATCAGTGAGAAAATAGCACACATTAGTTAAAAAAGGTATGTTCATGGCAAGTCTGCACATCTGGATTAGATAAACTGAGAAGAATAACCCCGAAAATAAAATTAAAATAAGTCCACCTTGCACCACGCGCAACATGGGAACGCTAAAATCGGATTTATGAACCGTTTTGATTTTCTGTAAGTGCAATTCTCATCCGTAGCGCTATAGTTATGACTAAGTACGAGAACCTAAAAAATGACCAGGCCTTTAGCTCCTTAATAATATACGCAAACAGAGTGAAGCCAAATGCCCAAAAAGTTAGTTACCAACTCATTTGATCCCACCTCCAGATTAACGAACTGGACAATCAGCGTTCAATGAGGATTAACTTAAGGAAGCCAATTTTTTCGTGTCATTAGCCATTGACATTCTGGAAGAAGGCAAGGTCGCAATGGTTTTGATTAGATACTGTATGGTTTTCGCGTCACAGTTTGTGCCTCTTTAGACTGCCTTTAATTAAAGAAAATCTACTGATTGAAGGTCAATCTACAATAGACGTGTTTGAAAAACGTGCCTCTTGTTAACCAGCCCACTGCTGTCAGATTGTTAAAAAATCTCAAGATATTCTACCATAGGAATGAAACCAACCTAATCTTATAGCATAAAAACTGCTCGATGTGTACGGCGCTGCTGTTAGGATTGCGTTTAGGTTCATTCTGTTGTGTGATGCAATGGGAAGCCTAATCAACGGCTAATGAGCTATAATGTTGGAAAGTATTCAGTGCTTATCAGAAACTTTAGTCAGTTAATAATTATAACTGAAATCTTCCAAGTGTCTTAAGGGCTGATGCACTTAACAGACGACGCATATAAATTCTTGGTAGCTGAGACTTGATTGTTTACTAAGCCGTTATAATTAGCCCGAGACGAAGAACGAAATTGGTAAATACAGAAAAAAAACCTCAGTATCTCGTTTCTTAAGTTCCTAAGAACAATTACTCAGGATTTATTTATTTTATTTTCATCCTTGTTAAGGGCCTCGTAGATCAGGTGGTTAGTGTTGGCTGCAACTAGGTACTGTAGTTTTATGCAGTCGACATGTAGTTTTGGGGTTTAGTGAAACTGCAAAAATAAAACGCTCTAATTTTTCATGCAGCAGCAAGCCTCCGGGTCTGCACATAAAGGAGAGCAGGCAGGGGAAATGGATTCCATGTGAGGGAACCGTGTTAACGTGAAAATACCCCTCATATGTCATTTGCGCCAGATTCATTTCTTTTCCGGCCCCACACTTTGCACATACCGACGCTACTTGGGAAATTTTCGAACGCTTCCACTGCTTTCGTGATAACTTTTCATCCATCTATTATCCCTTCACCTCATGCACCCATTAGGACATTGAAGAACACAGAGAATGTCGTTTGGCCTAGATAAAACAAATAGCTTCCTCCTACAGCGTCAGTAAGAAAGATGGAATATTGCGTGTCTTCATAAAGCAAACAGTGCCATACGTCAACTGTAATTTCTCTCACATTTATCTGATAAAACAGTAGATTAAAAAATTTGTAGTCACATTATGTTAAATTATTTAATATAATCAAAATGATAGCGTGAGAAACAAGTTAAATTTACATGGAAAAGTGAAGAAAAACGCTAAAATTCCTGACAAAGTCAGGTTAACCCGAGTTTTATGGACCGGATCATTATGTAAATAATAAGAGACTTTTAATTGATCGAAATTATGAAAAGCGCACTGAAGTATTCCTTTTTTGACCAAACATGGCAGCAAATTTAAAGAAAATGGAATGAAGGAAAAAAACATTAATTGGGGTCGATTGGGTGTTATTTCTCTAGAAGAGTTATGCATAAATAAAATAACGTAACTATATCAACATGTAAAAGGACCACTAGATAAACTTCGGCGTATAATCCTCGAAAATTTAATTTTCTGGCTAAAAAACTTTCATTAGGTTCCAAGGGCTCTTCAAAGTAACGGAAAACATGTTGCAATTTTGCTTTTCTAGTTCTATTTATGGAGCGATAATGTCCCATTTTTATTGCAAAAGGTCGTTTAGCGATATAAAACCATTCACCCATGTAGGGATTTATTCAAAAATTCTTTTGCGCCCGACAAGGGTTTGGTCTTATCTTTAGACTCCCCAGGCAGTAAGGCAAGTTGCTGTAAAAAGGCAGATAGGTGAAAAGTATGGTTTCCCTATAAATTATCACTACAACTGCTTTATTCGGGCATTTTCTGATTGAAATATACGTTTGAAGTGTGTTACAAAGTTAGGTCATGAAAAGATTCATAACATTTTAGACTTTCGTTCAGTTTTCTGATTAATATAAAAAAGTTATTTTTTTTATTTTGGGACCATCTTACTTGCTAAATCGTTGTTCTCTGAATTAATAGGTGTTATAGACCAGCCATTTAAAAACCAAAATCCTTTTCACGCAGATAAAGTAGAGCTATTTTTAATTTTATTTAAACAACTCTAACCACATACAACTCTTAAACATATATTGAAACTATTACGCTGGATTTTTAATTGTAGAACTTTCTGCGGTTATTTTTAGACTCTTCTTATGCCTGTAAGAAACTAGTGCGTTAAAACAAAAGATAACACTTTGCGTTTTTGTCGCTTCTTAGAACTAGTATACAACCTGACATTTTTCAAACGGAAAGCGTTTTCAACATTCTAAAAATAATCTGCTTATTCGCGCGCTGACTCACTTGAGGCACATTGTTTGAAAATGTAGGTTTCAAGTTGTCAACCATTTTTAACGGTGTTTCAGCTGAGTTGAGAATCCCAACTTCCATAACGCGCAAGCCCTCAGTAATTTAAAAAATATCTAAATTAGGACAAACGATCATTGCACCAATATTATAATATTTTGTCAATAAACTGAATCGTTTATAACATATGCTTGGAAAGAAGTCTATGATTTTAACTTGCGCGACTGAAAACTAATAAGTCATACGAATTGTGCTACCGTTCTATAAGTACTGGCCTTGACTTTGTCACATTTATTTGACCTATTCACCCACTGAAAGATCTGGGTTGCTAATCAGCTAAGTTGCCGAGGGTCAGACAAATAATGTTGCGAAGTGGCAAGTTCATTCATACGCAGTATAACTAACAAAATAAGAGAGCTTTACAGAGCTCTCTTCTTGGCATAAGTCTATCGATCTCCATGTTATCAAATTAACTTGTTCATTTTCTATATAAAAAGGCCTTTTGTATATTTCTCTATATTTTTAGTCGCAAACCTAATTATTTTGGATCGTAAAAGATAAACCGCCTGAACATAAATGCGTTCAATTGACACTTTTATTGTAATAGTTTAATACATTGCATGATATCTTTAATGCCTCTGTTTCGTAATGAAATAAATAGATACTAGGTAATGTTTAACTCTTATTGTTTGTATGATTTATTTTGTTGATTAGGACATTAAATAAGTTCTGTCATCTATTTCATTTTTTGAACAGCCGATGTACGTTAAAGTAAAAAAACTATAATTAAGCTATTGACGCAATAGTAATGTTCATACACCTAATATTTTTATTACATATTTATATAGTGCGGTAATGGATACATACTCTGTATATCAGTGAGTATTTTTCGGCATCTTTAACGTTACATTTATAACAATTGCAATTGCGAATATTATTAACTCAAGACCGAATTGACAGTAAACAACAGCTGTTAGACGACTTTCGGTAATTTTACAGTTCATTATTGAAAATTTAAAAAATGTTATTTGATTCTCTGAAGTGGCATTCTTCGTTTTAAGCAAAGCTGGAAGTGGCCTCACTCACGCCGTTTGCGCGCTTAAGTCAAAAAATGTACATAGCCTTTTTGTCGTTTATGTCATCATATACCAAGTACGTTGCACCCGAGGCTGTACGCTGTAAGTTTAGAAGTAAATCGGTTGATAGTGTAGTAGCAACCTCACCACTGCATTGTTATCCCACATAGCGGTTGCCGACATTGGGAATAATCTGGGCTGTTACTAATTTCTGAGGTTAAAAGTGAACCTGATCGTTTTTTATGTGCAAAAATCAAACGATCATCTATCAATAAAAAAATGGCAATTGATGCAACCAAATATATATCTTAAGAAATGATTTAAATTTGGGACGATTACCATACAGGCATCCTAAACATTACTTCATTTAAAACCGATTACATTCAGAAAATTATCAACAGTAATGCAATTATAACTGCGGGTAATACAACTGGAGTAATATTTGTCTGTCCACAGGTGTGGAAAGTAAAACCTACGGGCAGATAATTAAATGCGATCATTATTAAACTACTCAGGTAATAAGGAGTAGTGTTTGTGATTTGGAAAGTATCTGGTCATAAGGAAACGAAAGGACGGAGAAAACTGCATGCATTTAGTGAGCTTACCAACGTTTTGATAAAATAAGTGTTGTACCTGCATGATATCGTTGCCTGCGCCCAAGATTGTTTTATATAAACTGAGAGTGGCTGCTTCTGCTCTTTGTACTAAATTCTGTCGAATTGGATGTGTTCAGTTCGGTTGGCCCTTGTAACTGCCCCAAAAAGCCTTGCTCAATTCAATACGGATTTCAGATTCAACCATACAAACAGGAATGGTTTTGAGTATATTTATAATTTTTTCTTTATCAGGCTTGTAAACGGGCATTCAAGCATTCTTTTTGGGCTGGCACCGACTGGTACATCCAATAAAACCTATGCTATTGGAACAGACAGACAAATAAATGTACACGCGTTTAGCTTGATCTACCAATATATCCTTGCCTAATCCTTGCAGTATGAGTGTGGTAAGTAATAATGTGTGGACGTTTGCTGTTGGTACAATCTGTATGAAATTTAGACTAAGGCATTTATCAAGGGTTGACGTTTCACGTTTTTATGAAAACAAGTTGTGAAGAATAATGTTTTCCACCGAAAAGCATAGCAATTTAGGCTGGCCTCATTCCAATATTCGTTGAAATAAATTAACCAGCATTCAAATTTTCGCAAATTAGCTTCGAGTCGTTATTCGACAAAGAAAGTAATAAGGAAGAACAAAACAATTGCGTTTTTGATTAATGAGTACAGGGAAAATTCAATTTTTAAAGTTTCCAGGTCAATGTTTCTTTTGATCATTGTTTTTTTCAAGTGCTATCAGTAAGCGTTATGTTTAGAGGACACTCAAGAAATGAGCAAATATATTATATCTGTCTCTACCGCAAATTCTAATGACAAATTTACCTGAGAAAAGGCGCAAAAAAGCATAAAGGCAGCATTAAGACAACAACAGCAAGAAAATGACCTGTAAATTAGGCAGACATCCACTTGTGGCATAGGACGGGGTTACCGAACAGAGACTTCATAACTTTTGACACCAGGAGCATTGCAGTAAATAAATAATTCATGGAGCTGCAGTAACATTTTTGAAGTGTTGTTGGATGAATTACCAGGGAAGTGCTAGCTTTGAAAAATATTGTGCTCCTGCATGTCTTGTCTGGTCCAGAGTTATCGTTTAATAATTTTAGTAAGCACCTGAACGAGACAACCTGCAAGTAATGCAAAGTTAAGCAAAAGCCTATGTTTTACAATTCCTTAAGATGAATATTCACGGAGAGTTGGTTCACCAAGGATGCGTTTAAATATAAACGCTATCTTTTTATAACATAAGGAACACAGGCAATTCCAGCTACACCATTTAATAAAAATTAATGAACTGTGAAAAGATAATACTAAAATGTCCATTTCGTATAGTCATCCATCGGGTGTTACCTTGGAGAAGCTAGATAGAATATAATGAACGCCTGAAGAGTTTGTTTCCTTAGTAAATTGATTATTATAAATTTCTGTTTGCAGTTATTTGTTGCGATATTTCTGTAACATTTTGCACCAGTCAATTACGTGCAGCTGGTATTTAATTAAAACATTACCTATGCAATATGGTCAAAATGAACTTAAAGGATGATGTTCGTGAAAAAGAGTTGAAGACTAGACGACATTGCAGTTTGCAATTAATAAAAGCCATTTTTTTCAATGGATTATTGGAAATAGGATGCCTACCTAGCCATTTTACTTGTGCAAAGTACGGAAATCAACCGCCAATATCGCGAATTTGCACAGGATGCTCTAAATTTAAAACAAAAGGGACATTTCCGCCTCTTTCACAATCAAATGATATTTCCTGCCCACGAGTCATGAGGAGGGAATGCGCCGCATGCTTATTTCTAAAGTTTGTCTTAATAAACCCGTACTGTTCCATACTTGGACATATTCCATCATATTTGCGATTGCAAATGCAAACGATTGCGTGCGGTTTTTTTCCCAAATTTTTAATAATTTAATGTTATATGCATTTTCTCCCTCTTCTTGGTTCAACCCACAATCAGATCAAAACAGTGTACTTTAAAGTATTTGCGAAACAAGTGCTGTGTTTAACAGCATGACTAACTAGAGCACTTGTTCCAAATTTATAGTTAAATTATGTATCAAATAACTGTATACATTTTTACTCACATTGCATTGGCAATGTAAAAGGCTTTAAAAAGTTGCGGATATCTCTGCTGCTTAGACAGTTTAATTTGGGTGACACGGGGCGATTTTTGATTGTTGCTGTAAAGGCGAATTTTCGAAACAAACCCTTGTACTCTTGAAGTATTTGGAAGTATTTGTGACTGGCTGATGACGGGCAATGAGCCATTACAGTCTCCGTTGTATTTGCCGGCAACTCATCTGTCAATATACTTGTCAATGTAAGGCTACCGTTGGGGTTTCAGAGTGAGCCCCAAGACAGAACGGATCGAGTAAGTCCAGTTAGCGATCGTTAAGTGTTCTTTAATGAATGTCAATATTCCCAATCTAAACCATCAAGAAAACGAACGCTAAAGTCCTGATCAACAGGTCGTGGGTTCAGATTCTTTGGTGGTGCACAAACTGGGGTTAATTATGCCTAACTGATGACGACTGATAAGACAGAAATGGTCACACCAGTCTCCTTAGTCTTCGTTGGCATTTTTAATCTGCCTCTTCTACTACTAGCCACTATGCGGCTGCTGGCGATGCTCGAGAGTGAGCCACAAGGCAGAATGGGACGATTAAGTTCCGTTAGCGGCCTGTGAGTGTTAATCAATGAATGTAGTCAGATTTGTACAGGAGCAGCGTCATGGTCATATTGAGTCAACGGTTGGGAGACAAATAACATTTCGGGCTCGCTTAAAGATATAAAAAATCAAAATCAGTTAATGATAGCGCATAAAAATTACCATAGAGATTGCTAGATTCTATGAACATCCAAAAGTGCACAAGTCGGACGAACAGGTCTTGTTAGTCGTCCGATTGCCTGGCACATTCACGAGACAATAAGTTGTTTCAAGACCGAGATTTTGTAACTCTTATTTTTAAAAGGTAATGAAAAAAACAATAAAAGAGATAGTTTCCTTCGCTATCACTCGATTCTTCACTTTCATAATAAGAACCTTTGCAACTGGAGCAGACATTCACCTACAGCGTCAAAGCCGCTGTCATGTGACGGGCAGCCCACAGTTTGGCTTGCGAGATATTGCCTCACTGCATTCTTTAAGATCAAAGGAGTCCTATGCAACCAATCCGATGGCACCATGACGAGGTCTACACTGCAAATTTACTGTTGAGCCAATTCTACAAAAAAACTCGAGAATGGCTTTGTGAGACATACAAGCTTGCATTTTGGACTAAGTTTGTGCGTGACGCATTCGTCATAAGTGATCAAATTGACATTGATTATTACAGGGATCGACTGAACTTGAGCATTCCCGACGGAATTAAATGAGAGGAACCTCTCCGTACTTAGATGTCTTTGTCGGTTGCAAACCACACAAATAGCTAGCAAATACAGTTTAAAAATCTGGAAACACGCTGAAGTGCTTAATTAGAGAAGCAACCACCCACCAAAACATAAATGAACCTGTCTATGCTAAATTTACGGACGGTCCCAAAACTCATTGCAATGTGGCAGTCACAAGTGGCAGTAGATGAAACGTTCAACTTTTCACAGAGCCCACAGAATCTCCGAATATTCACTGGGAGAAAATGAATGCCTCGAGTGAAGTCCAATGAAACGCCATCTCCACTGGGATTATAATGGAACTCACGGGCTTGATTCAGCAGTCTGCTCGTCAATTGATTAAGGTATGTAGCTGCAGGCATTGTAGGAGTAATCATCATTGCCTTCCAAGGAAACGAACGAAGGCTGTAAATGCGAAATCATAAACATCAGTTGACTGTTCAACTGTCGCCACCTATTTTAAGGTTTAAAATCCTGCAGCATGCTGCCATTTTGGACGATGGGAATACCCCAAATCAAGGTGTATGAGAGAAACCTTGATGACCAGAAAACCGTAAAACAAACCTATCTGCTTTCTATCAGTTTTCTGAACACTCTTAGCAAACGATAACAGGGAGGCAAAACCATTGACGCTGCCAAATACCATTGCTATTGAAGAGGATGGGCTAACAGAAACCATTACGAGCACTTCGTCTTCGAGGTTCCGTTGACCATCTATTTATGAAGAAATATGTACATCCCATTCTGTTGAAACATTCTGAATCCTGTTTACCTAATGCGACAAAAGCTGAAGATGGGCGCGGATCGCTACTCAAAGCATACACCCTCTTGGTGAACACATCATTCTTGGATTTTCTACGTTGTCTTCAATCTTGCCATTTTAATGTTGTTGAATGTTGCATGCTAAAGCACACAAGAATTCATGTTCCTTTTTATAACTGGTTGCCTTTTACGCTTCATCCTACCATATTTAGCGAAACCGAACAAGTATCATGTCATAATGTCATGTTTATATTGCATCTCCAACGCTAATTTATTTATTATGCATGAAAGTTTTCAGCACATACAAGAAAGACTTCAGAAATTAAGTTATTATGGGAGATCAGTGCCATGGAAAATCTAAATTTATTTATATATAGGCAATTTCCTCCCTCTATATTTTTGTAGATAACTGATGTATTTTAATTATTATTACTGATGTGTAATTCAGCAATTAGAAGTTCTTTCTATTTTCCACATGAATACGAGAAGCAAATGACTTTTTCATTGTAAAAAGCAGGACTTTTTTTAGTGTCAAAAATTTGATTTTTGACATTATGCAATTGTGAGCTCGGAAATGCAGCGCAAATAACGGAGTTTATCCCCTAGTTTTATAAAACAGGTACTTTTCAATGACAAAATAACATTGCAAAAGTAACTGCAGCATATTCGAAACTATCCTATCATTTTAATTTCCACGTACTTATCAGGATAAAAATGGATGACTTGTTTGAACTAAACATACAGTTAAGCATCGGAAAGTTCAAACATTCTGGAAAGATACTTGAATATTTTCAAGGTTACCGTTTAACGTAAAATAATCACATACCAATGTTTCGAATAAGAAATAGTAACAAATATTATCTCAAATATGCGGTTCCAAGCCTAATCTTTGGTCTGACATAAACATAAACTGTATTAATATGCTATGTTTTTGGATATTTATTCTGGTGTTCGATCAGTGTGATACAACTTTATCGTGAAAATACTTTAGTAGACAAAATATATGTGTTCTAGTGTTTCACGGTAATATTAATCCACAGGGTCGTTCAAAACAATTGGATTTAAAACGAAATGTTCCATCAGTAAAGAAAGTGGGAATGAGCTCTTCAAAATTAACCTTAGCTAATTGTCGCAACAGTAGCAAAATGAGAAAACCACGTTTTCTGTTCTTCGGCTTAAACAGTCAAACAAAATTTTATAGATAAACTTAGACTTAATAATTTAAACTGAGCTTAAAGCACGTCACTTTTTATGATCTACTAATTGCTCCTATGGAGAGGCAAATAAATTTAAAAGTCACTTTTAGGTCTGTTAATAATAACCAATTTTCAGTGGCAGTAGGACTCTTACCAACCACTTTACGGATCACCATTGCATCATTGTGCCAAATCTCGATCCCCGCCATTAGTGTATGTATTTGGTGAACCGATCAGTGAACAACCCATTACCACCGTCAATAAAACCTGTCGTAACCCAGAAGACAACGATTCTTTCGCTCAATGGTTAGTGCGCTGGACGTTTATTCAACTATTCACGATTTTGAACCTCAGATGTTGCCAGACCTGGCGTTGGGGATGACTGTCTGGTGACGGCTAATAAGCCAGCAATGGTCATTCCTTTCTCCCTCGTCTTTGCCGGTAATGTTTTTTAAACAATTCTTTGTTATTTCTCTATCTACTTGCAGTGGACATATCAACAAAGAAATGTACTATTTTTTACTAGGGATCCCGTCAAATACAAGAAAATTTAAAATTTGTTTCAATTTTCTGCATAGTTTTAAAAATTTGAAATAACTTAGAGTCTATTGGCTGAATTTAAATGATAATTCATTAACATTTAGAATATATTTTCCGACCGGTTAAACATACTGGTTTATGCAGTTGCCTATTTGCATTTTATAATCACATGCATTCGTATACAAACACCATTAAAATACATTCTATGCGCTGTCATCATTTTCGCATTTCTAAAAATCAGCATATCTCAACTACTCAGCGTTACTTCTAATGTACTTTTGGATATTTTTTAGTTCGCCACTGAGGCTTTAATTTGCAATTTTATGTGGTTTCAGAATAAATATAACGTCTTTGTTAGGATACATATATTCATTTAGTTTTTCACTTGCTATAGTATCTTTACATTTGTCCTGTCATATTTTTTCTGAAAATGAGGCAGAAATCCTATCAAAATTGGTTAAAAAAGTCATAAACAGGATAAAACGACTAGAATTCCTCTATTGTTACTTTGCAGGCCGCGAACAAAACGTCAATTTCATTTAGCTGTCACTCAACAAAAAGAGAACTTACCGTCTCTGACTGCTTAGTACCTGTTCTTACTCGCACCCCTTATGGACGTAAAACCTCTCCCGGGTGTGAGAAAAACTGATCCGTTTTAAGATGCCATTAGTGCTCATCAATCATGGAGACAGGATAGAGGATCAAAGTATCTTATTAAGAAAGCAGTGTCCTGGAATGTTTTTCCTTGCCTTAATTCCAAGAATCTTTTTGCTTCAACACCCCTGCTTGTATATTATTCATGAATTTTATCGTAAAAGCAGATATTAGGTTAACAGAATATGCAAATATTTCTTTCGTGATTGCTGTTCTACGTTAACGCGTATGAATATTTAAAGTCTTTGCCCATTATTTTCGAAATATGGACTATGATTCGGTGCAGTCATGTTTAAGAGACAAACATTTTACGCTTGATTGTCCACGAATGACAAACCAGCCATCCAAAAAAGCAAACCTTGAAATCTCAAAGCGATCAATTAAAGACTTCCAATCTTTTTTAAATTTATTATGAATTGAAGTATATTATCAATTTCAAAGATTTACCTACCTTAAGAAGATCGGTGTATACTGAAGCCAAACCCTGCGTTCAGTTTGCTTTACAATGACCTTCGATGCAAACGTCCAATTTTCAAGCCATTGGCTGTCTTATAGATGTGCTGAAGATTGATGCATAATAATTTTCGTTATTTACAAGTACAGGAAGGTGAATATTAAACATTATCGTCTTGCAACCTGCTAGAAACATAAAGTTCGAGGTTTTATTTGAAACGAGGCAAATAAGCACTTCCTTACCAATTAGCTGCAAAATGGACATTTACTAAATTTACATTAGTTTAAATTATTAAATGTACTTTGTTTCGACTTAAGTATTCACTTACAGCTCTTACTCAGCTTCAGTCCTATTAGATTAATATGCTGAACAAAATGCCCGGTTTCTGATTAAAAGCACATGATAGTTCACTTATTGTACAGTGGAGGTATATAATGTTTTGTTCTCTTCCAGAAAGTACATGATCTTAATCTTTTGGTTTATATTTATTTGCTTTAAATCAAGAACCATAATAACAAACAATTTTATGACGTATCGCACAAAACAGATAAGGTAAATCAGCTAATTTGTCAGATAAAAGGTGCAGTATGCATTTAACCTGCATAGTTGTTTTCTGACCATACGCATAAACTACTGAAGTCATTGAGACATCATAATGATTTATCCACGAAAATGGAACCCAGTAAAAAATTGCAAACCTGCACACTCATTGATAACATCCAATTACATATATATAATCATCAGAAACCCTTTATAAGCAAGTATTGTTTTTTCATCTGCCAGGAAAAAATGACTTGCTGCCGCAACCTGCATATATAAAGTTTAATAGCCCTCATACAATCGATTACTATGTTTTGTAGATTTAGATACTTTAAAATTATGCGATATTTTCCAAATGTGGGTTGTTGTGAAAAAAGTCATTTGGTATACTTTTGACTTACTAAAGCTAACATGCAAGTTAAAAAATATATACGCTCAATGGTAAGAGCGTTGGACCTCAAATCAACAAGTCACTGGTTCAAGCCTCTGGTGGTGCACCACCTGGGGTTGGGTATAAATGGTTGATGCTGGCTAATGAACCAAATATGGCATTTCCAGTCTCCCTTGTCTTTACGAGAAATATTCATCTACCAATCCTACTATTTGCCACTGTGCGGCTGCTGGCATCGCTCGAGAGTGAACCCCAAGGCAGTAAAGGACGAGTGAGTTCCGTTAGTGTTCGGTGACCGTTCATCAACGAATGGCATCATTATTTTTCAATTGTATTTTTCCATATTTATTCTTACTTTTGTTTTCGCTTAAATCACCCAAACTTTCCTTCCAATTTCTGCACAGTGTCAGCTATATGAGGAAAATAAGGGCAGACACTCTATTAGGGAAACTGCCCAAACGTATAAAATGTTATTAAAATTTAATGTCAGCTATTCCTTCTCTGGCTTCAAGCATTTATTAGACATCTGACATTCCAATGACCAATACTAACGTGTCTTGCGTTCGCTCATACGAGAACACCTCCACTGGACATAGCCTTTAAAAACGGGCAAGAAGAAACTAACGTAAGCGACTGAAATCTGTTACACGCTTTCTTCCACCGTAAAAATGTCTAATGGGTTTGTTAAATCCTGCTTATTCTTCTTGCAGGAGTTTAGTCAAGCATGCTTCTATTTCCCTTCCCTGCTATTTGCCAGATTGCATTAAGGACGAAAATCGAAAAAAGAGATTATTTGATATCGCGAAGAATTCGAATACGTAAAAATAAATATGCAGGAATCTTTTTACCCCTTTTCATGTTCTTTGTAGAGACGCGAATTGGTCTATAAGCAGTGATGATGTTTTATCCTATTCAGAATTATTTTAAAGAATCATTTAAATCTAGACACAATTAAGAATGTGTATGACACAACACGGTCAATTGTCTTATGCAAAAGCGCAGAGGAGGTTGATCTTTAAGCTGGGGTTAGCACTTAAAATAACGTACTTATCCATCATTAGGTTAACAAGAGTCTTGATAAAATAGGAAACAGTTTCTTCTTTAAGGTTTTATCCCGTTTTAAGCATGCAAATTCATAAATATGTAAATTAAAGGCATGCCAGTCGGAATGATCAACAATTTGCATAATATTATGTAACGTATACGAAAAGAAGGCACGTTCCATTGGAAGCTGATTAGGAAAATTCTTCATAATCGTTTAACGACATGCAAATAATGCTTTTATGCTTTCATTAAAATAAAAATATTAGGTTACAAAAACATGGAAAATTTTATTTGCTAGAATTTGAATACAAGTACGCAACCAATCAATATCTATGTTTTATTAGCCATTCTCAAATATTTGAAATTTTTTGAATGCTAAACTTGCTTTAAATAGTATTAAAACGTGGTTGCAACGCTGACATCTTTTAAATTGCATTCACAAAAAGGAGCTATTGAAACAAGCCTTTGACTGAATGAGGACCAAAAGACCAAATGTTTTGCTGTCAATGTTTAGTCAATGAAAACATTAAACAAAACAGCAATGATTAACGTCAGAAAAGAAAACGTTGACCGATGAGAATAAAAACTGTCCACAAAAGGCTTATGTAAGAGCCTGCTAAGGAAACCAGCTGAACACTAATTACCTTTAACTCAAAAAAGAAAATTAATCAATAAATCGGTGTCCGAATCCAATACCAAATGTCTTAAGAATATTTATAATCTCTCTTCGCAATGCTGTTTAGTCAAATATCTAGATTATGAGCAGGTTATGCCAGCGCCAATGGACTCACCACTATGAGGAGCACACGTCGAATTCATCTTCAAGCAACTAAAGAATAAGAGTTTGAGTATTCTCAAGCCTAAAGTGTGACCTTGCCACATAGATTATATCTTTTTCGTCCCAATGAACTGCTTTTCTTCTGGTCTGCCTGATTAGTGGTCCATGCCCGACTCTCCGTCGCCCCCAGACTATCTTCCTACAAAGTTCGTTTTAATGCATTAAATCGAAAACACAGCAAACCTTCATTTATTCGTTTCATACATTGAGCATAAACGTTATTACTACCGTAGTCTATTACAATTTGACTTACTCCATAGTTATGCGAAAGGAAATAAATATAAACTTTCGACCTATTGGTGTTTGATGCAGAATCACTGATGACTGCACATTCAACGTGTCCAGGTTTGAACGCACCTGAATGCTTGTTCAGCGCGGATTTTACCGTGTTTGGATACACTTTCGATGTAGGCTCGTGTTCGCTTTTTTTCGTTCAGCAGCTCAGGAGAAGAGCTTGGTAGGCCGCAGGAAAGGCCAACATAAGGGTTACTGGAGTTAACCCCTGTGTGCTAGGTTTTTAATTGTCCCGTGGTCATTTGCTGGAACTAGCATTTCGGTACTTTGAAAGGCGAACTTTTGTCCAGCGTCGATGCAGTATTCAGCCAGCAAGATAAAGGAGCAATCCTGATACCCGATTTAATGTGCTTACTAACACTGGTTTTTTTTATCGTTTTAAAGTTGTTCCAACAAAGCTTACTTCGTAGGCATTATGTTCGACGTTTGGTGCTTCATCTCATGCCAGTTTATCTTTGTTCCCATAATCAGATGTCGAATGGTCCACTTTGACCAATGAGTGTTGCTGTTCTCAACAGTCTTAGGCAGCGGGATACTGCCACAGGTATGGCATCCCTGTGGGAGAGCGTTCGCATGATCTTTGGTGTTTTGTTTTCGACTTTGGCTCAGCGTTCAGTGAAGTTGTGCGGATACCTGCTGGTCATGAAAAAAGGCTGGAGGTAGCGGATGTTTGTTCATTTGTCATCTAGTTCCCTTCGGCTGGTTTCTACCCTTCTTTATCATATTTGCACAAAAGTACGTTTATGACATACTAGATGCCTACTGTGGTATTTTGAAATTCGGCACGTATTGATGGCCCCGTATACATTGCCGTTTTAATGTGCCCATTAAAAATTCGATGGTTGAGATCGTATGAAGACGGCAGAAGATCAATGCTACTGGCCATTAATGTGAACTGTATAGCAAGGAAAGTGAAATTCGGAGCAGAAAATGTTTGATTTTTGGGCAGATGGACACTCAACGCTCGGTTATGAGACACACTCGTCCCGTTCTGCCTTGGAGCTCATGGTTTAGCACCGTCAACAGCCACACAGTGGTTAGTATTATAGATATAAAAGAATTTCTGACAAAAACCAACGTCACGATAACATGGCCGTTACTTCCATAAATACTGTGAGGTGCAGTGCTATATTCACGTCCGACGATGGACGCGTGTTCGATTTTGAAAATTCGGGACACTTCATTTGTGCTTTCCGGGCTCACATGTTTTTTGATTTTGTTCGATTACGTTCATTACTGTTGATACGATAACCACGTAAATGCTTGTTTTAAAATTTCCCTATGCACCCTGAAAGGATTCAATTAAATGTTAAGTGAAGAATTTACGTAAGGAAATATGCGGACATATTTTTAACACACGGTGATTTAGTGAAAAAGAACTTATTACCAAGCTTCATGTTGATCCAACGCTTGACCTCCCTGTTATTTGCCTGCATACTTCAAAGGTAAGTTAATCAGCATTAAATTATTAGGGGACTCACTAGAAACACGTGCAAGATCCACCAGGGAATTAGGACTACACAGTCTCAGTTGAACAAACAAACGCAAAGGGAATATAGCGTGGAGCAACTACTGCAGCACGGAAGGATATGTCAGCATCCCAAGCAATAAGTTCAGATTGGTGTCCTTGCCATAAAAGGATCTAAAATATATATTTTATATACCAAATTTCACTTTCCGAACGGAAATTGTAGACGCTGAATGCAGTCATACCAGCCTCGCTGAGCGCATCCGGTGTATCTCAGAATGGAAAATCATTGAGAGGTTGTGTTATTCACAGCAAAATATTTCTGTGGATATAGAAACTACGGAATTAATAATAATTAGCATTGTGACAGAGGAAGAAGAAGCATTGAAAATAAAGTCTTAATGTACTCACAACCTATTGGATAACGTTGTCTTCCTAGAAATGAATCTGAATCCTATTTCATGAATACGATAAACACTAAAGAATTAGTTGAAATTTGTTTACAGATAGTTTCCAAAAATTCTTTTCATTAATAAAGCTAGAATTGTGAAAAGTATGCACATATTGATGCTGTTAATATAAAGAGTAAACTAATAACATTCGAGGGTTAGAAAGTTAGTTGAACCGAGCAAAGTACACAGAACGAGTTTGCGCCTGCTACACCACACCTGGAAGAAACAGATCCAGCAGATTTGGTTTAAAAAGTTTTTATTGACGTATGAATCAATAAGGATACAAAGGTGAAGAGACGACAGGGAAAATGTCTAAAACATAAAAATATTTTCCAAATTCTGCATTATTTTATTACGTTTTGCAACGGTATTTTTGAACAGGATCTAGAATCGCATAAGTGCGGTTTTCATAGCCTTAAAAATAGTCTTTGGGAGGCAGCTCGATAACTAAATGTTTTAAACAATCAACCATTTAATCGAGAAAGTTACCACAAGACCTGGAAGGATGGACCTTCCTCACAGGATGAGTGAAAGACCCTCCTGAATGGCCAGCCAACGGCATTATGCACCATGACACGAAGGCGAATACGGTTTTCGACAAAATACAACCTGAGCACTAACATGTTCATCTGAGGGACCATGATATTATCCAACTATTTGCCCATTCGAGTACTATGCACGTAAGTAAATGTCAGTTCAACCGTCAATTTGGACGAGGTCCACCGTGTGCCCCAAAATCAAGATGGCGCAGTAATGGTGACGTGACAGTGAATTATCTCGAGAGTAGACTTTTGCTGCATCTATCGCACTCTCTCCCACTCTCCCACTTGGGTCCGGTGTCATAACAAAATCAAAAAGACCGGAGGTGTGAGAGGACGCAGATAGCTGGTGTGGCTGACAACGCAGTTGGACGTGCCGCCTAACTTGGCCCGGATCACACAGAGTGGGCATGCCGTCAACAGCACATAAAGAAGAAGCCGTTGCAGCCTCGTTCTAAGTCCATCAGTCAACCACTCCACACAAACACAAACTGGACTGACCACGCAGTCTCAGTTATGCCGTCAGTTGGCATCATTCCACACCACGGCTTTTAGCATCAGGTTGCTTATAGTGAGGAGAAATGCACGCAGCCGTCGACCTCACTCTCTATTCTCATTTCCAGGCCCAAGCCACCGTCCGAGCCGGTCAGCAGACTGGTGCAGAGAGAGGGCACATCTACTGATGACCTCATCTGCGCGTACCACGTACATGACCTACCCTAAACACATGCAACCTGATTTCCCACAAAGGGTGGTTGAGAAACATGTACAAATACGTTCAGACTTACAATGTAATTATTAACTCTACTTTTGCTATGAAGTACATTTATTTGTACCTTTTTTTGGGAGAATTTAAGTTGGCCTTTGTATAATGTACAACACACTTTTCATGCATTCATGCATACCTGCAATCAATTAAAAAACAGTACCATTATTTCGTTTGACGCACCATCCGTTTGCTTGCAGTTCTTCCATGTAGGAAAGTTGCTTAAATTATTTTTTCTTCGTTCGAAAAATTATGAAATATAACGGTTCAAACTGGGTTATTTAACTTCAGTTTTAAGCATGTTTGTAAAAGTGGCCAGTGGATAAACATGTAAGATTTCTGAAACTTAGTGATCTTTTGTGAATCAAATCAAAACTATCTCCCACTTCCCTGTTTTCTTCTGTCAATTTCCACTTCATCTCTTTCACTGACTGTTCTGAAGTCGTTCGTTGTCACGAACATGTGAAAGACGTTACGTTCTACGATAAAGGTTGCCAAGTAACAAGTGTTCGGTTAGTGAGCCCAAATCAATTGAAGGAAAGTCTGCAATATGAGACAGGTCAACCGTCGCGAACGAGGAATATAGCCATGCATCCAACAGCATGATGGTCGTTGGGACGGTGACATTGAAAGAATGATACTATAGTGATAGTCAACTTGCGCAATATCCATTGATTTTCAGGTACCTCATTTTCACGATTTCAACATCAAGACGGTAACAATGTGACCAAGCCAGGATAGGATGCGTTAACTGGCAAAGTTAAACGGTCAATCAACACCTGCCACAGACACTTTGTCTGCGAAGGCTGATATTAGTTTTCACATAAATATGAAAGGAAATGATCGGATCCCAGTAGGTCAAATCATAAAGGAGCCTTTGCCACCTCGATGTTCCATCTGAGAGGTCAGTTGGCAGCCGTAACAGGCCACGATTTCCAGCGCATGGCAATAGTTTACCAGAACTTCAGATTGTGATTAGTGAGGCAATGCGCTAAAGATTCGTAGTGATGGAGTCCCCAGTGTCTCTAACCGGCACCAACCCACTGCTCACGCAGTCCAGAAAGAATGCGATACGGTGAATCGCAGTCAGCAGCCCTTGCGTGCGCATGTGCTAAAACTACTACTGTTGCCCGTCTCAGTTTATGTGCGTGTTTGTGCTGATACTGACGCCTGTGCGCGCATTACTGCACGTGGGAGCAGCAATACGCACCAACGATATCGCGCGACCAATCTCGTGTCCCGGAAAGGAAATTTCAGGTCATCCACTCGCCTCCTAACTACTGGTTTAGAAAGTTAAACTGATAATTTTGTTTTAAATACCTTTTTCTTATCGTTTTTTGTTTGATAGTATATGAAGTTCACAGAAATAATGATTTCATATTCATGAAGAATACTCGAATTTCACCGACGGTTACTTCGGTATTACTTAACCCCTGGTAATCGTGATCACTTTAATCTACCTAGGCTACTCCAAGCATAACAATCTGGCGGTAACTTTACACATGTCTTCTGCTACGTACCGGCTTTGGAATTGAAAATGAATATAATTTTTGAAGAAGCTCACACTCAAATAATCGGCCTAGGTTAGAATGTAATAAACAAAAAACAGATTATACAATTAAGTTGCCAGCTTTTGTCAAGCTATTTTTTATAAAGAAATTAAGATTATATTTTATTCTTTGTTAGTCTTTGTGGGTTGCCTTGAAATTTCGGGTGCAGCATATTAAATGAAACAAATTGCACATAAGTATCCAGCCTTAAACACCCGGAGACGTGGAGTCTCATCCTCTGAAAATCTTGTGTTTCCAATTGACGGAATTTTTATAGCATTTTAGAACTTAAGATCCTTCTTCTGAATTATTTTTTTGCTTTAAATTGTTAATACTATGGGATCAATGCGAACCAAGTATCATGAGGTTGCATCATGCGCTTTTCAAATGGACGCCCATATTCTGATTGATGAGATGGCCAGCTCAGTAAGTTTGGCTTGTGGATCGGCAGCCAAAGCTTTCACTGATTGCGACAGAAGCTAGTCCGTATATGTAGACAGCTCATAAGATTCTGTAAATAACGGGGTGACCTGTTTATGCTGTGCAAGCTTTAACATTGATCTACGAAAAGCATACTTAACCAAATTCTGTTATTTTGGCTACCCCGGAGGTGCCACAAACCTAGTTAGGTGAGAACTACAAATTTCAGAAAGAACATTGTTCATAAAATTCGGACTAGACCACGGCCCAACAGGAATGATGACTGGTGAACTAAATGGGCCCAAAACCATAATAGTTCATCTCTCGCAAGTTTTTTAAGCGCAAAGTTCGAGAAGTGCCACATACCGCCTGAACTTTGCTAAAAGGTCCGCCAGTAGGAATCTGACATGATTTTGGCGAAAGGAAAAATCTATTGAGCCTTACCTAGTGTGAGAATCGAGAACTATTACTGCTGGCCATCGTTAGCTTTCCGTGTGTACATCAGTCAGTTGCCATGAGTCCATAAATATTTTGCATCTAGCGCTACTGTATCACTGAAAGGCATGCATTCGAAGTTGCTTGGAGTGATCAAATCTAAGCTTTATTAAGGAACTGGGTATTAATTTTACCATGAATTTTAAATACAGTCATGTAAACAACGATTTTTGAGACATGTGCCACAGTTAGATATCAATGACAGTTGGAAAGATATATTTTGTGGAAAAGGTCAATTGGCAGCCATGCGCACTTCCGTGAGTTGCATTCTTATCACGGAAACGATAACATATATTTTGAGATATACAATTGGCCAGTACGTGCCACTTGCGAAGTAAAAAAACTACATGTGGCTTTTGAATACTTGACCAAATCGCTGCCTTGACTTTATAGTTTTGAGAAGACCAGCTTCCGGCACGAAAAGGACCTTTGCTTACTTGCCTGTGAATGCTGTCCCATTCTCTATTAAACAAATGCTTCATGGTCGATGATGGTAACAACAGCATGACAAGCTCTAATACCGTTCTTGTAATGACTAGCTCTGCGAAGCTGGCTGAGCTGAAAATTCCTGCTGGAAACAAATCATTTCCCAAAGTATTCTACAGGAAGTTATATTCCACGTAACATTTCGACGCTTGACTTGGATGTCTAAACAAAGGAGCATAAAACATAGAAGTAAAGAGTCTAGTCTAACCTTGTACTAGTGAATAGCTGTTTGTTGGTATATTTAGTAAAACGCTTTCTTCTAAGTGGTAAACTGTCACAGAATTTGCTAGGTCCCTACCCGGATGCTGATGAACAGTTGTTCCTTTGCCTCTTATACTTCCTCTGTCAGGAAAAGATAAAATATGCTAATATCTGTAATAGGGGATACGGAAGACTGGTTTTTAAAATCTGTTGCAAAACGTATAAACCAATCTGGTTGGGTGAATCCGATGGCTAACCGGTGCCACAGTTCACCAAGAGGACTCTTGTGAGAATATCCGGAAAAGCACAAAAAAATAATTATTTTCTCTAGGCGAGTGGTTAAACGATGCTGCTCGCTCTCACTAGATATGCTCACTAGACAATTCCTTTTTATTTGACAGAATAGCGTCCATTAGATACCATCGCAACGGACAAAGTGATTATTTTATTAAATACCATTACAACTCTCAATGATTTTGCGATGGTAAAATTTAAAAAACAAGGCGTCCATGATGGTTTGTTTTTTTCCACAAAAAAGGGTCGTTTAAGTTAAATTTACTCTTCTAGGCACCAACAGTTAACTCACATCACTATCTGCAATTGTAAAAGCAATAACGCGAGAGTGTGAGCAAAATAACTACCTGAATTTCGGCGTTTGGGAGACAAACTGCTACATCGTGTTAGCGTGTCAGCCCACAAAGCATTTAAAATCAATCTATTTTGGCGAAAACGGCATGTAAACTGTTGTACACCCTATTAAACATCTCAAAGTTTCCCCATGTGACTTCCTCTTCTTATCCCTAAAATGACGAAAAAACCAAAAGGAAAACGTTCCCAATGCGTCAAATAGGTAAAAATTTTAAGAAGCACTTAAAAACCCTAGTTTCGAAGAATTGAGAAAATATTTTAAACATTAAAAACACGTCTGGACAAGAATATCGTACGTAAGACAGCATTTTACAGGGCAATAATGTCTTTATGATAATACCTTTAAAATGTTAAGCACTGTTCCTAAATTTTTAGTTAGCTCCTCATAGTTCACTTACAAGAAGTCACAACTCATGCCTTGACAGTCTTTTTTATAATGCTATACATGCGTTCAGCAAAAAAAGACAGGTTAAAAGGAATTATGATCCAAAGTTAGATACTCTGATTGTATCTTTGGAGATTAGCAGTAAGTTCTTACAGTCGAGAATAAAACCTTACTCAAATCGCATTCAGTCTCCGCATTTGCTGGTTAACATCGATGTCTGCTCATTATTCTGAGAGGAGGGAGTATTTCCTTCGTTTGGGTTGAACACAAGCGGGTAAGCAGTTCAAGAAATCAAATAAATTAAAAATGGATAATTCGTCCCAGCATAGCAAATGCTGAGTATGTTACAGCGTAGCCTACACCATTACAAAAAATCTATTTTTCATGCAAGATATGTTTTCATGCTGCTTCTTAGAAGACAAATTTACTATTTTCAGCAAACCTTTCTTCACCATCATATATTTAGAAAATTTCCTATGTCTTTGACTGTGATACAACACGTTCACGCAAACTCCTGAAGAGAATCAATCCAAAATCAAATGCTCTGATAAATCAACTGTTAATCACTTGGAACCACACTTTAAATTCAGTTAAGTTGAAGCAAACATGTGTGAGGTGACACGTTTTTCTGCTTTCTTGACAGTTTCTTCTATTTTCAAGGATATTGTTTGCAAATAAATATGGGTTTATGCATAAAGAAACGTCAGTAATGCGAACATTCTATCTTCGTTTTACTAAGCTCTTTAATATATGATATATTATATTATATTGATATTATATTTGTATAAGGAAAATTTCCAAAAATAAACCAATGCTTTTAATTTTCAAGTGAATGACACGATGAGAATTGGGCGGGGTGAGTTTTGCTAATAGGTACTTGAGGATGGCAAACGGCAGCATTTTGGATTTTCGTAAAATCATTGACCATTTCCAGTAGGTGCACAAACTTGTGAAATATCAAACAAAATAATGAAATCTGTCTTCGTTTCAAAATGATAAGGGTTGTTAGATAAATTATCCTGCAGCATTACATTAAAAAAACATTTTAGCGACGCCCGAATACCAGTTGTTGAACGAGTTCTTTTTTGAAAACCTGAAAAACACTACTTTCTAAAATTTCTTCCCGATTTGTATGCACTTTCCAATGAATTTTGATGAAATTATAAATTAAAATATATATTTTACCAAAAAACGTAATAAAATATTTTTATTGAACAAATTTGGTATTCAATTAAGTTTCGTTTTTATGTCTTACCTAAACAACATATATTTTTGGTATTAAAAAATCTTTTTTCAAGCGCCGAGTAATTCTGAACATAGTCTGACGCTAAATGTTTATTAAGGCATTTCGAACTACATGCTGCATATATTCTGCCTAAGAGAAATCGAATTCCTCTACGCTCAGAGGAAAACAACATACAGTGCTCATAAAATATTGGAAAGGGTGTGAACCGTGTTGCTTACCGAATGAGCGACATTAATAAAGGCATTGATACGATACTATATGACTTAACATTTCACGGCCTTGAAAAGTGTCATCATAAGAAAAATTTTAAAAATCCCAAACTATACTTCACTTAAGGATAGCTCTTTATGAAAACATTATATGCTACCAAACGCATGCAAGGATGAATATTTGGGTCCATAATTTCTATAATATATATTTGAATTCATAAAGTCATCGAAAATCAATGACTTAAAATCCTCCAATTATGTAAATATTTTTTGCAGAGATAAAAATTTCGCCAACGCTGGAAAGAATATCGTTTAAATGCCGGCAAATGTATGTTGATGACCTATCTGGAGATAAAACTGTACGCTGATTAGAATTAAAACTCTCTTTAAGTAAATTTTTAAATTGAAATCAATAGTCAGAATTTAGACTGAGAAACAGATCTACTGCTTATTGTCCCTATGAGATAAAAATGCTTGTCTGTATTACTCAGTAACTTGTTTCAGCAAAACGTTGTCGCACTTTGTTTAGGGCTGCACGTTGTTAAGGGCTATATGAGTATATACATCAGCAAAACCTTTACGTAGATCACACGTAAAGAGAAAGATCTCTTGCGAGGATTTTATAAGTGATGTTGAGCACATGTATCACCTACTGTCGTTGTGGACGTCTTTTTCATCTGCAATTTATTTTCGTTTATGTGATGCCTGCATATCTTGAAAGAAACATCGTTAGTGGTTACATCTATTCTCTGGTAACTTACTACATTTTTACGATGGGTAAATGTAATGATGAACATAAAGTAGAGATTAAAGCATTCTGGAAAATCAAGTGAAAATACCAAAAGTGTCCGCAGAAGAGAGAAAACCTGGCAACAACAAATATTCTCATATGCAAAAATGTTATGCGTTTAGCCGCATCCATTAATTGTATCCCAAATGTTTTCCCATTGTCTAGTATGTCGATAAGTTACCTTACGCAAATATTTGTGTCTGTAATATGACATCCAATGTATTCACTCCAAATCCTCCTCGCAAACGTCAACTGTATCTGGAATCATTTAAGACAAGCACCCTTACATTAGATTCTTCTAATAACATTTCAGGGAACTGCGGAACGCATCAAGCAGCTGATAACTTAAAAGACCGTATGCTGCATGCTTCCATGGAGGATAGGTCATGTTTTCTACAAGAAAGTCCCTAAAACGTTGCCTTTAATACGCAGCTGTTTTACTGAGCATGCTATATTTTCTTTTCAACGGTGGTCCATCATTTTGCATTGTCCTAAAATGCATGTTATTTAAAGTGATTGTTATTCTTTGCTCAATTTAAGACATAAGCGGCATTTCTTTTACTAGTGCCCTTAATTTATAATCGTTCCTTAGCGAACTGGTATAGGGGTTGGTATATTTGGACATTATTTGAGTCAAAACACACTTTGCACTTTACGTAACGAACGCTTTCTGAAAAAAAGCAAGCCGATCATAAAATAATTCTAACGACCGAGAATTTCAAAGCAATAGGAAGTGAACCAGCTTTTACAGGTTACACTTTGATGTTATAGCAGAAAGACCGGTATTAAACTTTCCGTTGCCCAAAATTGGGTATGATAATAAGTATTTATAATCATCAGCTGGTCTTGCGGATGACCAAACCTTTCTTAGATACCTGAATACGTAAAACCAGAAAAATTCAATTCTTCAGTTTATGAAAGTGAAAACGTTGAATGTCGTGGTATGAACCTGAATTGATGCGTTAACTTTTTGCACAATGAATGTGTTTGTATCTTCCTAAACAGATCCAGTTCTTCGCACGAAATCATCTCACTTGTCACTTTTCAGTGTTGCTGGTTATTTTGTTTTAAGTTGCCTTAAGTTTTTTTATGAGAAACTTTGACGTTCATTAAATTTCACGGTGGCATTCGTCACTAAAAGGGAAAAAAGCAAGGATAGGAGGCAAAAATAAAACCCTATTGTTCACCCATTTACATTCTTCTAGTTTCTTAATTAGTTTTCGGAGGCATCGCACTTTACTCCGATTGGCGTTAACTCGATATCGTGAGTTGAGGCGACTTGCGAGTTCCAGCCACCGGGAATTAAAATGTGGTCAGGAGCGTGCTGAGATACTAAACCAAACATGCACGAAGCCGTTGAGTCTGTTTTGCCATGCTGAGATCCGGGTTATCTTAACTGAACTTTCGGAAGTTTGTTATCTTTTCACCCCATTGCAGTGCAAATCTGCCCAGGTTTTTTAGAAACTATTTTTGTGGTTCCTCTTGATTCACAAGGACACCTTTAAGCATAAAGTGAATGTTCGTAACATCATAAATAATGGGCTATTGCTCATAAAATTCGAACGCCTGGTCATTTTTGCATAATGCAAAGAGATTAAATTTAACGCACTGATGTGCGGGCTTTAAGAAAGGAGCTCTCTAACTTCGTGTGCTCGTAGTACACTCGGTGCAATGCAATCTATGCTATAATGTCAAAATAGGTCACTATCAGAAGTGAAGTTGGACCACATGACATAGACCACCTTAATACCTCAAAACCATGTGTGATAAATTTATTCTCAAAAGCACTTATCCGGAATTCATTAGTTCTTACATCGCAGACCTTCATATTCATTTTATTGTAAGCATAATTCTCAATTAATCCAAATACAAGCACTCAAAGCGAGGTTGAGCTGCCTAAAAAGTCAACTTACTTATATGCGTATCTCTTCACTTGCTGAATACGCTTGCTAAACGAACGGGTAATCGTACAAAGTGCAAAAGAGCCTGCGTCAGCATGCTTTAGGAGAGGAGAAAAGGTGTCCATAAAAAACTGTATCCTCTCTCTCTCCTCTCGTTGACATAGACCATAGCCTTATGCAGCCTTTCAGGTAGTCTGGCAAAAAGCAAATACTTGACAAAAATTCTTTCAAAGGTGCTTTTTGTTGGTAACAGAGACAAAAGCCTCCCTGTGCGGAAAAACTTTGGTCAAAACCCTAAACCTACTATACATTATGGTCAATTGAAGAATCACCAGCACACACCAGGCAGCAAAGTTTATGCCACAGTGCTCTCTTGAAGTCGGCTAATGACTTCTTCTTCACCTCTCGTCTTTATTTTCACCATCTGTAAATGAGCTTACCAGCCCTCAATAATCATGGACCTAGCTCTGACCTCATAATTTAATCATTATGATATTACCATTAGATAAAATAAATAAGACAGCACATACGTTTTCTAATATTTATTTCAAATAAGTTCACACAAAGCCGTTCAGTGCTTAAAGTTGCTAAGCTTAATCTCACTAAATATTTGACCACATTAAAATACTATGAAAATAGAACAGAATTCTTTTTATAAGTAAATAAATTTCGAGAAAACTAGGATTTTGTAACGTCCTTGTTAATAGATCTCAAACTCTACAAAGAACCAGGTTTTATACTGACAAATGAAAGAAAATTTCATTTGGAAGAAGCCACAGGTCCCGCCTGGCAAGAGGTTTTCATGCGAAATGAATTTGCATAATTGCAAAACCTGGTTTAGTCCCCTGCGAATTAGAAGTTCTTTTTGAGACTGGACTAAGACGGAGGTTTCATTGGGAACATTGAAGGTAGAATTAACAGTCAGAAATTCTCATTAAAAAATCATGTTACCTGCCAACAAATCTGTTTATGCAAATATTTTATTTTTAGCTGCCTTTGAAATTCACGCTGCGCAAACGAGATTAACAATGACATTGCGCTCGAAATCGCAGATTCTATTGGCGAGGAGCCAGTTTGAAAGAAATATAGCTGCATTGGGCATTACATGGCGACTCAGAACTGGATTTTGTATATATTATCTTCATGAATTTCAGTAATAAATATGGTCTAACAAACCACCTGTAAGCCATACGTTACCAGCTATCCATAGTGTAAGGATGCGTTTGTAAGCACATATTCGGTAATCCATATTGCTTCGCCCACGTAAGGAGTGACAAAACTTTTCGCACCATATTTTGTGTTAGTTTATGCGTATTGAATATTAGCACTGTCTGCACCTCATTTAGAAACACAAGTATCAATAGGTTTGTAGTAAATTGGGTTTCACTTTTTAAAGAATTGTAAGCGTGTCTGCAATCCAGAACCATTTTAGCAATTATCATATAACTAACAGCAGCAAAAAATAGCTGTTTATTTTATATAGGATTTCAATACAATGAACGGGAAATATAAGCCAGTTAAATTAAAGCACTCTAAATTGGCCTCCACACTAAAGTTGTTCATAGAGCTCATAGAAATCACCAAGATTCCTGCAACGTGCGCAGGTCTCAGTGAAAGCGTACAATACGTTTTAACCTATGGATTATATTCATCGGCTCTGATGATATCAAACACTAAAGTGAACACACATTATTATAGTATTATGTATACCAATAAGACCTGGCGTAAATCATGAAAAATGTCGTTGTATCTTAAATCATACGTGACCATAGCTCATTAATTTGGTTTCTGAATCGGGCAAAATGTGGAATACATATAAGAAGGACCCGGATCACGTCATTTAAACACAAATACATGCAGATCAATTTCTGTAGAATGTTAGAGGAATAGCCGTGAGTTTTCTAAATGGAGAAGTTGTGCTTTCCGCTTCATTCACACCCGGCTAATTATTCTTATTGCAAAAAATAAAAAAAATATTGTCAACTATTACTTGGATTTCCTAAATGTCCATTGCTGCAACACCAAGTCTCTGACGACTCTTGACAATAATAATTTTTATTAACGTAATAAATAACATGGTTTTTAAACATCACTGAATAAGATCAGAGAGATTAAAAGGGACATTTATGGTTGATTAACCTAATCAGCCAATCATACCCAAATCAGAGGTTGTACAACCGCAGAAATTAAATGCTCAAACCATTTAGCCATGGGTTCGTAGTGTTTTCGGTTTAGATCGGGAATATGCCCATTGGTGGATAGGAGCTCACTTGTCCCGTTCTGCCTTGAGGCTCCCTTGGGGTTGAATATGACTGCCTAATTACTACTATTAAGCCAAAAATTGCCATTTTAGTCTCCCTCATCTTGGTGGTAATGCTCTACCACTTATAATAAAAGGTGCTATGTGACTGCTGTGGGCTCAGGTGTAATCGCAAAGGGTAAAAAGGGATAAATGAGGTTCGTATACCTTTGGTTGGCCCCTGTCCACTACCATAGCTGTGTTTACGCATTATGAAACAGCAAATCTGGCATCCTTAAATGCAAGCCTGAACATGTTTGTTTAATATATGATGTCCAAACCTGTTGTTCTGTAACCATTATCGAGGTATTTTTGAGCTGGAAAGGAAAATGACGTTAACATAAGTTTTTGATGAAACCTCAACCCTCAATACTGCTGCCCTTTTCAGCTTTTCTGTTGACCAGTCCTTGCCCAATCCCCAGAGAATGGAATTTAAGAATTTGACAGCTTTCTTGCTAATCCTCTGCAGTTCATATGTAAACTGATGAGTAGTGCATTATGCACTGGGGATCCAGCAAATAGCTACTGCTATTTGAGACTCATGAGAATGGTGTTGCCTCATTTTTGTCCCTCAAGTGTTGTTAGCTCCTGCATTTTCAATGGCTGTACTGTTGTTTTGCTTTTTAACTACGTCTTCTTGAAAGCCTAAAAAAATTTAGCTGAAGGCATGAAACTATGCTTCCGGTTAACAGTTTTAGGATGCTAAAAGATGACAGTCTGCGCCCTCCCTGCTCAATTTAATCTGCCGACGTTTTTGTTCAACAATAATGCCGATATAATCACTTGCTATCATCCATTCGACAATGAAAGTAATCCGAGATTTCTAGATAAGGGCTTGCGTTGTGATTGGTTACGAAAACCAGACGGTGACATTTTACAACATAGTCAGAAGGTAAAACTGCTTTTTTAAGCTGTGACCCTTTGATGGTTCCGGAGTTTTGACACTCTTTCCAATGAATGCTGAACTTTTAGGGAAAGCAGATTTCATCACTATTATCATTCACCCTGCTTAATTCGTCTAAAAAAACTTTTCAAAGCTTTAGCTGATTATTTTGCATCTTTTTTGAAATCTATATGTATACTAAGTCCTCAGTGTGCAAATTTAATGACCACTGCAATCTCCATTTTTTGCATTTTGGTTTAAGTTTTGCTTTGATTTATAAGAGGCATAGTTCGCTGGTATTTTTAACTTATTCTTTGACAATACTGCAGTACTCAAGTTAACCACGACATCCATTTGGGGCTCGTAGCACACTTGGCTAGAGCGTTCGCTGCACTAAAACATCCTCCTTGCTGACGTAGGTTTGAATGCCACTGAGGTTTTCACACCTTGACCAAATGAACAACCAGGCTGTTCGTGGAGCGCACCTCACTAAAGGGTGAAGTGCTGCATTTTAGCTATTTTCGTTCGAATGCCCACTCATGCACAATCAGTCCATTTCTTTCTAGTTCACAGTCTCTGGTATTCAAGACTACAGTGCAGTTTGTACGACATGGGCTTTATCTCTACTGCACTTAGTATCTTTTTTCGTTTTTAGATTTTTTAGCTTCCAGTTTTGTTGTATGCTCCGGGTATACGCGACTAAAAATCCCGGCAGTCTAGATAGAAGCGCCTTCCCTCTGAAAATACTGCTGCGTATAACAAAATCCTTATTTTCCGTGCAAAACATCATAGTCGTTCGAAACAATCTTATCTTGAGGAACGTATGGCAGAAGGAGAGAGGCAGATTGCGCTTACAACCTCGAGATTATGCACATTAGTAAGCGAGGCCAACAATGTTACTACTTGAAGCTAATATATACTATTTTCTGGCTGTTAAATGCAGGAAATTTAACTAAATTAGGTTGGCAGCGGAAATTATGCACAGTGTCCACAGTGCACAAGGACTCCCTTCATTATTAAAAAACATATCTGATAGAAATGCTTGACAGATTTTTGTTTATTTTTTGTTTAAAAAACAGTTTCTACTCAAACGAACGGAAAATATTTGTATAACATTCTAGTCGATTTATCAATAATGGATTTGTCCTTAGGTACAATAAAGATTGAGGAAAATTCACTGCCCAACTTTAGTATTATAGGATGAACAAAGTGATTGCTTTAAGGATCATGAGAAAGCAGTTCGGTTTGACACCATGCATGCGCCAATATAGGAGTAAGAAATGTCAAGTGTGATAACTTGTGAGTTTTGATAACTATAAATGCGGAAGGTTCGCACAATGGGAGAGGTTTGCTTGTAGTCTGATTTTACGACTATCTACTTTCAGAGACTTATGAGGTCTGCACAAAGCTCTCCTGATGTGGCGTATTGTTTCTAATGCGCTGGTTGCCTGTGCAAACTATGAGAATGTGGCTGATCCCTGTTCCACCATGACCCGCATTACTGAGCGCGGCTGTAACTGACTGCCAGGATTATCTCACGCCAGCATTGTATTCTTTCAGAACAAGTTGTTAACACGAAAGGGCGAGGATAAGCGAAGTTATGTTGTGTATGACTGTGAAATTGAGCAGCAAGTGAGCATATAGGCCTCTTACAACTGCCTTGATATGTGATGGTCAGCTTAGCTGTTAATCCTCACGTGTCAAATTTGAAATTGTACCACCTGCGCAGCATACGTTGCTTCTCTCAATCTTATGACCAACCATTGCACTGCCTACTGATGCTCGGGCATTCGGGTTCACAGACGTCGGCCGATTTCCTTGAGACAACTCCAATTCTCACAGTTAAAAGGATGTCGGTTTTTGACGGTCAAACTCATTTTTTTACATGTCGGATAGCCAATAGGGCCTTTTTTATTTTATTAAAGTTGCTTCTTTATTGGCATGCCTACTGGAAATCGCATTTTCACTTATGTTGGACTGTTTGATCTATGCAGGACAGGCGTAATAATCAATACTTCCCAAAGCATGCAAAATGCGAAGTTAAAGATACAGGTTGGGTGTGCAAACGCGTTTTCGATACGATTGCAACAAACCTCAAAAAATAGGTGCATAGGTGTCGTGTTACGTCCTTTGGCCAATTCTTGCAGTGGGCGTGTGTTCATCTTTGATCTCTACCCGCCTATCGGTGTTGTCACACGCTAACATTTGTCTGCCCTCAGTGGAATGGACAGTCAACAAGGCAGAACAAGTCCCTGCAACGGGATTATCGAAAAAAGGTGTTTCATAAGCGGCAATTTTACCCTTTGAAGCTAAAAACCTCGAATAGCATAGTCATCAAGCCGATGACACCATAAAAACCTCCATTAACCGATTATCTCATTTCTACACAAATATTTTCAGCAAACAAATGAGAACCAAAAGGAAGGAAATCGATTACTTGCCCAAAATCATGCACACAATTTTAAAAGTCCTTCCAACAGATTTTAATATGATAAGGAATTGTTTGAAAAACTGGAATGCATTTAGGCCGAAGCATATGCTAAAAGTGCAATAGTTCATCAGACCACTTTGTGCTAATGCTTTCGTAGGCTGTTTGTGATTAGTTCTAAGCATGTATTCATAATGAGCAACATTAATACAGACCTGAAAGGATTCAAAAGCGTGCACTTAATTATTCGTTCACATATTTTATCCGTGCAAATATGTTCTAGCTTTGTTTCCAAATAAGAATTTATTCCAACAGAGATATTCATTTTCTATTAAATATACATAGCTTATTCACCTCTGCTACCTGCCCATATGTCCTTAAGGATGGATCATTCCAGCCTTACCTTTTTGGGCAAAAATATTTAAAGACCGGAAGCAATAAAACGTCCTTTGGCCTCTAAAAGTGCTCTTGAGAGTGAGGTTGCCTAGAGAAGATTAAAGTTAATTTCATGCTAAATTAAATATTTGCTTTTCCGATAAGTCATCTGAATGCATATTTTTAAAATAAACGCATAGTAAAGACTTAAGGAACGTTGTAAGGATTTTATTACAAACATGGTTTGTTGATTTAAAGCTGCAGAGGACATAGAGTTTTTGGTTTAATCATTCAGTTTTGATATTTGCTCGATATGTTTGCACTTTCCACACATGAGCATAGTTTGAGACGTCATCACCAGTACGAACTAAGAGAGTAATATTTCTTAAAATGAGCACATTTTATACCGGCCCCTAAAGTTAAGCTTCTTCTCTAACCATGGAGACGGTAGGGAAACATCTTACGATGCGTGGTATGGAATATTAAGAATTGGCTAATTTATAAATTTTCCTTACAACGAATGAGCCTGAGGTCATCTTTACGCTTAGTGAGCAAGATTAAATGTAGTGATGTTTCACTGTTTCCCAAAATGTCTAGTTTCTACCAAATAAGAAAGAAAATATATAATGCGAACCTGATAACTTGACAGGACCACCTGACATGCAAAAATGTTTGCGAGAAGTATTTAAGGCATTGAATTAAACTCTGATATCTTTACTGTATGCCTCAATTTCCTGCATACGTTGTTAAACATGCCTAAAACAGCTTCATCCTCATGGGAAGATAGGAGTGATTTCGTCTGTTCACAAAATCTAGCTAAAAGCATGAAAAAGAATGAGAAGTCGTAAAAATATCACAAAATACTGATGGTATACATTTTAAATAAAGGCAGTTTATATTTTATGACACGACTTTATTAAGCATTGCGTATGTTCTTTTTGGAAAATATTTCTAAAATAGAAAATAAATCTTGTGAGCACGTTGGTGCATACAAAAACTATGTTTGCTTCCACTATAAGCTACCGATGCATATTCTAAATTTTAGTTATAAAACCTGATATTCCTCACTACCGGAAACCTGTCATGCACAGTATCAAACACGCCAATATCGTGTATGGTATGGCGATTCACCTGCAAGAAATCCGATTTTTTCGAGCCTGACCTGCCCCTCCGAATGCCTTTGGTAGTTCTGTATGATTCATGAGAAGTTTGTAAAGCTGGTCCTAGGAAAAATGGCAAGTGAGTGAAAGCCAATGTATTTGACCTGCACTAATATTTAAAACAGATAATTGTTTAACCCAATTTTGGGATCTGGAGGTATGAATAAGTCCTTCCGATATCATTTGCTGAAACAAATAAGGGAGACATAATTGGCAGTTTTGCGCGTACTTTACGCTGGGAAATAAGTTCGACCTTGCCCAAATTTGAGGCAACACGCAAGCGAAATTCCTACCAATTTATCGTTGGTTTCTAAGCTATGAATAAATTTTTCAAACTTAAAAATTAACTCTGTGTGATTTAGTTCTCAAAGAATAGATAACATGGGCCTAGATGAACTATTATTGCGTTGAAACTAATAGAGGCCAATTTTTGTTGTTTTTGTTTGAGAAAATATATAAGCTGTCAGTTCCAAAAAATTGTAAATATTCAAGGCGAAACTTTATGAAGGTTCTTGGATATAGTTTTTAAAATTTCCTCTGCTAATACTCTAGTCATCAAAAATAGCCAACTGAGAATATATATCTATAAACTGTATAAAGTTAAAAACGTTTGCCGCCTTGTGCAACCGGTCGCATTTGCGTTTTCTATTCCCGAAAGCGGCGCAAGGCCATCATAACGAAATCAAAATCATTCTTAACTGTTGAAAAATCCAAAAACGCGCAGCAGCCTCAAAGAATTTCACATACTTCGCATTCTTCCTTTTACCTTCTTGCCTTAGTAAAGCAAATGGAATCATAAGGTCAGTCAGTAGCCTTAAGTATGCAATCAACCGCAAGTGCGTGACCTTTTTAGGACGATAAAACGTCCTTAAAATAATGTTCAAGGCTCGACCGAATAACCATGGCAGCACATACGGCAGCACGAGGGGCAGTCCAGCTGACTAGTTGGTTCAAAGGGCGCATAATCCCAAGGGCCCACGGGTTATAAACCACCCCTGTCGACACGCCTGAGACAGTGTCAGTTGTGGGCGCCGCTGTGACTCATCGCAACTGGACACAAGACACCTCACGTCAGGACCGAGGGTTGGTTGGGTGATCGCGGTGTCGGCAAGTTCACGTGTTTTTGCGGCTATTGATTGACAAAAAGGCGCTGACTGCCATAACTCTAGGCCCGTTCGAGTCTAGGTCACACTCATGTGGACGCGCCACGACAGTTCGACCGTCGATTTCGACGAGGTCCACCGTATGCTCCACATCAGGTGGTGCAGGGACGGTGACTTGCGCGTGAATTAGTTTTAAGTGATAGTAGCCTTGCGCTGCAGCTACCGCACTCTCTCCTCCTCCCCCACCTGAACCCGGTGTCAAGACAGAGTCAAGAAGACCGGAGATGAGAGAGGGTGCAGGTGGCTGGCGCGGCCGGAGCCGCCCCTGGGCGTGCCACCACACCTGGCTCGGATCCCACGGAGTGGGAGTGCCATAAAGGCCACATTAAGAAGGAATCATTGCAACCTGACTCTCAGTCTGCCAGTCAGCCACTCCACACAAAACACACATTGGGCTGACCACGCGGTCCGAGTTATCCCGTCAGTTGGCAACCTTCCAAGCCACGTCTTTTAGCGCACCGTGATAGTTTTAAGCGCATCAGGTTGTTAATGGTGAGAAAAATACGCTGCGCTCTTGACCTCACTCTCTTCCCCAACCCCACAATAAGACCACTATCCGAGCCGGTCAGCTGTCTGATGCGGAAGCGGGTGCAGCTGCTGGTGACCTCGTCTACGCGTTCTACGTACACGACCTGGCCCCCCAAACACAAGCACCAGGATTTCACACAACAAAGGGTTGAACGGCTTACATCTCACATGTGTGAGATAGCCAAAGGTCACGTTAAGAAGGAGCCATCGCAGCCTGACTCTCAGACCACCAGTCAGCCACTCCACACAACACACATTGGACTAACTGCGAGGTCTGAGCGTAATTGTCAGTTGGCAACCTTCCAACCGCGGCACTTAACGTTACCGCACTCTCTTCTCCTCCCCCACCTGAGCGCGGTCTCATGAAACAGTCAAGAATACCAGAGATTGGAGAGGGCGCAGGTGGCTGGTGCGGCCGGAGCCGCCCCTGGGCGTACCACCACACCTGGCTCGGATCCCACAGAGTGGGAGTGCCATTAAGACCACATTAAGAAGGAGCCATTGTAGCCTGACTCTCAGTCCGCTAGTCAGCCACTCCACACAAAACACACATTGGGCTGACCACGCGGTCCGAGTTATCCCGTCAGTTGGCAACCTTCCAAGCAACGTCTTTTAGCGCACCGTGATAGTTTTTAAGCGCGTCAGATTGTTTATAGTGAGGAACATGCGCTGAGCTGTCGATCTCATTCTCTTCCCAACCCCCACCATCAGACACTGTCAGAGCCCGTCAGTTGCCTGATGTGGGAGTGGGCGCATTGGCTGACGGATCGGCGTACCCGTCTTCGCGCGCCACAGCACAACCTGGCCCCCATAACGCACACACCAGGATTTACTTACTCAGGGTATATAGAGCAGCCATTGCCGTCTGACTCCCAGTCCACTGGTCATCCACTCAACACACACAGCACATACACTGAGCCGACGGCGTGGTCTGGTGGAAGCGTCAGATTGGCAGACTTCCCAGCCACGGTTTCTAGAAAACCGTAATATACTCTGGTAAATGGTGATTGTGAGGGTGTTGTCGATGTATTAGTGTAGGTAGTGTGCGCTGATGTAGCTTAGCCTCCGGTGGTTAACCGGAGGTTGTCGTGGAGGCACATGTGTCCTAATAAACCCATGCGGTGTGTAAATGTGCGGGAGCAGTGAGGGCAGTGAAGGCGGGCGCGTCGACTGTATGTCGGAGCCCCAGGCACTGGTTCACCAGCCTCCGTGCGATGGATTCGCAGGTGACCGACCAGGCTGATGCGTGAGTTGAAGTTGTGGGCGCAGTGTGGGCAGGAGAAATCGGTAGAGGCCGGGGGGATGTCATTCATGGTAGTGGGGGTGTCAGTGGCGCCGAGAATGGCAGGAGCGGAGGGTGTGCGTGGTGAATCGGTGTTGTCGGCATTGTGGTGAATTCCGCTGTAATGGATGCGCATGTGACCAAATAGACCCATGCGATGAGTGAAGGCGCGAGGACAGTGAGGGCAGTGGAGGCGACGATCTCTGCTGTGTGTTGGTGCTCCAAGCACTGGCTCACCGGTCTCTGTACGATGGATTCGCAAGTGACCGACCAGGCCGATGCGTGAGGTGAATGTGCTGTCGCATTGAGTACAGCTTAGGAGAGATTCCTCATCGCTGATGGTCGTGGTGGAATTGAAAGCGAAGGCGGTGGTGGTTGCGGTAGTGGGGGTAACAGGCGATGAGTTGAAGGATGTGGTCTCTATGACGGTGTGAGTAATGGAATTGATGCCAGGAGTGAGGGTGTGGGCGTCAGAAGGGGGGTTGGCAGAATTTGACGTAGAAATTGGATTTGTCAGATTGTTGGTGCATTGCGTCCGAAGATGTCCAACCAGGCCGATACGCGCGCGGAAGATGCGTTGACAGCGCGGGCATATTGGCAGGGCCTGGGCATTGGCGGTGTTGATCCGGGGCGCTGGTGACTTTCATGCCACTCTTTTTGCCTTGGTGGCGGCGATCCGGTTGGCCTCATAGATTGCTGAACCAGTCTTTACTGATCTTCTCCATGCCGGCCTATCCTGGGCGAGGTCCTCCCAGGTCGCCGGGTTGATTTGCAGTTGCTTCAGCGATTACTTCAAAGTGCCCTTTTAGCGTCGTTTTTGACCTCCCTGCCGGCGAGAACCCGTAGCGACATCTCCGTAGAAAAGTCGTTGGGGTAGTCGCTCGTAGTCCATTCTTACCAAGTGGCCGCTCCATCGCAATTGCACTTGCCTCAGTATGGCGCGGATGCTGAGAATTCCGGTCCGCTCCAGGACTTCCGTGTCTGGGATCCTGTCTTGCTATCTCAGCTGCAGTATTCTGCGGAGGCAGCTGAAATGAAAGTGATTCAGCTGCAGCCGGCCGAAGGCCTGACTAGCTTTGGAGATCCGTTGGCAACCTCGTAATCGATTCTCGTGTTGCGCGACAGTGTGCTTCCTAGATAAGCCAAGGTTTCCACGTTTTCAGTTGAGCACCGTTGACATTGGCTGATTGTTAATCCGAAATCGGCGCAGCCTTCGGCGAAGAGGTCCATGCTCCTTTGCATGTCCTCCTCCGTCACGGTGTAAAGGGCGCAGTCGTCCGCGAAGAGCAAGTCATGGACTGTAGTCGTAGACACGCGCGTTGGAGCCTGCATACGCCGACTGTTGAGAAGGTGCCCGTCAGTTCTGTAGGCGATGTGGATACTAGGCTGCTCATCACGGTAGGCGTCCATCAGCATAGCAGAGAACATAAGACTGAACAGGGTGGGGGCCAGTACGCAGCCCTGCTTAACTCCGTTGGTCACTGCGAATGCTTCAGATACCGTCCCATTGTCAGTGACGCGCGCCGTCATCCCGTCATGAAGCTGACGCACCATGTGCGTGAACCGCTCAGGACAACCAAATTTCTGCATGACTTTCCACAGTCCGTCACGATTCACCGTGTCAAAGGCTTTCGTTAGATCCACGAAAGTAGTGTATAGGTGAGTTCGCATCTCCTGACACTTTTCTTGTAGCTGGCGGGCGGCAAAGATCATATCGGTTGTTCCGCGGTGTTGGCGGAAGCCACATTGGCTTTTTGGGAGCAGGCCCTGCTCTAGGTGACCGTTAAGACGATTGAGAAGGATACGGGCGAAGATCTTCCCGGCGATGTTGAGCAACGAGATGCCTCTGTGATTATCACAGAGTTGCCGGTTCCCCTTCCGTTTGTAGAGATGGACGATGATCGCGTCTTTGAAATCCTGAGGAACTTGTCTTTGGCGACACATCTTCTGGAAGAGTGTTGTGAGTTCTGCCACCAGCCGGGGCCCACCATGCTTGTAGACTTCCGGTGGGATTGCGTCGGATCCCGGTGCTTTGCCGCTGGAAATCTGCTGCACGGCCCGAATGGTTTCTGGTAGGGAAGGCGGCAGATCCAGGTCATTGTTCGTGTTCACTTGAGGGAGCCGGTCAATGGCAGCAACGGAGAAGGCTGATGAGCAATTAAGGACATTTCTGAAGTGCTCAGCCCAACGCTTCAGAATTTGTGATTTCTCTGTCAGCATCGTTGTGCCGTCAGAGATGAGCAGTGGTGCGGACCCCTTGATACACGGGCCGTAAATGGCCTTGATGGCTTTGAAAAAGTTTTTCCTTTCATTGCGGTCCGCATACCCCTGGATTTCCTCAGCCTTTCGGAGCATCCAGGCATCCTGCATCTCCTGCAGCCGTTGTTGTACAAGGCGCCGGCATCTGAAAAAGGCTGCTTTGATGGCGTCAGTCCGAAGGTCCATGTAGGCTTTGTTTAGTCCATTCTTCTCCCCGAGTAAGTTGCTGATATCGGCGTCATCGACGTCAAACCAGTCCTGGTGTTGATGGCGTGCGCATCCGAGGACATCGAGGGCGGTGGACTGGATGACATTTCGCAGTTGACACCATAGTGTATCCACGGTAGCGTTATCATCTGGAGCATGCAGGTCCTCCAGTTTCCCGGTTATTGGTTGCTGAAATCAAAACAGTGAGCAAGCAAATTTAATAAAAGAGTATTTAACTTACATGGCGGCCTCTTACCTTGGGGCCTTCGTCGGGGTTGCAGTCGGAGCCTCATCTGGGAGATGACGAGGCGGTGATCTGTCCAACCATCGGCATCGCGGATCGCCTTGGCTACCAGCACGTCCTGTCGATCTCGCCTCCGGACGAGAACATAGTCCAGCAGATGCCAGCGCCGCGACCGAGGGTGCATCCACGTGGCCTTCTCCCGCGTCGGAAGGCGGAAGAAGGTGTTGGACAGCAGGAGACGGTGTTCCGCACAAGTGCGCAGAAGAAGGAGGCCGTTATCGTTACAGCTACCGAGACCGTGGGAACCCAGCACTCCCTGCCAGGCAGCGTGGTTCGTCCTGACGCGGGCATTGAAGTCACCAAGGACAATTAACTTGTCCTCTTTCGGCAAAGTCGCCAGCAGGGCGTGCAGGTCCTCGTAGAATTTGTCCTTCGCCGCATCAGAGCTCGTCATTGGGGGAGCGTAGGCGCTGATGATGGTGGCGAACTGGTCTCCCCGAAGAGGCAGGCGGAGGCTCATCAGGTGATCATTGATACCCTGAGGCAGACAGGGCAGACGTCCCACGATGTCGTTACGCATGGCAAAGGCAACACCAGCGTCGCGTCGCTCTGCCTTTGGCCGGCCGCTCCAGAAGAAGGTGAAGCCGGCCCCCACCTCCTCCAGCTGACCCTGCTCAGAGAATCGGGTCTCGCTGAGAGCAGCAATGTCCACCTTGTAGCGCGCCAGTTCCCGAGCGACTAGCACCGTCCTCCGTTCCAGCCGGTTGCTCCTAGGATTGTCTAAAAGGGAACGAACATTCCAGGTTGCTAGTGTGAGTGGACTCACCCCAGCAGCCTGGAGAGTATGGCGAGGGGGATGGGAACGGGGGGTATTGTTGTTTGTTTGAGTTTTACGACCACGTAATTTGTGATCTGCGAGCCGCGGCCGGCTGCAGAAGACGTGAGACCCAGCACTTTTTTAGGGCACATTTTCTAGCCCATTTCTCCGCGAGGAGGCAAGCAGTGCTATCCCTAAATAGGGCTGCTTGGACATCCTAGACGGCTGTTGAACTCCACTATGGGTCACGGATTTGTTTTAGTAGGAGAACAACCCGAGTTAGTCTGGGCCGCCTACGGGGTTGCTGTCGCCCCCTGCGTAGGACTTTTTGAGAGGGGGGAGGTGGGAAGTTCGGGAGTCAGACATACCGGGTGTGAAGGCACACACAACACCGGAGACCCTCACCTGGTTCAGCCCGCTGGTCGTGACGGTTGTCCGGGGTGTGGCCGTTGGGAAGAACCCAACTTCGAGGAGCCACAGGTGAGAGTTGGGTACCAGATAGAGGCGGCCAGAGGAGCATTCACCACCTGTACGAGACAAGTGGAGCGACCAAATGCAAGCTGTGTGGTGCTGCCCCTAACTAGTACCCCTACACTCCGGACGCGCCACAACGCTAGTCGAACGACTATGCAGGTATCGTTAATACCATTTCAGCCACTACACAGGCAGAGTGAAGTGAAGACTACAAACAAGATAGGTGACCCAGGAGTGGAAGCTAGGGTTGTTTTGAGTGCGAGCGATGACTTACAAGGCCTAAATACCTACCCTAAAGGACGGCGTGAGGACTACGCGCATTTCGCCACCCTTCCCTTCTACCGCATCGACAGTGGAGATGATCGTGTGCGGGTGCGAGCAATGACCACCGAAGTAAAAACCCCGGCCCTCGAACACGAGGCATGATGATAGATGACCTTTTTCTCCCTCTTTTATCGTCTCTCTCTCCGCTGCGCCGACTTCAGATGTAAACCTTTCTAAAGCCACGTTAATATAGCCATCAGCCCCATGATTAATGCGACGTGCGTAGCGATACTCAAAACTGTCAATGGAAGTGCTTGCTTTTTAAACATCAAATACAATACAATGGTGGTTCCTATGTTGGCACCCTCTTCTCACATTCTTGTAACTGATGAAGTATTCATTGCCAGTCAACCATACAAATGGAAGCCGATTGGCTGGACAGATTTATTTGGACTTATAAATTTTCAAGGTGGTGATTCAAATACTTCGTCAAAGGAGATGAGCAAAGATGCGGGTTTATCGCTTAAGCAGGCGTGCAGATTACGTAATTAGTGCGCAAGCTGAGAAGCATGAGGTAAGCTAGGAGCGTAGAATATGTGTAATAGATCATGTTGGAGCAATACTGCTTAGAAAAACAGGGTTTGGATCGGGTGTCCTACATTAAGCTGAATAGAGGGAGAGAGCTGTTGATTTAAAATGAATGCCAATAGTCAGTAAGCCATGTATATAGCATCTCACGGTGAGAATACATGCTGTCGTGTTGCATTAGAAAAAATAGGATTCCTGTGATGAGCTTCTCGTTGGCAATGAGGAGAAATGCATTATAGTCAAAGTATAACGGTGGCCATTGTTGTATGCGCAACCATGACAGACAAGTAAATATACAAATGGATATTGATAGTTTCCGTGGTGCTTTTTCATATTCAGTGTTAAGACCTTTTGCCCGTCCTGGAGATCTGAAAATTTTTGATAAAGCAAAAATCAAGCCGGCTCTTTGTTTTGCAGATAGTCTTTTTTACAAAGACAAAATGGCCAGCGGAAGTGTCAGAACAAAACCTCTTCTAGGAGATTTTGGAAACGTGTTTGCAAATTGAAGACGCTCCCAAAAATTGGGGAAATTTAAGTGAATATTTGTTTCGAGGCTTCTTCTAGTAAGTGCCTGTACGCCTACATCTAGACCGGTGAGGCTCTTTTCGTCGGCCTGTTTGCGAGTTAATGTTATAGGAGAAAAGTCACCACTCAGTTTCGGATGAAATTGAAAACTCGCCGTATAGGAAGCATCATCAATTTAATAACGCCAATTTTGGCCTGAAAGTTCGCATACCGCTCCCTTAAACAGTACTGAGCTCGGTTCGTGCAAAGCTGTAAAGAGCATGGAGTTCCAATTAACCCGTAGATAGTAGCAATTTACGAAACGAGGGTGAATCTTAGGTAAGAAACTGGAAATTCGAAAAACATGCCTTAGCAGAACACCAAATAGATTTGCATTTTATCTGAAAGGAACGACGTTAAAAGCCAAATTATATCGCTAGGAGAGTTTATTCATAGCAAAATTCTTGTTTAAAAACCTTTGTAATTTCCTCCAAACTTTATCAGAATTTCACCGTCAAAGTTCAAAAAAACGTTTAAATGCGTTTGGTAGTACCATTTGGTGAATCTAACCCTGTCTTTTTATATCCCTTCTGTCTTCAGACATTTTACTTCCGCTTTCCTAGCAAAAACTTGTACTAATATTCTATGCACACGTACGCATAAGGAGAAACGTGTGCAACGAAAGTATGAAATGATTTTACCTTACAGCAATTATAACATCCACTAACAAGTAACCTTTTTTAAAAAAACGCTTTATTTAGGTATTTTGCTGGTGGATGTCCCTGTCGTAAATTTTATTAAAATAAAGACTGGGTAGAAATTATGAAGTTTGATGAGCTTTTACAATTTGCTGATAGGACGTGATTGTTCGTTTACTGTAAATGGCTCCTGCGATGGCTGCTCCATATACCCTGGGTAAGATAATCCTGGTGTGTGCGTTATGGGGGCCAGGTCATGCTGTGGCGCGCGAAGACGAGTACGCCGATCCGTCAGCCAATGCGCCCACTCCCACATCAGGCAAATGACCAAGTCGGACAGTGGTCTGATTGTGGGGGTGGGGGAGAGAGTGAGGTTGACAGCTCAAAGCATTTTTTCTCACTATAAACAAACTGACGCGCTTGAAACTATCACAGTGCACTAAAAGCCGTGGCTTGGAAGGTTGCCAACTGACGAGATAACTCGGACCGCCTGGTCAGCCCAATTGTGTGTTTTTTGTGTAGTGGCTGACTGGCCGGACTGAGAGTCAGGCTGCAATGGCTCCTTCTTAATGTGGCCTTTATGGCACTCCCACTCTGTGGGATCCGAGCCAGGTGTGGTGGTACGCCCAGGCGTGGCTCCGGCCGCACAAGCCACCGGCGCCCTCTCCCATCTCCGGTCTTCTTGACTCTGTCTTGACACCGGGCTCAGGTGGGGGATGAGGAGAGAGTGCGGTAGCTGCAACGCAAGGCTACTATCACTTTAAACTAATTCACGCGCAATTCACCGTCCCTGCTTCACCTGGTGTGGAGCATACGGTGGATCTCATCGAAATCGACGGTCGAACTGTCTCTGTAAATGGAAGAAGTCACATTTCTCTAAACAAGAGAGCCTCTGCGTTATCTCATGAACTGTTTACCCAACTTAAGAATTGCGTTTGCGTTTCATTCAAATCTTTCATTGCAATCTAATCCCAATTTATTTCAGTCCTTTTAGAATGCCGGCTTCTGAACAAGCTTCTTCCCAACCACCTGCCGATACCACAATCTGTAAAAATTACCACGTATGCCTTTATGCAATTTATTTTTCAATGCATCTATTGATTCAGATATATTTTCTGGGAAACATCCACCAAAATCTTTTTTCTTGAACTAATGCAATAGCAAATGACTTCATCCAATTTTATATTTAACAAGGTCTTTCGGTTTTTAAAGCTTTTCCAAGTGTAGAAGAATTTTGAGTCACATCTCCCGCTACATGTGCACTGAGAGCTTCCAGACTTCATGCGGCCTATTCATTCCAGTTAAGGAAAACTTTAATTTTTTAAGCTATTAGAAAGTGATTGCATAATGCTCATGAACCCTGCCATGTATGTGAACCATGTTGCATATTTTCTAAGCAGCGTGAAAAAAAACAGATAATACGCCTGATAAATTTAAAATTTTTACAGTCTATAAATCTTATAAATAGAAGATTTTTAAAAAAGAGGTAATTTGCTACAAATTGGGCAAAAATTAGGAATTTGCATGTAAGTTTTTTATAGAATACAATTAAATGGGAACAGTCATATTGTTTATTAAGCCACTTTTACCAAGTGCATATTTTATGGACTACCCAAAAACTTGTTCAAAAGCCTGTATTCTACCATGACTGCTATATTTTCGCATTACGCTGCATACTTAATAATATTAAAATTCTATTTTTATAATCGTTTCTTAACGAATATCGTTTGGCTTTTAAAGATAATACGAAACTAATACAGGTGTTACTTTTAAGGCTCCATTCTAAGATGGCGAATAAACAAAGAGTGATCGTACATCCACAAAGATGTAGAAAAAACCGCTTATCTCATGCTCATTCAGTTTATAAATTACATGGTAGCAGGAACTAGACCCTAAAAAGTATCTAAGGATAAAGTCGGAAATTAATATATCCACGTTTTGCAAGGCTAAAACTCAGTAAGATATAAAGTATTCACAAAGACCAGGATAATCCGAGAAGTTTTAAACAAAGAGTTACCTGTAAGTGGTACTACTGATTTTATGGGCATTAAAAAGCACAAATGTAAAATGTCAAAACTTAGAAGATCGAGAAAACCTCCGTTTTTACACAAATAACCTGTTTGTTTCCAGCTTGTTGCATCTGAGATACGGGGATAAATAAATCACATTTCGAGTTTGACAAGTTCTTTTTAGATTATTCTATACTCACAGAAAACCACGCCCTGACGCGCAAGCTTAGTCTGGGATAGCTGGCGACAAAGACTTTCACTGGAATACACGGAAGTATAAACAAGTTGACACATAAAAATATTTATAAACATTCTTCATACAAAACAGCAGTGTTTGGATGAGCCTCTGCGAATAAATAAATGTTATAATATTTTAATGGTCCACAGTTGATTTTCGTAATTTCTGTCTGCACGTTTTATACCTTAGGTCACATACTGTCGTTTTATTGCAACTATTGTTACTTTTTGCAAATAAAGCTATCGAGAACAAAGAAACGCATCGTACAGGAAGCGCTAGAAACCGTCAGATATCTGGAATAATAAACATGTTTGACTTTATGCATTTTTTTGTTTGGCGCGCTGCTCATTAAACATCAATAAGGCTTACTTATGCAGAAAATATTGCACACATATCCACTGGTTTCCTGAAGAATGCCTACTACAAATAGTTCGCAGCACTGATTAACACAAAATAACATACAATGCTTAACTGACCTACAACATGTGGCGAAAGAAGGTATCGACAGTTGTGTATGTAGAGGGATACAACATGATTGGGGGCTTAAAGTGCCTAACGCTAGCCAATGATTAACTACGGATATATCATGCTATATGTCAGCTGCGCTACGCGCATACGCATGTTTGCGATTCTTATTCCATAGGAAGATTAGGGTGTTAATTAGCTGAATTAGTGCAGAATACTTAATAAACGACGCTTGAACAACTTACATTGCAGTTGAAACACCTCTTCATTTACGTAATGAAAACTGCACTGGATGATCTAAAAGCACCGTATCAACTTAAAATTTTATCTATACGGTTTAAAGACGTGCATTGCATTTTGCATGAGAAGCATTCCGTCATCTGAAAATCAATTTAGCTTTCGTTTAAGGTAAATAATATTAATAATTAATTCTGCACAGAAGTTTGAGCAGACTCTCTTATACGAGGGTAACTACATTTTAGGTCGTGAGGAAATGGCTTGTAGTAGTTCCGCAGTGAGAAAGTAGTTTCTGGTAAACACAAAACTAAGAACCTGTATGCAAAGTGACATCAGTATTTGGAAAGAAAAATTGCGAATAAACATGAAAAATATAGGTATATTTACCAAACTCTAGTTAAAATATAATCACAACTATCACCAGTGGATTGTTAATAATTGATATTGTGTTCAAAATTGTAAAAGGTTTCAAAACTTAGTCTACTGATCTGGAACTATTTAGCAACTGGAAATATTTAACTGTCAATTATTTAGATAGTTGCTTTGAATTTTTAAAAATACCTTCAAATGTTCAAATCAACCATCAGCAGTCTTTTTTGCATGCGACGCATTGTACTTTAACCATACGAAACATCCCCCTATAGGTTAAAAAGGAACGTTGACAATTTTAAATTCCCTGGTGAATACTGCAAAGCTTGAGATATCACTGATTTCATTTTAAAAATCGTCCAAATAATATTTTCCGATTCCCACAGATGTCTTAAGAAAATATGCAGGCGCATATGGTAACTCAAAAAACCGAAAACTATAAAAAATAAACATAAGTTAACAAAAACCGATTGAGGACCATTGATCGGCGTTTATTTTCTACTTTAGATAAAAATGTTTCATCGAAGACTTTTAACTAAATATAAAGCTTGTCAGTTTCATAAATCCATTACCTCTCATTAAGGTTGCTGTAGCACGCATAAATAATAAATGATATGCTGTAATTTCTTTTAAATTTTTCAGAAAAAGAACTGTGAGCCAATTTAAGAGGACAACAAAATACTTAAACGTCTTATGATCCAGGTTTCTAAGCTAAGTAAAACATAGAATTATAAAGTTAAAATTAATCAACAACAGCTAAAGGGTTGTGTAGGCCGCTCCATACAGTTGGCTGAACATACCATGTATGTCTTTTTGGCATTAAAATATCTTTTATATTTGTAATCTTTAATGAAATTCGCGGTGTTTAATGTATTATGAGGAAAAATTGAAATATCATTGAAATTTAATCAGAGGGACCGTTTATTACCTGAGGAAAATGTTGCAATCATATAGCAAAGAGACAATGCCACAAAAGGCATCCTTGGCCAGTAAGTGTTAACTATAACATTGTTATGAATTTGAAAAAGCTGACCATGTTAGATGCAAGGCCTAAAGCTGGCATTAAAAATATTCTAATCGTTCAATTAGAATTTACTTGGAGGGGCTAACAAAACGGCCCAGCTAGCCACGTGGTCGTTCACGCCTGCTAATTTTGCATTTTTCGAATATGGCACCGATACCACTATAGTCATTTGGAATCCCACAGTAACCTATTCCTACTATCGTCATGCCAAACTGCAAACGTGACAGTTTAAAGTAAAGTAAGCTAATGAGAATAAATGTTGTTTAAAAATAGGACTCAAGCGACCACTATTGCCTCTGCTGTCTCATAAAATAAGAAAGCAAGACCGTAGTTTTACGTTGCTTAATCCGATTTTAATGGTTGGCATCAAAGTCTTGCCGAAACACCTAAAGAACTAGCAGGGGAACATACGAGAAAACAAGGAAGTAAACCAAATACAATTTGCAACACTGATATGCACGTTGGATAACATGAGTGTTTGTTAAACGACGATATCATAGTTAACGTATAAAACTTGATATGCTGTAGGATCTATGCGCTTGAATTAATCAAATTTGCTTTCTTTGCTATTACATAGTCAAGCAAAAATCAATCAGTATTTCAGGGTCAAATTTATAGCTTTAACGTTTGCTCATCGGATGAGCAATTATTGTTTATTAAAATTCCAGAAACACGGTTGCTTGCCCTATTAATTCCGATAAAATTTATCGTAGGGCTCATCCAGTCTACTTGTGTGCTGGAGTGCATATCCAGTTACGTATTTTAAGCAGCGTAAACATGAAGAAGCTCTTATTCTTTTAAGCCGAAATACCTTTGCACATGATAGAGCTAAGCAAGTTGACCAGTTTGTAGGCATTTTCACAAGCACAACATATTTCCAGAAAATACATTTAGGAAAATGCATGCCTGCTCGATGGTGCCATTGAAACGGAAGCTTTTCAACAAGGCGGTTTTTCCTTATATACTGGTTCATTAAGTTCTTGCATCTCCTTTGAGTCTTTCTAAAGTGCTTGAACTTTGTGTCTCACAGGTTAACAGAAACAAGGCTTTAAGTTGTTTGAAGACGTTTTTACGTGACATTACTTGCATCACTAAGAACTAATAAACTGTAGTCCTTACTTGCTCCAAGTGCGCTGGCTGATGACGACCCATCTGATAATACCACCGTTCTGATTATTCATGTACATCCATATCCAAGAATATTTGATTTTCTTTAAGTTTTTGATTCGGTGAGCATGGTATTTATTGAAACAATCTCTTAGTTAAATACTTTAAAATGGTCAGTTATCACTTCTGCACTTGAGCCAATATTGCTCTTAGACGACATATTCAGTCCCAGTGAAGCAGCACATACCTCGGAAACATGCATGTTCGACGGAAGCTCTACAGTCACTGCACCGGTCTTGATAGATCAAGCATAGCACATAATTACTTTATACTTTCAAATGAAACGTGAGTTACCCAGAAGAGGCTACAAGGAGAAAATTCAGCTGTTTTCGAGAGGGAATTCCTAGAAAGATGTGGAGACTGGCTGATTTTAATGCATCTTTCCTGCTCTATGAGCAATCTATCCACAAAAATCATTCTTAAACTCCAAAATGTTAATCTAACAATCCTAACAGGGATCTACAGTAATTATCACAGAAAACTGATAAGGCGTTCTCGACTCCAATCTGACACACAGTAAAGTACCCATAAAGCGTGGCTTAAACTAATCAATCCGAGATCTGAAATGCTCACAGTATATTGAATTCTAGCGCAAAATTTATGCGGAAACCTCTTTACCTATCGTGTCACAATTATCTATGAGTTAAAATTCTCAGAATATATTTTTCACGAGAAAAACAGTATTTGAGGATTGTATACTGAAAACGTCTTTACTTAAACAAAGGCGTACCACATCGGCAAACAACAACTGAGTATCTGCCAACTGCCGGTGACCGTCTGGATAACACATTAAGAATCCTGTTTGCAAATAAAAAATCGTTTTAATCAGGAAATGAAAGATTTGTTTCTTTTATTCAGGCAACAATGCGAGTAACAGGAAGCAGCTAAGAAGATTACGACAAGATCAATTTGGTCGTCACAATCGACAGAGTCCACAGCTGTAGCCCCAATGAATTTTTGATGACTGAGTTTATAGAATATGGGACTTGCACGGCGCTTGGCAAGATCCGTCTTGCTTCACCCACTATTCTGGTTGGCTGGAGTTTGGTGCGAGCTTAGCGCTTGAGAAAAGCTAAACAGCCTGTTGACGTGTACACACACAATCTAGCAATCATTACATGAGTTGAGTTACATCAAGGAAATTGTTTTCCGTATAAGTTGAATTTTCATAAACAGATACATGATTTTTTTTCGACATAGGGACGCATCATGTTGCATTGTCGCCACTGCGAAATGCGTGATGCTATTTGGATGACCTTTAATTATGTGCTGTGGAATAGTTTCAGTATGCAGTCAAGGGGATATGAGTTTGTGGAAGGGCGGGGTGTGGTGATGAGAGCAGTTGTGTACTTGTGTCCTTTCTCCATAGCTGCTGAGCATTACCAACTTCACACTTTGCTTTAGCAGTGGCAATTCGATTGGTTTTGAAAATGGCTTCTCCAAGCTTCATGGCAGTATGCCTTGTCTGTCGATTTTGAGCTAGGTCTTTCAACGTCACACGTTTGATTTGAAAGGGCATAAACGGTATCTTCACTGTATTTATTTAACGACCCTTATATGCAAATTGTCTACAAGCACCCATACCGGTGTCACCGTGGAATAGTCACTTGGACAAGTGCCCATTATCCATCGGAACAATGCAGTTACTCGATCAAACTTGCACCGGCTACAGCATGGCGTGCATACTTATGACGCCGGTTCTTTCTAGGAGCACAATACGATGATTATTGCCTGCAATTTATTTCTGTATCCACCCGATATAAGCCTTTTTAGGAGAACAGTACTATAATCCACTGTTAATGGTGTATTAGGCTTCCATGGCGGTTCTGAATGAATGCTTTAGTCGACTGAAATGCTAGTTTGCTTCAGAGATTCAACTTATGATTTCACTGGGTTAGCTGTAGTTAGCAAATGGCACCAATACTGGCTTCTCCGTGCTGATGGCCAGTTCAGAGATGAGGCAGTGGGTGGTGAGCAATCAAAACTCCCATTCGTGTTCTACTTAGCATCCTATTATATAGGAACAGTATGCCGTGCGCGTTGGCAATCGATACTCTCGACAATGCTTTCAGGTGACGGATGTTGAACAGTTTTCCGTTTAGTTCAGTGGTTGATGTTGGTTATACTTCGTGAAAACGAACAGTGGTGTATCGATTTGTCGTATCAGCGCTTGTGCATATCGTTTAACGCTTAGGTCCGCGTCAATAAACTTGTGATAACTGTAAATCTGAAAATTAGGTTCCGCCAACAGCAATCCTGAAGTGTCCCAGCGCATTTAGCTACTGATAAGCAATCAGTGGCTTTAGTTCCAAATAATAACCCTATCAGACTTACAATAGAAATATGATATAACAAGATTTATTCCTTTCAGTATGATTGCAGACTTCAAACACATCAGTAACTTCTGAGTGCCTTTACAATCGATCCCAAGAAAGAGACTGTCAGTCTAGTATCTGCCAAGATTTTGATGAAAAAATTTGGAAAATGTCTTATAATTATACAACCACAAAAACGCATCTGACTGTGTTTGGCAGCTCTCAGTCAGTTAAGACAGCACTTGCGCATATTTTAGTCAATTTTTATCCGCTGACAGAAAGCTGACGCTGAACATCTGAAAGGATATCAACAAAAATGAAATATAAGATAATTGTTTCGGGCTACATTCATCGATTAAAATTTAAGTCTTCCATGTCTTGGAGCCATAAATTGCTGATATTGACAATTTGTCAATTAGGGAAGACAAAGGTTACCCATATAATTTGTATAAGCAAGTTGATACAATTCAGTCGTTTTTAGACTTTTGAAAGCTGCGAAAATTTTTAAAGTGAAGCATACACTTAGCGAAATCAGCACAAATAATAGTCACCTTTAAATAGATATTTTGAAAGGCGCCAACTTATTATATGCTAGCTTATATTTTCATTGGTGTCCGTCCACCTACGCAAGTTATAGATTGTATCAAGCAATTACTTATCAGTCAGTGACTTGCTTCCTAAGGGTTGGAAATTGGCTGATACAGATGGCAAAAGAATGAGTTCATAGGTTTTGGGAAAATAACAATACCGATGCTTTCAATTCAATCTGTCAAAATTGTTAGTGGCAAGGACGTTTTCCACTAGTCAAATGGGTTTTGCATGGTTTGAAAGCTTAAGAATTTCATTCATGGAAATATCATGAAGCTGTCCTTCAAATGTTTATCGCACATTTTAGCAATATACCTTCATATGTGAATTATTATATCATTAACAAGTTAAAAGGGATGTTCCTACAATATACGAGACTGTGAAAGCATATTTACGAAAACAAACACGAAATTAGTCGAAGGTCTACGATTGGCTCTAGTTTTAGTATGCTATTTTGGGGAGACTAAAGTAGCGATCGCGATAGGAATTCAGTTTTTTAATTATGTAATGATTTAAATATCAACGGTGAGATTGTATTTGGAGGCAATGACCTAATGCTCTCACAAATATACCCCGAACAATTCACGCCCAGTAGAATTCAGCTTAGCTATTTACACTGCGACCGCATAGTTTTTCCCATACTTGCAGAATCCCGCATATATCTAAAAGCTGACATTTTGTAGATTAAAAAATCGTATCTCGTCTACAGTAAACCATTTATCTAAAGAAACAAATAGGCGAGTTTTCAGATGAGCTGACACAAACTCGCGATGTAATTGAACCCTACCTTTTAGCTTTTCTAATCATCTGACTGGCACAAAAATCACAGCCGGAAACAAAATATTTTTTTCTTTGCAAAAATACCTGCACGCATCCTTAAATAACTTAGGGGATGCAAATAATGTTTTGTATATATAATACTTATAGCCGAATGTTATTCGTCCCACCAAACGCAATTTAAGGATTCTAAAATATTGATGCAACAAGTTATATTTCCTAGGGAGCAGTACCAAAGGATTAGAAGTCATCTTTGCTCGGTTAACCAATAAGTTGAAATTTCAGCAGACATCAAAATTTCGGGACCTACGGTTTTAAACTATAAATGAATTCTGATCATGCAATCGGCTTGTTATCAATAATAAGTGAGGCCGACATGCGCATTGTCAGTGTGATAACTCCCACCAGTCGGATTTTCGTTTGCCCGAACAGTCAAACGTGGAAATGATGCAGGCCCTTTCACTTGCTTAATACATTAGTATTTAAATATGAAGCTTTGCAATTTTGTTCCGTGCTTACTCGGCTTGCAGCGGCAAGGCTAGGAAGAACAGGGAACTTACTCGCAATGGTTGTAACTCCCCACAGTCTGAATCAAATGTAAGCATAGAGTAAGTAACCAAACTTGCGAAACTCAGTGGACAAAATTCCGGTTACATGTGAGCACGGTATCGGTGATTATGCTTATAAACTTTGAAATGTCTCACTCTTATGCAGAATAGCACCTTTTAGATTAAAATTTATCAACTAATATGCTAACACGTGTCTCCTTAATAACACTATTTTAAATGAGAACTGGTCATAAAACATAATTAAATAACTTAGAATATATTTCTTAGTTATAAAATTCAGACAGAAATTGAAATTAAAAAGAATGAAGTTTTCTGAAATAACGGAGAAACTTCTGTAGTCACTGCAATAAGACAACTGGTACAATTGCATTCCCGAAAAGCAAATATTGGTGAATATCCCCTCTTTAACCCTCCAAACAGGACACGAATATGGGGACCACTCCGTCAGATTAAAAAAGGTGGGTTTACATTAAAGTTCAGGTTCATTTCTGTATCTTAATGCCAAAACAAACGCTAACATAAAACTAAACTCAATCTCTATCCTTAACCTTAACCGTTCAGTTAACAAGGTAAAAACCTTAAACCATAGCCGAATCGTGACCCGAACCCAAACTCTAAACTTTATCTCAAACTTTAAGTTAACACTACCCTCAACCCTAAAACTCATCTAAATCCTTAAGATAAATTCATTAGAGGTTGGCGAAAAGTCACACGCATTATGGGCGTTCCTTTTTCCCGTGTCTTGTTTAGATGGCCATACATGGCATACATACCCACTAATTAATACAAAAATGAAATTTCCTGCTTATGCACGTCAGTAACCCAAGTGAATGCCAATAATTTCCCGCACGTTGATAATACTCAGCCCTGCACAGAGCGCTTTATATTTGCACTGTTTGGAGTTTAAGTATAATAAAACGCCATGCGTTTACCTGCTACACAGTATTCGTCTTCTTATCTACCCATGCTGTAACAGCCCAAAAATATAAATAGAGAGGCCTTAAATTAAATAAAAATACTAGCTCTTTTCCCTATTTACTGCGATGAAATTATCGGTTTTATCTGGACACTCGCATTGACATGTAACCTGATGTAATTTGTCCCTTTTGACCTTATCAAGAAAAAATTTGAAGAGCGTTAGCACTCAATTGCATAATGCCCATGCAAATGCCTTCTGGGGTTAAAAATAATAAGAAAGAACATTAAGTTTTTGCTCATGTGCATTCATTCAACGCATTCTTTGTGAACTATGCACATGCTCTCTGATATTACGGTTTCATGTTTTCTTGGGTATACAGAGATAAACCCCGAACTTCGTGCATGTATACTCGAAAATTCCAAAACTCGCTTTATATCTTATAACCTTCAATTGTTCACTCCTTTTCAGGGATTTTGCAACCCTGAACTGCTAAATGCATTTCTACAATCAACTGCGTGACAGTATCAGAATTTACAAGGACAAAGTATCAAGACGTTGAAATTTATTCCATTAAATGTTAAGTTATTGTGATTAACACGGTCTTGCTGGGATCTAAGTCCCACAGATATGGTAAGAATGCATAGTGTCTGTTTTATGTAGTAACATGTGAGCTCAAAAAGCCCGTCCCTAAACAATAAACCAAAAAATATCATGATATCAAGCGTCAGCCAGATGTCGAGCAGTACCAGGGGCAAGCCTATAGATTTCAAGTTTCCATTTAACTATCAAGCTTTCATTAATCATAAAGCTGACAATTATCGGCAGTATTTCAACTCAATTATATCTTTTGACTATGAATAGCATGTTTTAAAATTTTATACTCATATTTTTACGCAATCGTGTTTTATGTCCTTAGAAAGTTTTTCAGCCTTCACAAATTTTATGAATTAAATGGAAACATGTTTACTTCTAGTCCTTCGAATATCACATACAGAATTTCGTGCCACACCAGCTATCTAAGATCGAACGTGCTGCATTAATAGGCAGCCAAGTTTTGGACACCCCTATTTCACTTCAAAGTAATTTCAGAGAATATTAATTCACGACCTACATACCAATTTCGTGCTACGGTAATCCCCTAGAGAAAAGGTGTTATTAATTTTTAACAGCCAGTCATAGTAAATATTCCAGTTTTTCTCAAATAGAATTCTTACATTGAACACTTCGGCCACTAAAAATCTAGCTTAGCCCCCACTGTTAGGTTACTGGCTTCAACTCCAATTGGTTGCGGTAGGCATGGCCGACCACGGCCAAGCAAGCCAGGATTGGCCATCCATGCCTGACTTACCTTTGTAGACATTCATACTCCAGCGTTACCTACTGCCTTGTTAAGGAAAGGCAAGAAACTTATCTTTGAGGCCTAAAAAAAGTAATTTTCATAGACGAGATTTGTGCAAATGCCTCGCAAGATGGTTAATAATCTCGATTACAACATACGTAACAAAAGTACTGTAGTATAATGGCGAAATATTATCATAAACGTGGCAGGATCATAGTGTCGGGAGCTACGATATGCTATACAAACTAAGGGTTAGGGTGTGGTTCTCTGATTATAAATAATAAGCCAGAAATCACCATTTCAGTCTGTTTTCCGTTTGTGCTTACCTGCTTTATATCTATATATGTGTACTGGAGAGGTATAAACACACGTGGAACGACATTAAGGGTGAGCAAAGCGCAACTGTATTGACAACCGTATCAGTGCAAATTATTCTGGTTGCTTACACGTTATCTTTATTGTATACACATGGCAGGCTCTTGTCCAGACTAAACGGTTTGGTTAAAATATTAAATAAAACATTTACAGACATTCTGAGCATGTTTAAGTAAAGTTTTCACAGAGAGTACAATATAAATCGCATTCGATGTTCATTTAAATTTCGGATATTACTTCAGAATTTTATACACATTTGTAAGTGTATAATTACGTATGTATGCTAGGTTTTCTTTATTAGATGTAAACATGCGATATGCCTGTTTTTCTAACATCCATGTATAATTTACGTCTCAGAGCCAGAACGTTTTTAAAATATCAATATCTGCAGTTTAGCAGCTGCTTTCGATCTTATCAAATTGGCACATCAATTCATTTACAAAATCGTCAAAAACAACACAGCTAACTATACTTCTTGATTTATGAAACATGACATGCCACTGAATTTTTATAAAAGGACGGTTAGACGTTAGAAATTGCTTTGAAGTATTGCTATGGTGAATACTCTTTGGCACATTTATCGGCCAGAATGCTCATGTTAAAACAAACTCTTCAACCCCTGTTAGAACTGAAATGTGACTTTAAAAAGTTCCAAATTATACGGAGGAAACGCATTAGGTAATTTGTCTGACCCTCGTTTGTAAAACAACTCAGAAAGTTGAACCTTAGCAATTTTGCCTCTTAAAATGTCTTCTGCTTCATTTACCTGCAGTGCATTCAAATTCAATGGCGGCAACAGAGAGTCCGATATTTTGCCCCAACGATTTGAACAGTTTCGAAAACATACTATTATTTCTTTCCTTTAATTTTTAGACAGTGATGGGAAAAAGCTAAGGCAATGTTTAAAAAAGATTCAGCTTATAGACGCAAGTTGAAAAATATCTCGAAGGAAGTAACTAGCATAAAATTTCGCAAAATTTAAGATCAATGGGCGGACATTACTACGAAGTATGGGAAAAGAGAGATTAGTTATTTCGTTCAAAGATTTTAAACGCACAAGCTGACAAGCTAATATCTCACCGAGACCACAAAGATTTTTTAAACGCGGGTCAAATTATATGAAAATCTGCAAAAATCTCTTACTCCCTCTTTTTATTTTAACGTAAAGTAAAGGGCCAATCATTATATAATTTGCAAATAACGAAACCACATTAAAAGAGGGAAAATATGTACATCCAAAATGAAGTGTTAAAGCACCTGCACGCTGCGCGCTTGGAAGCTAGGTACAAACATCAATGCGTGGTTTACTTTTTGCCGACTGTGGTGAAATCGAATTGATGTCACTTCGGACTGAGAGAAAATCAAAATTGTAATTAGTTTTGATGCCCACACTGGGAATGAAAAAGCCGTCATCCGTAAAATGTTCATCAGAAGAAGGCAGACAAACTTCACTTGTTTTCAAAGTTCATTGGTGGACTGGAGACAAATGCTGGTCGTTTTCGTCTATGTGTCTAATTTATCTGATTATTATTTATAATTAGGACTTAGCTATCTTAAAAAGCAATCTATTTTTATTTTCGTTACTTAAAAGAGCAAGTGCATCTTCAAAAATAATTATTGTTAGATATTGTATACGCATGCTGAATACCTTAACATAAAGAAATCTTCTTTCGAAAATATTTTCGGAAAGGTAACATTATGCATGAATGCATTCAATTCAAAAGTATGAAATTCTGAAATTTTTAATGAATTTAAACTTTAAGCCGTTAAGTTCTGTTTTTGACTGATTACAACGTTCTGTCTTTTGTTCAGAATGCAGAAAATGTTTGACATTCACACTAATGGTGCTACGAACCAACACTTGTTCATATGACCATAACCATTTCTAGCTCAAGCATAAAGTTAATCACAATGAGTTTTATACGCTGAGTGCAAAGCAGTATTCCACATAGTTCCTCAGACACTTTTTGAAACGTTTCCCTGGGAAGAACGTGCGGACAGTTTAGTACCACATTTTAAATTGCCGTCAAATACGCAGCATTAGCAAAACGACAAAAAAGTTGTAACCTTCCTTGGCCAGTAAGTGTGCACGATCTTAAATCAATACACGAAACTTGATAGTTGTATGTATTTTTCGTTTAATTAGGGCAGTTATAGCGCAGCATGTGATATAATGCTTTTTATTTGTCAATTGTGCTTTAAAAACGACCATAACCCCAAAAGATTTAAAAAATAGCTTACACCTAGCTTGATTTACTTAACACATTAACATAATTTTGAGATATTGAGTGATAAAAACACGACAATATATATGCCTACAGGCATGCTAACTTACATGCAATGAGAAAGTTAATGTCTCTCGTTAATAAAATCTTCACGAAATTGGTTGTCATTTAATTATATTGATAATCATTTCGCTGACATAAACAGGTAATCATACTGAGCATCAACAAGTTTTACCACGAAGTCCTCGATAGTTATAACCCCCGTAGGTGCCGTTGTTTAAAAAAAACACGCGGTTTGGAAAATAAAACCGCCAACATTTATCTGAAAATGTACCACATTGAGCAACACTAATATTAATAGTCTTATGCCGGTAAGCGTATTTTTATCAGCTACCCAAATATAATTTTTTAAACAATGGTTATTCAAAAAACCACAATATCGTGGTAAAATGAAATAAATGTAAAAATAGAACTGTACGTCATGAAACCGTTCAGCGCCTCTCAGACAAAAATTTTTGCATGGTTATTTCCTCAAAAATATTAATATATTCCTACAGTATCGTCCAACTTTTTTTACATGCAATGCTGATGAAAACTGCCATTGCAATTTTGATTTATTCACAAGGATTCTAACTAACCATGCCCTGGATGTTCACCATTTTAGACCACCTCCTACCCATGCTGCTGAGCAGCAGGTTACATTTGTCACGCAATTCGGTGCATATCCAACAGATTAGGAGTACACCTTTCGTCAAAGCTAGTAAAATGGCAGAATTTGTGCACTAAGAGTGCCATTCTCACACATGTTAATTTTGGGCATCGAACGGACCCCGTGCAATCAATTAGGTTCCTTAAAACTACCCTGGGCAACTGGGTCAGCGTCTGTCAGTAACTTCAAAAAAGGCTAACATTAGGTTACAAAAGCTGGTATTTTGCGTTTAAAAGAGCCTCTTACATGCAGCCTTTGCTTCTTATGGTTTAAGGTCGATTAACTGTATGTAAATCTCCATGCCTTTTTTTATTCCCTCCACGAGACATGGACCCGTCCTTACTCGCAGAATGTCTCAGTTAATTCACGTATTGATTTTATGACTAACTGTTGCACGAATGGGCACATGTGGTTAACTTTCCTCGTGACTTTTGAAAATGTTGGCAAATAAATACTTTTTCATAATTGCGAGAAGTTCATATTGATTTTTAAATTAAACTGTAAATTTTACGATATATTTGACCAGCTTAATTTGTGCTGCTTTTGAGAAATATTCACGTTTTTGCCCATGGTGTACAAATATGCGTTTGCCTTTTACCTAGATGTACTCAAAGTTAAAAAAACTCACCTTATTGTTGCTCGTCTATCAAGTTGTATTTTTCCTTTTAAAGTAACTGAGAAACAGCGAGAAGCTCATACTTCTGTCCATCAACTTGAGCCGACAAAAAAGTAAGGCCAACGCACAAAGTTATTTGCCGAATCGAATTAAAAGCTTGGATAAGCATTAGGACTTCGTCTCAACATATTTATATTTTCTGCCAAATAATTGCCATCAGTTATTTTGACGCTTCATTATAGCGAGGCTTACGGTGTGTATGCACATAAAGCATCTACTGAAGGTAGAACCATACCATAACTGCGAAATTTAAATATTCAGCTGTTTAAACACCATAAATACGGACAAGAAACACGAATTCTCTATAAACGACAAATAAATAATATCATTAACTTTCTATTTACCACAAAATGGAACAAATATCAGCAAAGAAACTTGGTTTAATTTAATGATTTCAGAATTTACGTAAAGCATGCGAACCAAATTAACCAATTGTAGCACTAACATTTACTTCAATCGAGTGATGACGTTTATCAGCCAGTGTGAGATAACCACGTTATCTTCAGAAGCTGCTTATTGGCAGCCAGTATTTTAAATGGCGGGTTTTTGAAATTGAGCCGCCATCTTTAATGCTCTCCATTCGTATGTACATCCTCTTATATGTATGTCAGTTGGCCTATTTCACCCATTATATACCGAATTTTAACCGTAATTGTTTATTCCAACTAGAAAAATGAGGTTATCAGCGTACGACGCTGGCACCGTTTCTTAAAGGAGTCCCATTTGGTCGATATTTTGAGATACATTCAAGGACGATTCTTCATGATGTCAATGTATAAATTCTTTGGCCATTCATTTGTGATCTTCCGGTGTTGTGTGGCTTGTGTTTCCAATCTTATTCACGGTGAATGCAAGATACTTTTTGCTGAAAGTTTTGGAATTTTTACTTTCAAAATAAAGTATAGCTCTCTCTCTCTCAAATTACAAAATTATCTACCACTGCTAGCACAGGCACTATCTACCGGGCTTTTAAATAGTACCTATGCTGCCAGTATGGTAAATAATTACGTAATTTATGTTATTGACTGCCTTTTGGCAGACTCTGAATGTTACCTGATTATCTAGCAGCGGCTTATGGAGTTCAGCCCAAATATTCATATCAGCTTTCGGTCTGCGTGCGTAGACTCACGAGTATACTGATCTATTCAAAATTAAAAGTTAATTTCTGAGGTAACTTAAAAGCTTCAAATTTACAAACTGGAGTATCTAGCAGAAAACTCACAGAAAATGCTGGCGATCAACTGGCGTGCCGAATACATTGCAGCTGTGCTATGCAGCGGCACAGTACTCGTAAGATCCAATACAAGTTGTTGTACAGCCCTAGTACTAGCAAGCACTTGTGCTCCCATTAAAGGTAATAATTACGCAAGGTAAATGATCCTTGTTTAAGTAATCTCTGTTCAAATAATTGAAATTGTTCTGGTTTTATTTATGGTTCCATACTCAAAGACTAGGCTGGCTGGTTTATTAAGAGATCTAATTAAACTGCGACCATCGTTACAGGTCAACTGCCCACGTCTAAGCTGTGGCTAATCCGCAGGGCCTTTACAGTTAAAATTTCATATACAATGGTTGTATAGGAGATAAAACTGGGGTCAGTAAAGCCCTTCGGTGTAAAAGTAGAATATATGCCTGCGTTGTATGTCGTAATAAACCTTAGGGGCATGATGTTGGACTACGAATATCAAAACCTGGCTTTCTTTTTTTCTAACACCGAATATTCATTTATCTAGTTGAACCAACGTTGATCAAAACTTTTTCGACAAAATACAGTTTACAGCTAAAGAATCACGAAAAATTCATGTCCTTATTCATAAAATATCTACATTTTGATGTTTAACCAAGAGCAGTTGGTCAACGTTTACATGATGATTCGCTGTAAAATTAGAATTAAGTCTGTGCGTAGGTAAACAAAGTTTGATTTCTTTAGTTGGAAGCACAGTTAAACGCCGCTCATCATTGAGGCTTGAAAAATATAGAGCCGTATGCTACGTATGATGAGATTTTGTGGTCATGTATCCCTACTTTGCAACCCAGTAAAAAACGCTACGATGCTTTTCTCATATAAGACCTTACATTATATTCGTGGGTGAGTAATTCGATCAGTGATGTACGTTTGTTGCTTCAATGACGGTGGAACCGAAGGAATAATTGTCAATCACGAAAATTGATAATGAATTAACGGATAACAAATATGTAATTTCATGTAATTCGTGCACGCACGGTGACTGCCACATTTGCAAAGTTAACATGTCGTGGTATGCTTTCATAAAGTAAAAGTTAACTATGCATAATCAAAGATTTAACTGGAATTAGTTCTCTTGATTTTGTTAATGATGTTACACTCAAACAGGAAGTTTCATTTTTTCATCTTTTAATTTGCATTTTACCACCAAATTTAACTTTTGTTGACTCTTACCTGCTTATTCAGATAACGTTATGCCAAAACTGTTGTTCACTATGCATTTAACTATAATCTAAAATATATTTTCTCTATACTTACTGCTACTGCCAAGCCAAACCTTCTATGAATAAACTAAAGTGTTCGAGAAATTAAGAGTTGTATCAACTCAGTCCCTCAAATATCCACATCTATAGAAATGAAATGAAACTTTCTTCTTCTTCAATAGTCACTGTTGTCGATTAATGCTAGCCTCAGGTCAGCTTGGTCCCCCTAAATTATATTCCTCTGGTATATGTTACCTCTTTCTGCACATTTGTGAACTCGTTTTGTGTCTTCGCACACTAACAACCCAATATTCTACTCTCAGTCATTTCGGAGGTTTATTTCTCGTAGATTTATCATCCTAAGTTGCGCAGTATATTGATGAAGTTAGAATAGACAAAACAACCAAATAAGATTTTATCCTATTCACCTGTAATAGCATTGAAAACCTTTCTACGGTTACTCGATCTTCTGAAATCAATCTCTCTGATTTTTCAACAAAGATTTTACACTGGCATTTTACGTAATAAAAGTAAAGCAAATCTTTCTTTTCTTTTCAATTTCTGAAGTATGTTCGTTAATTGTAAATATTTACAAAGTCAAAAGGCTTTAGTAAAAAAAACACCAGTTTCTTGAACTGTCCATAAAAGCCAAACGTTTTCACATGCACTTATCCTCCCACACGTTCTAATGCTCTTAAAGGATAGTTCAGTCAAAATCTGCAGTAGCTGACGCAAACTTGAACATTTACTTCTTTACTTCTTTCGGTACTATTTGAAACTTATAACAAGATAACCACAAAGGTGTGAAGGCAGAATAAGTTGCATTCGCTGTTTGCAGAAGATCCTGAAATAAACTAATATAAATGCTTCTGGTGGTAAAAAATTCAGTTATGCATTCTTCCTTTATGCATGTTTTTGTTCATATAATGCCTATTTCAGAATCGCAAAGAAACGTTTGAGGTTTCTGTACCTTTCCATTAAAATGTGAAGTTTTGCTTTACATTTTTAAATTTTCAAAGTGTTTGGGTGACCTGATCCTGTTTGTGTGAAACCGCTCATATGCTGATGGAGACAAACGAAGTAAGGAAGATTTTAATCTGAAATCGCAGTCAAAGTAACTTTTCACTTTAACCCGGGCGCTTTAAGCAAAAGTAAAAGATACGATAAAACGTCCATCTAAATGTCGTCCGATTCAATGAAAAACAACCACGATGCTCATCTAGATATCCTCAAGTGAACACCCACCAGCATGGCGTTCATGCTAGGAACAATTTATAAGTGAAAATTATGCAAAATTGACAAAAGAAGAGGTAGGAGGTAAATTTTCATTTGCCTGTTTTCAACCTATAAAAGCTGTCAATTTTCGTAAAAATGAAATTTCATTTTGGTAACGAAAATTTAAAAATAACTGAATGGTGGACGAAAGGATACGTGATTATTCAGCAATAAGCAAAAGGCGAAGTGGACGAAGCTAGCAGTGATTTCTAATGGCACAGTGACGGAGCAGTAGACTGGAATCCTGAAGTTAATTATGCATACACTCAAGCGAATATTTTTCATGATTATGAATTCGTTCTATGCTTTAACCAAAGGAGTTTGGTTTTAGAAAACATTTTAGAATAAAGAGCCCCATGTGCAAGCAAACTATTGTGAAAAAGATGAATACTAAAAGCTGCTAATATTGATGAACAATTTCCTGAAGACTGTTTACCGTCACTTCGGGTGTGAGTGATAATCTTCGTAACTACACAGTTAAACCCGTGATCCATTTCATAGGTAGGGAACGCCACCTGTGATAATAAGTTGCTCCGTTGCGCTTATTCTGACCATTTAAGAAACAAGGATAGTTTAGGCACAGAACGCGATAAATCAGACTCAAGTGCTCCACTAAATATAATGCTTCCTTGATTTTCCTGACCCTGCTGCACTTGTTAACTTTGGGTCTGTGTGCGATTCCGATACCGAGTTCTGCAGCAATAAGTGTGTTCACAGCTGACATGTCCTTGTGGATGTCAGAGCGTGCCATACCATAGATTGTGATTCTAGTTGCCTCCTCCAGAGGTGAACACGTAGGCACCGGCTTATGAAAGTCCTCTGATAGCCAGTGCACATAAATTGGTTTCGGAGATCCTGTCGAGCCTTTTCCTCCGAGATGCTGTAGAGAGTCTGAATCCATTTGAGGAGTGTCCTAACAACCCCTGGTTGATAAGCCACCGAATGTTGGTTGTGCGAATAAATGGATGCGTGGTGTTTGCAAATTGCCTGGAACACTGCTTTTATTTAATCGTCGGTACTATGCCCAATCGTGGTCATTGAAGGAGAACAGAAGAATATATGAGTGTATGGCTCACTGATCTGCTTAAGGAACATTTATGTTCCGTTGTGCCCTGGAACTCAGACTAGAGCCCTCACAGGCAGTCGCATAGCGACGTGTAGCATTGTTGATAATGTGGAACCAACAAAGACAAGGGAGACCGGAATGGCCATTTCTGGCTTATAAGCCATCATCATGCAGTCATACCCAATCCCAAGTGTGGAACACCTGGGATTCGAACCCGCGACCTTTGGTAATTAAGTCGAACGCTCTACTATTGAGCCACGGGCTCGTTGCTTTGTCGGTTGTGATCAAGAACGTGATGATAGTGTGCGGCTCACGGATCTGCTTAAGGAACATTTATGTTCCGTTGTGCCCTGGAACTCAGACAAGAGCCCTCGCAGGCGGTCTCTTAGCGACGTGTAGCATATGTTTATAATGTGGAACCGACAAAGTCAAGGGAGACCGGAATGGGTATTTCTGACTTATTAGCCGTCATCAGCCAGTCATACCGAATTCCATGTGTGGAACACCTGGGATTCGATCCCGCGACCTTTGGTAATTGAGTCCAACGCTCTACCATTGAGACACGGACTCAATGCTTTGTCCGTTGTGGTCGGGAATATGATGATAGCGTGCGGCTCATCGATCTGCTTACGGAACATTTATGTTCCGTTGTGCCCTGGAACTCAGACTAGAGCCCTCGCAGGCAGTCGCATAGCGACGTGTAGCATATGTTGATAATGTGGAACCGACAAAGACAAGGGAGACCGGAATGGCCATTTCTGGCTTAAAAGCTGTCATCAGCCAGTCATACACAATCCCAAGTGTGGACCACCTGGGATTCGAACCCGCGACCTTTGGTAATTAAGTCGAACGCTCTACCATTGAGCCACGGGCTCAATGCTTTGTTAGTTGTGATCGGGAATATGATGATAGTGTGCGACTCACCGATCTGCTTAAGGAACATTTATGTTCCGTTGTGCCCTGGTACTCAGACTAGAGCCCTCGCAATCGGTTGCATAGTGACGTGTATCATAGGTGATAATGTGGAACCGAAAAAGCGTTCGAGTTAATTACCAAATGTCGTGGGTTCAAATCCCAGGTGTTCTACACTTGAGATTGAACATGACTGTCTGATGACGGCTTAATAGCCAGAAATGGCCATTCCAGTCTCCCTTGTCTTTGTCGGTTCCACATTATCAGCATATCCTACACGTCGCTATGCGACCGCCTGCGAGGGCTCTAGTCTGAGTTCTAGGGCAAAACGGAACATAAATGATACTTAAGCAAATTGGTGAGCCACACACTATCATCATATTTCGGATCACAACTGACAAAGCAATGAGCCCTTGGCTCAATGGCAGTGCGTTCTTCTCAATTACCAAAGGTCGCGGGTTCAAATCCCTGGTGTTCCACACTTGGGATTGGAAATGACTGGCTGATGACGGCTTATAAGCCAAAAATGGCCATTCCGGTCTCCCTTGTCTTTGTCGGTTCCTCATTATGTATATATATATACCGTATTTTTGACGTAGTTAGTATCTGAAAGCCCTGACATGTGTTTCACCGATATTTTGGCTGCTGGATTACGCAGCAACGAGGAGTTCGGCTTCTCAGTGTGTCCCCCCAGCGTGCTTTTTCAGTTTCTGGCATATGGACTCCAGATAATAATCGGGGAAATAATTTCTAAAACTATTAAGTGCAAGACATATATATATGGGACCATATTTTCTGGCATATATCCATGAAAATTTCGGGCACGAAGCGCTTTGCCGAGCATGGCACAGAGAAATATTTTCCCGTAAAAAAGGATCTACATGGGCACAATTCGATTTTCTGCACGAATGCCTGAGGTTGGACATTGTGTCACGGAGTGTCTCTGTAAGACCACCAGCTAAAATGGATTTTGGTCGGGATGTCGTCAGGAGCTGCAGTCGCTACCTATTAAGAAGCCTTATTAATGAATACCACATTTGTCTACGAAAATACGGCAGGGAAATCGAACAGGCGAAAACAGCATGTGCATCACACCTGGAGATGACACCACTGCAAAACTAAGAGCACTGGATCACGATTTTTAGGAATGAGGCAAAATGTGTAGACTAAAACAAGCACAGGCACACGTACCTGAAAAATCATCCGTCCATAATCTGTCCTCTAAATAACTAACAGCTGACCAGATTAAAGTGCTTCAGCCCGAATCCGGCTTCAATACAGGAGACGCACATACAGTGGATTTTATTGCCTCCCTGGAAGCGACACTCTCAAAGACTACAGACCACAGAAGACGCCAAGAACTCAATCCGCCAGCAAGTCGTATCCCTCATCATATTCCACAGGCCACGCAAAACCATCTGTCCAACCGAGGTTAAGGTCATTAGGGAATTAAAGAAGGACGAAGAAATTGTCATTGTTCCAGCGGACAGAGGATGGGCAACTGTGATCTTTGACAAGTTATAATACGTGACAAAATCTCAGGAGCTACTAAACGACAATTAGTCATATAAAGTCGTTGCAACTGACCCTATGAAAACACTGGTAGGAAAAATAAATAAGAATATGAATCTAATGAGGAGCCAAAAGGCAATATCAGAAAATGATTGGAGACACATGAAACTACAGGATGCCGCCTTAGGACGGTTCTATGGTTTGCCAAAAATCCATAAGCCGAATGTTCCTCTACGGCCCATCGTGGCCCTTAAAGGCACGTCTACCTACGGACTGGCTAAATGGCTCGCTAAGCATTGAAGAAGCTGGTAGATGGCTCAGAATACACAGCCGTATCCTCAACCCAAATCCTAGAAAAAGTCCGAGGCAACACAATCGCCCCCGATGAAATAATGGTATCCTTTGACGTCGTCTCCCTATTCATATCCATTCCAAAAGAATTGGCCATGAGACTCATCGATGAACTTCTGAACAAATATTACAACGAAAAAGGAAAACGTTTTAAAAGGGAACACGCAATAGAGTAACTGGACTACTGCCTTCGAACGTACTTCACGTTTAACAACCATGTTTATGAGCAAATCTAGGGAACCCCGATGGGATAATTGATCTCTGGCTACTTTTCGGGGGCCATCCTGCAAGAACTGGAAACTCGGGTCTTCCAGCTCTACAAGCGCTATGTGGACGAGACCTTTTTTATCAAACACCGCGAAGCCAAAGAGAACTTCATGAGAGATCTGAACTTGATCTTCCCGCAGATTTAATTCACAATTGAGTAAGAAGAGGACGGATGCTCCCTTTTCTCGATATCCAGATATCAAGGCAGGAGGACGGAACCCTTCAGACTGGCGTGTTTCGAAAAGCAACAAAACGGAGAAAAGTCTTCACTACAAAAGCAATCACCCCCTGTCGCATAAACGCAGTTGCATCAGATCGCTTTTTCACCGCATCAAATCACACTGCAGCACAGAAGACGAGAAGCTGCGAGAACGTAAAACCCTATGGCACCTCTTTCTCGTCAGTGGATATCCACGCAGCTTCGTAAACAAATGCTTATACCAAAGGCACACAAAGACTGAAGGTGAGCCTAAACAAAAACCTGACACCGTCCATGTCATGCCCTATGTTAGGAACGTCTCAGAAGCCAGTGAGCGCGTGATAAGACAGCTAAACATGGGCGTTGGATACCGGCCGGAGAACACCATCCGTCGATTAGTCATGCAACCAAAGGGCCGACTACCATCCGCAGACACCTCAGGCGTTATTTACCTTGTCAAATGTCTAGACTGCCCGGCCAACTACTGCAGCTTGACCGACAAACGACTGAGTACGCGCATGCACGAGCACATTTTGACCGAAAGGCGAAAGGATGTACGATTACACGTCGCTATTCATAGTCTAGAACACAATCACCGGTTCGATTTTGATGGGGCCCAAGTGCTCGGCCGAGCCGAAAAAAGAGGCTAGAGAAGTCATCGAAGCTTGGCAGTCAGACGCCAACTCTATCAACCGTAGCATTGACCTACCAGTGAGACCGTCAAGCACCATTGGCGCACGAGACAGGCCCACTGAGAGAAGAAGAGGAAGAAGTTCTTCGGAAAATGCGAGTTTAACTCGTGAATTTCGAGCTGGTCACACCAACCCGTCGGCAGACGAAAAAAACAAAAATGGAGTGTTAGAATGTCGCACTAGACAGGCTGGCGTGACAGATCCGACAGACCATTGGTTTGTAAAAGGAAAGTTATGTTAGATTGTGAGATAGGGGAAGGGGGAGGTGGAACAACTGCGGTTCCCGGTGATGCAGGGGGAGGGTGGATGGTGGATCAGCTGGATTCCGGGTGGCTTTTTTTGACGGTAGTTGATGTGGCATTTGGACGGTTGGCGGTGAGTCGTAAATGTTGACCCTCATAATGGATGTCCAGGTCAACATGGCGGTTGATACTGCCCGCACAGGAGCACCAGGACTCGAGCAATCCCCTCGCTCCTTTTGTGTTGGCCATGGTAACGACCTCAGTTTCATCCCAATTGAACCGATGGTCGCACTCGAGTGCGTGCGCAAAGACAATGGACAAAGGGTTTCGGCGGCGGACGACGGGGGCCAAGGCGGTGACCCGTATGCCCAATATACACACGAGAGCAATTTGCACACGGGATGCGATAAATTACGTTGGTTTGTTGAATTTCGGGGATGGGATACTTTATTCGGGATAGTGTGGTGCGAAGTGAGGATGATGGCTTGTTAGCGACCTGTATACCAAGGCGATTCAACTGCCGAGCGATTACCTCAGAGGTCCCCTTCATATAAGGCAGTGAGTAGAATTTTCGCGTCATAATTTCTCCGTTTTGGGTGGGGCCTGGCAGGTGTGCCTAGTGCGTGAGGCAGTTCTTTACAAAACTAACCGGATACCCTTTACACTGAAACAACCGATATAGGTAAGCAAGCTATTTTTAAGGATATCAGCGCTGTTGCAGTAACGAAATGCCCGGTGGAACAGATTTCAGACGCAGTTTCTTTTGTGAGCTGCTGGGTTGTTGCTTCCATAGTTAAGGATAATCTCAGCATTAGATCCTTTCATATAGACGCTTTTTGCGAGATTACCATCATGTTGCTTTTGGATTCTAACGTCCAGAAATGGCAGGCTGTCTCCTACTGCCTCTTCCCGAGTGAACTCTATGGCTGGGAAAACTACATTCAACCTTTGATGCAGTTGCTAAAATTCGCAGTCCCTTATTACGACAAAGGTGTCATCTTCATATCCAAGCCAGATTTTGGGCTTGAGAGTTTGGAAAACATCTTCTTCTAGTCGTTGCAAAATCAATTCGGCGAGTAGTCTTGATATTGGAGAGCCCATTGGGGTGCCCTTTACCTGTTGGTAGTACTTATTGCCGAAGGGACAGTAGTTCCTGAGGCAGAGTTTGAGCCGTTCTTTAACATGCTGCGTTGGAATTTCAACGGGATTGTTCTGTGGGAATTGAGCTACGCATTCAATTGCCAATTCATACGGTTTGGAAGAAAACAAGCCAACGACGTCGAAAGACAAGAGGCATTAATCAGTACTTACTATTAGGCCTTTGATCCTTTGGAGGAATGCGTGAGAGTTGTTAATGCTGTATTCGGATCCATGCGTTAGCTGCTTCAGGTGCCTGTACAACCACTTAGATATGTGACACTATAATCCTCAGTGGGACATCCCGTTTACACATGTTCGGTAGACTGTATGCGCGTGCGATTCGGGGATCTCCGAGGGTCACAAACTTTGATTCAGCTGAACTTATGACTTTCAGGAAAGCGAGCTCATTGGCCTTTTTCTTGATGGCTGCGGTTGGCTTTTTGTCTGGTCTTCGGTAAGAAGAAAGAAGGCCTCGATATCACTGAAGATGTTGCTCACCTTATTGACGTAGTAATCTTTATCCATGATAACCGTTGCACTAGCTTTGTCAGTGGGAACAACGACAATATTTTCATCCGATTTCGGTGATCGTAATCCTTGCGCTTCGTCGGCAGGTAGGGTTTGCTGGCGTCTTTTTTTGCCGAAGGATACTGGTGGCACAGCTGCGTATGTCCGCTTGCATGTCATCTGGAAAGGCAGAAGTCAGTAGAATGGATTCAAGGCTGGCTAGGAAGTTGACAGGTGATGTATCCATGGGATTGAATCCTAATCCCCTCGAAATGAGCTTGAGTTCAGCAGGCAAAAGATTCCTTTGGCCATGTTCTTCTTGGTCGAAGGGCGGACCAGAGATTGCAGTTTATCCTGGAGATCAACTCTCTTCTTCATTCTCACATCCTTGACGGTGGCGTTAATTCTTTTCTGTACATTATTGAATGCGTCTTCAGGTCGGGCTGACGTGCATTGAGATTTGACGTCAGTAACTATTGCCGCGAATCTGCGAAGACGAGCGTGCACGTCAGATGTTAAAGCATTAAAAACGCGCCATCCATATTTGCACGCAAGTTATCTGCCACTCTCATTCAGTAACGTCGGTTTGAAGCAAAGCGATTTCGATAACACTGATTGCGAAAGCGATGGAGAAAGGTTAGATGTTCGAAGATCGTTGCCGGTCTTTGTGCGAATTTCTCCCAACGTCTGGTAAGAATAAGCGTTTGACGCCCAAATATATAAAGGCCTTTATGCAGTTCCGGGGTTCTAGTAAGTTAACGCACGAGTATGAGTAACAAAAATGCCATTCAAATGCAAGGCAACACCTCTTTAGTTCTCTTCCAGTCAAATAGACCCAAGGCTAGCGATACATAAGGTTATTTGCCTGAAATCGCACGCAAATTCTTAGGAGGATGATAAAGCTATGAAGGATGATGCAGCGATATCTACGACATCTCACTTTGCGCACTTTAGAAATGCTAAAACGTAAATTTTTGGGAATCCCTCAAACATGGATTGAATAGCATCATTACGCTAGCTTTGTAACTACAATCATTTCCATCATAAATTGCAGTCACAAATACAAGTGGAAAAAGAAGGCGTTCATTTACAGTTAAAGGTACTTCAGTGAAAATCGGTCGACATGCAAATTCTACACAGAAACGCAATCATTCGAAGAAAAATGTTAATTTTTAAAGTAAAGGTTTTTACTGCAGCCAATGCTCCGAAAATTCACCTAAAGATGAATGAGGCGGATGCTAATCGCGATGTTTATTATATTGCACTGCAGATGCATGCTATCATACTGTTTCCAATTAATTATACCGACTTGTTTCTCCAGCTACATAATGTTATGCAAATAAAACTGCAGTGACATCGCTAGTACAACGTTATTCTCACCTGTCTATTAAAACTAGATTTTGTTTTCGAATTAAATATTCTTTTGATCGCAATGCGTTCCAATTGAATTGATATTGGGAAAAATCTGCCACTCGTACGGCAGAACAGAACGCAGTGAACAGTACACGATGCAGTGCTGGAAAGAAATGTGTGCACACTGCCTGGCTAAGCCACGTTCTTAAAGGATATACTGCTCCAAAAATTTCACCGAATGAGTTAACGAAGAACAAACTGCAGGTGTTCAGCCTGCAGCTTCATGAATTTCAGCTGATACCAAAATTCTCAACAGGATTTCAGAAGTGGAATCGGCTCTTTGTTAGCTGGACGCTATAAATGAGATGGTAAACCATATTGAACATCGTATTTTCGTCTTTGTAGCTAAATCGTTACATAATATGTTTTGCTATTAACTAAGGGAATCCAAGACTAATAATAATTATTTCGTGCGAACAAGGCAAATTAAAATGGAAGATCCCCAGCTTTACGTCCTCTGAAATTTAAATGCCATGTTAATTTTGGTGAGCCAAACGATGGACACGTTTTCATGAGTGGAGAACTCTGATCAACCTTCACATTTTGTTACTGACAGACGCCCTTGCTTCTAAAATATAGTATTTCCAACGTGCAGAAATGTTGAACTCTCCTCCGACCCAAGCAAGAGATTAAGAACACCGATATACTGAGAGCTTAAGCGCCTGTTTTAGTTTCTCAAATTTTTGGCCACTTACTCAAGCACAGCAGTTAATCCATCAATACAATGATTGAAGAAGGCTAAAAATCTAACCTACCTACCAAATGAGGTCAAATTATATTTTGATGCCACTTACTTCGTCGATCTTATTCCCCAGCTTCTGCGGTCAGGTTACCGAATAAGCCCAAAAAGCAAATGCAATCAAATAGAGTTTCGCCTTAAACCTAGTCACATTCCTCCGTGTCTGAAGGTATAAATGCGTACTTCACATTCGTTGGATGAAACTATGAGCAGGTGAATTGCGTGCCAACGGGTTAACGGATTCAGTTTTGCATAGCTAAGATAGGCCTAAAACCATGAACGTGTCAAGTCTTCCACGATCCCGACCAGAAAGTTTGATTTCACCCTTTGGTAATATATTCACACGCTACATAATAGAACTTACGGAAAACACAAGTAACGCCAGCAGATCCACAAATAAACTAGTAGTAGAAACGCCAGATGAATATTGCCGGCAATGACAAGATAGACTGGAATGGCCATTTCTGACCTATTCGCCGTCATCAGGCAGTCATAACGAACCCCAGGTAGTGAAATACCAGAGGATCGAACCCACGACCCGTTGATCAGAATTCTAACGCTCTAACTGTTGAGCCCTGGGCTCGTTATTTTGCCGGTTCTAGATCGGGAATATTGACTTGTATACGTTGACGTTCGCTCACCGATCGCCACCAGATCTCCTTCGTTCCGCTCTGCCTTGAGTCTTACTCTCGAACCCCACCAGCCACCGCACAAAGCGGCTAGTAGTTTGAGCGGTTTCTCGCCGAATGGGCAGCCACATACGAGCGGACGTCGTTCTTCCTCATTGCTATTGCTGTGTGTCCACTTATTTGCATCCGGACTAACCTTTTTTTTTAATAAAGACTAGTACACATGTGCACAACACCATTCTTCTCTCATTGTGAATTTGAATCTGTATTCTAAGTGCCATGCGATCATACCTCTGATTAAACAAATCGTGTGTACGTTCTCCAAATAGTTGTGCTGCTTCAATTGCAAAACCTATACGTTAATCTTTTTCCTCAATTAGCATATTGAAGAGGATTCGTATTATTTCAAGCAAATTTGCCCGTGTGCATTCAATCATAACACATTTAAAACCTGCTTGTGAATCGCCCAATGATTTAGGGTCTCTGCTTCTTAAATCGCTAAAATAATATGTGTTTAAGTAAGAAACACCCATCAATTAGACGGAACCTATTAAGGCGGAAACTATTATTTACATAACGAATAAAACTGATCTAACTATGAAACTAATGAGCTTTGGTCGCTAATTAAAATAAGGCCAAGTTTGCTGTACAATATTTGCCAATGGGGCAAAAACGATATGTGAAAAAGAATGCTAAATAAAATGTTAATCAATATGGGTAAGCTAATAGCAATCTTATGGAAAGATATATTTAAACAAATGGTTCATACTTAACCCATATGTCTTTGAAAACTGTGCAGTTTGTCTTGTGACTTGAAGATTTTGCGGAGCTGATTGTGATTGCCCTCCAGAATTCAGATGGCCTATGATGCATTTGCAATTTTTAAACATTTTGCAAACCTTTTTAGGGAAAATCATGTTTTTAGAAGAAAAACCTTATGACACCCGCCCTGTTGTCCGTCAGAACTGCAAATGTCCCTGTACGGACAATTAAAATTAAGCGAAAATAGCGATGGAAGCACTTTTGTCAGTTTTTCCTGGAAAGTAGTAAACGAGAGTCATTATTTGTAAACTAAGACAATATACATTACAAGAAAATTTTCGCAGTTTATATAATCACATATCGAGTGAGCTTATGACACAGAGTCTTCTAGTTTGGCTAGATAATTACCTCAACCTCATTTGAAGAACCGGGTTATTTTTAGATACACAATATATTTAGGACCACTATTTAGTTATTTTGATATACTTTCACCAGTCATTGGTGGGTAAATGTTGTTCCTAAACTTCGACCAGAGTCCTAAAAACAGAGCTTTAGATCTTTACTTATTGTTCGTTGTTGTCGACTGAGTTTTAGAACCTTACGAGTGACCCAAATATACTCATGAATTCGGAGCGTTGGCAGTAAATTCGTATGCCTCATTCAACCATAGCCTTCGTACTAAAGTGGAACGAAATTCCCAAATGCTTGCGATCAAGTGGGGGTAAACCAAGAATCAAAAAAACAGAAAGCATAGTCAAAAATATGCGTAATGATATGAATTCCAGATATCTTATCGCGTTTGCGATCACTCGAAGAAGTCAAAGCGAAGAGGACTATGGACCAAGTTGCATTCATACCGAACTTTCGGAAAAAGCCTCGTTTCCATCAATAGATTAGGGCGGTTGCTGCTCCTGCTGGTTTTGCTTTATCTACTCTTGCCACGTGCCTCGAAGTTTAGGCACGCTTGATGCATGAATATTGAACTGGCATATGCTGCTAACTAGGTTTGGTCTCCCAGTGGTTAACTAGTGGTGGGCTCAAATGACCTTTGTCCCCTTTAGATCTGGCGTATTTTTTAGCCAATTGAGCGTGCCTGTTGCCCTCCCCCGTACGTCGGAGGTCTGATCAGTCTTTGCTGTTCGTGTAAGATGCGTGCATCCTCCCGAGACAACGTTCGACAGTTGTCACCTGACATCCAGCTGCAACCTCTTCTGTTTTATTGGCCGTCGGCCCACGGTTTCGCATGCTAGCATGACTTTTTGTCACTGCTCAGCTGATCAAAGCCTTATGTGCAGTGTCTGATAGGCGGGATTCACGATTCTGGCCACCTCTTCATTGAATCGGCAGATCACCGTCACTTTTTCAAAGCAAAACTGTGATTCTACCACACCAACCTTCATTTTTTCTAGGATTCTTGTCGTCTCTGAAAGTTCCTCAAACTAGGGAATGCGTGTATGAACTTCCGTTCTTCCCCACTCGATTGCTCAAAATGGAACTTTCTAAGACAATTGAGAATGTAGCACTTCAGAGAACGGTCGGCTCTAAATAGAGTTTGGCAAGTACTTACTCTTTACCTTCTTCCAAAAGTCTTCGTTGAAATGTGTTGGGAATCATTTAACGAGAGTTCTGCCACAACTGCAACAACGAGGTGATTGCATTGAAAATGGACAATAAACATAGAATTGGTTAACTTGAATTTGATCATCCATCTTATCTTCACATATGCTAGTTTTGTAACATGTACGCCGAAGAATGGAAATTGATGTTTTTTTCTACTTCCATGGTAAACTGGGCGTCTAGACTGGTTAAAGCCAATAATGCTTTGAGAGCCTTCATGTCAATCCTCTCTATTATGACGCATATGCCGTCAAGATAGCTGGCCCCGAAATGCCGAAAGTAGGAGGTGAAGATTAGTTGTTTAAGCCTCTACTTCGGCAATTAGTGAAGTTATAGGAGAGTCCATCGATTTCCCCTTTTTGATCGCATAATAATCGAATATGAAGAAGGTATTAAGGTACGGTTCTCAGAATTTGACGATCTGCACACATTTGCACTGTTGACCATTCTCGTGATAGTTTTCCTAGAGAAAGCCATTGAGCTTGTTGACAGCCAGTGCGGGTGGATTAGATGTGACTAACGAGATCTCGTGAAATCACATCATCACCTCGTCTGCCTCTCATTTTCAATGTTCGTTACTAGTCTTATGTCTTCGGTCACCTTCACTGTTCACTGCCAAATCTTGATAGGAAACAAAGGGCGGATACAGCCACGTTGACTACACACACGTTGGGCTGCCACGTAAGGAAACGATGGGGTGTAGGGACACTCCTTGGTTGGTGACAGTACAAGCGGCAAAGCGCGCCATCGTGGTATCAATCGATTTTATGGATTACGCTTCTCTTCTTGTGAGAACCCTAGCCTTCTCATCCTGGCAATCCTCTTGTTTTTGCTGGTTCCTAGCTTTTAAAATCTCACTTAAAGCCGATGGTACATAAAATTGTTCACCAAAGGTTGCCTGTTTTGCGCACCAGTCAGTCTTATCCATGACGACCATCGAACGCCCATTGACAGTGGATATGGTGACGATGTCTTCTTTCTTTCATATTCTCAGGAGTTGTCAATTTTTTGTGTGACTAACGTCGAACACTGCCTCACCAATGCACCAGAGTGGCTAAAGGCAGCTGAACGAACCGCCACGAGAAATCTAGCAGTTGACTTGCGTGCGGGGTGACAATAGCCACTCTTTGCCGGCCCACAGGGTAAAAAGAACACGTTAACTCTCTAGGGGTATATTTCAGAATTTCAAAACTAGTTAGCAGCAGGCAGACCGGTCAGATGTCGTGCATAAAGCATGGCAAATATGTCCTTGAACAATGCATCCGCAATGAATATCTGAGGGCATTTATAAGTTGATGCCTACGCGTTCGGACCCAGGCGTCGCAAACAGACACATCTTCAAGGACGGGGCATACTCTGCCATATACCCCGCACGTCTCAAAACCAACAGAGTGCATTATTGCAAAACTAGGCGGTGGAATATTGCACCAGCTCAAGCCTACCATGTACAACATGGTCGTGAACTCAAAAAGCTGACTTAAACCAAAGAGCAGTATGGGGTAATTTACCGTATCCCATGCCTAAGCTGTCCTTGTAAACACACATGGCAGACGGAAGAAATGCCTGGATCGTGCGAACATGAACGTAAGCTGTTTGTTTGATATGCCAACGCATGTGGTCAAACACAACTAAGAAACAAGAAAAAACTTCTTCTTTACAGCCATCCAGGTAATCATACACACATGAAACAAGACTAATGGAGAATTGATTAACTCATGGACCTCGATGGTGAACTCAATCAGTCGATGGATCTAGCCAGCACCGGCATACCGAGTCCTGCACAATCACACCGAAACTTGCGAAATTGATCATTTATTATCTTGTAACCCGAGACAGAGTTTTTCTGCTGTTACTGCTGGATTACAGAAGATTACTCCACGAGTTCGAGAGCTCAGAATATTAAGAAAATGAACCTCATGCTCGACGAGTCTTCTCTACTTTAGTAACAAATGTTTTTGACTGGATTTAAACAATAAGGATTTGCGTTGTTTAAAAATAGAATATGCAAAGTGCGATTCTATGCCACCGCACCTTTTTCTATTCAACAGAATAATACTTGGACTATGAGCACTATATAATGGGTCATCGGGAAAAACGTTCCCCCGTCCTTCAATTTTTAACAGATTATTTAGGTCGTTTTGTTTGTCGGATGAGAAGAGAGTAACCTAGGACAAAAATAAAAATTTGCTTAACATTAATGCGTGTTTGTTTTTTATTCATTTTTTATATGGCACCGATGGGTTATTATATTATTAGCGGGTTCATGTTCTGTGCAGGTTCAGATCTGTGCAAAGAAGGGCCATGCATTGCTATCGCTTTTGATATTTATTAATGCTAGGTGAAATATTTTCTTTGGACTCATTTTTTACGCAAATTAAAATTTCCTGAAACTTGTTACATTGACTACTTTATTAAGGATACTTAAACTCAAAATTTAGTTAAAATATATCCTCATGAATACATATTTCAAATCTTTTAAAATACGTGCAGAAATATTATAAAAAGCGCCTTAATTTGATGTGTAGTTTCTTAACGTAAAAATTATAAGCTCCATTAGCAAAAGCATAGATGCATATAATAATGCATATCACAAATTTATGTGATGGGCAAAAAACCTTGATAACAAATAAGGAAATTGAGTAATTAAAGTACAAAGTATATATGCTAACGTACCTGGCTACTGCGACAAAAATCAGTCCGGGTATAATTATTCATTTTATTAATTTAATTAACTCTCCACGGATGTAATTATGTCAGAAGTGAAATGCAACCTTCTAAATACAACTTAACTGAATATATAAAATAAAAAACCTTTATTCTGGAACTCTGCCTTTGGGTTAAAAAACTAAATCTCGATCATGCATTAAATGTCTCAACATGCGTCTTTCGGATGCTTCTGCGTTTCAGCTTTTCACATACATTTTCTTCATGTGTCAAATTCTGCAATGCCAGCCCTTTATATTTTCCAGAAAGCAAGCTCTGCACACAAGCGGATGTATTTTTAGGCGTTTTTTGAATGCACTCATAGACAAAATGAATAACTTGAATCATTTTAACTTGTTATGCACAGTCTTAAAAACATCACACTGAAAGACAAAATGCACCCGAAGGTGTGGGAAATTGCTTTGCTGGTTTGGCTGTTAACAGTCTGCGTAGTTGGGGTTCCTGTTGGAGAAGATGATTCCATAGTCTTTGGTGTGATCAAATCAGTGTCTAGGAAAGGATTAATATGAAATCGTTGGATGAGAATGCTCACACATAATGATCAACGATTTAAGTTTTTGAAACTATAAAAATGCCTTTTACTTTTATTTTGTAACTTACTGACAGAGATTTGGAAATCGAACTATCCTAAGATCTAAAATCTCCAATCGTCACGGAGATTTGCAAAAGTTACTGCGCTTCTTTAAAATATCGGCAACATTATACAACATATTAATAAGAAAAATGACGATTTTTAACAGTGTATTTTAAACCCAACAATGCTTAAACGTTTGTCGTATTTTCTGTTTCAGGGGCAATTAAAATACTTATTAAACTGTAATCTAGCATGTTAAAGGAAACAGTATTATAGTTAACTTGTTGCAAAGGAGGGTCAACTTTTAGTTGTTAGGGCCATTTGATAACTAAAACTCAATTTTCCATCTGTGTTTGAGAAGAATAATTAGACAAAGCACAATCAAATTGTATTAACGGAACATTATGTTAAAGAGTCTTGGTTGTAGGTTAGTATTATTTATAGCCGTCAATAGTTTATCTAAGCTGTTTGTGTAAGACATATTATTTAGGTTTCACGAGGTGAGCTTTCAGTTATTTAATTTAAAAATTGAACTAATCATTACATTTTGGAAAACATAAAAAGAACCAATTGATACCATACCGTCTTTCTATATTGCAATACAATTCTCGAGGCAAGGAATCTACGGGAGCATATACTCTGTAGATCAAAGAGTAACAAACAGGCTTCCACGTTTTACCAACATTAACTCGCAGTGAACGTTTGCTTATTCTACAGATGCAATTAAACCAAGACTTGGAGGCCTGCTTTAAACTAAAAACGGTCAATATTTTCCCAGAGACAATGATTGGATTATTTATGTTTAACGTTGATGTAACAAATATGATGTTTCTTCTTTTGGTAGATTTTTCATAAGATATTTGTCAAAGGTTAGTGGATAAAACGAGAAAATGTTAATGTGATTAAAGGTAAAGTTCCTTCTGCTACCATTTCCTTATGACAAAAGGAAATTCAAAATGTTACACTTACCATACTATGCAATCTGTCCATCGATGTCAGCTTTTGATTTGACCTTCAAGCTTTAAATTGATAATTTCATCACCACTTCTTATTGCTTAAGACATATGTATATACATGGTAACCACATAAGTGTGCAATTAAACAATGCGTTTTCCTCATCTACCTGGGTTGTGGAAATGTTACCTGATTTATTAAAAATACAGCTTTTATCTTAAAAATCAGTATAAAAGGCCTCCCATTATTATTTGGAACATTTATAGATTAAATTAACGAAATGAACTACATTCGATTTCTATAATTTTTATAAATAATAGCATTATATTATTTTGATTAGCTTTCGAATTTCAATAATAAATAACGGTGAAGCTGAAGTGTATTTGGTAGAATGTTCATCTCAAATAAACAGTTTCGCCACAAGTGGAAGATCTTTTGGTATGCAGATAAATACGAGTTGCCTACAGACAAATGTCGAATGCCAACATTTCTGGAAGAAGGTAAGGAAGCAACTTTTAAGAAACAAAGTAAAGAATGGAGACGGAACATTTTGATCTCCAGTAAGCTTAAATTTTATGTAGAAGAGTTTTTTTCTGATTTGAATAACTGTTGTTTATTGCAGAACACACTATATCGACAAACGAATACATTAGAGAACCTATTATAAACAGTATAAAATTCAAACAAGCAAAGTTTGGTTGAATCTACACATAATCTGTTTGAAGAGCAAATCATTCACACACAAATTAATATTGTATGCAATATTTGAATTGATTTCATATAAAATTATGCACGTATACCTATATATATTAATTGAAATATCTAAGTTTGTTAAAGGACAATTCAAAAACACAAAATACGGATAGCATAAAAGCCTACAAATACCTTGTGCACCCAGCTTGCACACCCTAAGAACAGGATTGGCTATTGAAAGAAAAAAAAATTCACCTACAAAATACTGCGTTCTAGTTGTGACGCAGTCGTATACATGAACACAAACTAAAGGTGAGAGATGTGAGCACTTATTCCAGGTATCGGTGAACACACTGCACATACGGCATATATTTGCATGGGAGGAAAACCATCTTGTTGGCGCCTGCCCAAAAAGGAAGGGCCTCGAATTCCAGGAGGCAATGCACTCAGACGATGCATGCATTAATAAGTAGATCAATTTTTATTTATTAAGATCTGATGAATACGAAAACAGGTATTATTTACCGGCTAATTGAATTCAGTAAACGCCTATTCGTTTACATTTGAAACAACCACAGAATGTTGCATTAGGCACCGTTTAAACTTTTCTTCTTTTGGTACATCTCCCATATGTCTGAAGACGAACTGGGGTACCAGATACGAACGTCCACGTAATAAAGCTATTCTTTTTGCATAGAACGTAAATGGAGTTTTGTAGAATATATATATATATATATATAGTCCATCCTGTTCCGACAATAAAAGGATATTAACTGAATTATATTTCTAACCTATTTACGTAACCAAAATATAAATGAGGAGAAAACAGTTATAGATGTAACAATACATATTTTATATCTTAAAAAATATCAGTTTAGGTTGCCATTCGCATGCATAATTTGCATGTTACCTTGATGCCTACAAAATGGTATATAATTTTTCATCGAGGCTCTAGGAAAAAGAGCGAAATTATATATTATATATATATTATTTCTTAAGTTATAGGTGGCATCTCATTGCAATCTTATGTATAGCTAAAACTGTCGTCTTTATTAGGTTAAAAAAGTTTAATTTTAACAATGATAGCATCGAATTCAAAATTCTGCAGTTTTGGTGCACTTTCTTCATTTACGTTACCTGCCTGTGCGACGGCCATGGTTTAAGTTAGTATTTTACCGGACCTTCGGTCCTATTTGCGTTATAATTCACAGACTTTTAGTAAAATAATGTGATCAGAGCTGACCAAATCTCTTAGTTGTTGCATTTATTATACATTAAATGGGGTATTGCAAGAAATTGTTAAATTTGACTTCAACTGGAAAATATTACTTCAATGCGGTTGTAGTATTAATAAGGGTAGAGCATAATGTCCAAAATATCTCAGTCAGTTTAGGATTCCAGGTTTGAAAGGACCTTTCTTTCGGTGAATAACCAACGCTTTTTTAAAAAAGAACTGTCGGATTAGTTTGAAAGGTTTCCGTCGAGTTTTCATATTGTATAAACTCTAATATATTTCAAAAAAATGTATCACAATGCTTCGTTTTGAACTTAATTCGTAGAAACATCTGTCTTTTCAAATTTTATACTCGGTAAAATATCACGTTTGCGTTAAAAATATTTAATTTTAAGTTTTTTCCAAACTACATCTTATCCAGTCATTAATCATTGTAATTGATTATAGTGTATACAACATCGTCAACATTTATTAAAATATGTTACAAGCATTGTATTAGATATTTCTAATATTTTTGGGATAAATGTGATTTTCCTTTGATCAAAGGTGTGCAGAAAGTACTTTTTAATCTCTGAACGCAGTTGTAAATGCCGGTAGGGAAAGCGTGTTACATATGAATAAACACATTTCAATGAAACAGTTTGAAATAAAAACAATTTATTACCAAAGATAGAGAATAAAATATAGTTTTGTAAATTTCCTTTAAATATAGGTAAACGTAGTAGGTCATCAAAAGACAGAAATAATTATTAAATATAATTATTAAATATAATTAAATATGTTTACGTATTCATTTCTCAGTGTGCAAATATTGCGGTTGGCTTAGAAGACATTCAAAAATAACTCGGCATGCTAGCGTAACCAAAATATTTTGGGATTTTGCTGCGAGATAATTAATATTAAAAACCTACGCACATAGGTGCGTCGAGTTGAACACACCTGACCATTTCTTTTAAAATTTTACGAAGCACCACAATTACTGTAAATAGACGACCACAAAGGATTTTGAATAAGGCCATCTGCTTTTTCCTGCAACTGCCATACACGTCGCTTTATTCTGTTGATCACCTGTATCATTTTCTTTTGTACTCAAGATGCAATGATACCGTATTGTACAAACACGTATAAATCATAGCCTGTAAAACTAATGAATAGAGTCTTTCGATAGAAATATGAGACGCTAAAAACTATTAAAGCATTTATTTTATATTAATAATACATGCGAGACTAAGATTTCTTACAGCCTTGATTATAAGTCGCTAGGATAATGGGCCAATTTACTCCTGAGTTTCCTACCCTAGTTCAGAAATCATATATAAATAAAGGTAAATTTACATCAATGAAGGAATTTCTCAGCTTTTCAGAGTATAAGTGCTTAGGGGCCGTTGGTGATATATAATCAGAATTGTTTGCTTGAACAATCTAGCAAATAATAAGAAAATGTCAAAAGTTATATTATTCCAACTACTGTCTGCCATGAATAGCATATGTACAATAGATCCCTTATATAATAGAATGTCGAACAAAATTCTGAACAAAATGCTTTTCGATTTTAACGAATAACTTATTTTGAGTTGTAAAATTGCTTACCGCGCTGCGTAATCAAAAGATATTTCAGTTTCTGCTAGCCTGGCCGATGACCGAGCTTCGTTCTGATCACCTGCAAAATCGTACTCTACAAAATAACTATGTATGGTTTATGCGTTTATCCCATTGTTCAAAATGCCCCTATAAATTGGAATATATTTTATAGAAAACATAAAAAAAGGGTTTCTTGTAGCAAACTGGTGGCAACTTACGTATTTAAATTATATTCTAGAAAAGATGTATCTGCTGGTTTTAAAAACGTTCTCAATTATTAAATATCTTTGAACACTGTCGACTGTTACTGTTGAATATAAGGTTTAATATCTACGCCCTGCAAGCATTCTGTCTAATGACAACAATTCATTTAGCCTCATCTGATGCATAGGTTTCACAGTTCTCAGAAACGTTTACAATGCACATGAAGCCTGTGGTATAATTTAAAGCCAACATTTATTAAATTGATGGGAATGTGAATGAACAGTGCATGATTTTAATAACACAAACTCGAAAATTTTAAAATGAATGGTACAATCGCTCTTTAGTATCAAACAAAAAGGAGACATAACTTTCTACCATCCAATTTTTCAAAATATATCTTTCCTTTATATTAAAAACAGTTGAATACACAATAGCCTCAAAAACCAAATAAATGAATGCTATAAAGTACAAGGTCAATTTGTCAGTGCAGACCTTATGAATGAAGCTCGTTCAAAAGCCAGCATCTCGACGTAACTGAAATATCTTGCGATTACCTGCTCGATAATCAATATTATAGCATAATAATGTTAGTTGTTTAAATCGAAAACATTTCAGAATTTCGTTCTATTTTACATAAGGTAGGAGATTAAATGTGTAGAAAAGGATCATATAGGATGTCCATAAACCATGAAGCAGTATGCCGAATTATTTATTAAAATTGAATAGTCCTTTGACTTCAGCTTAATCTGAAGCATATTTTATGGTTGCTGGGCATATTTCCTCAGCATGACTTGCTGATGAGCTTAGCCTCAGCTTCCAGCTTTAATTAAAAAAAGCAATAAATGTAGATAATTACATCATTGTGCATATAATAGAAAAGGCAAAATATTTACTTCTTGTACCTAGCATTAGATTACAACCTTTGATTTCCGTACAAATAAGCCACCCGGGACACTTTAGGAACTTTATTGAATAAAGATGACTCTGACAAAATTTTAAATCTAGGCTAAAAGGACCCGTGTTTTAATATTTAACGCATAATTGGCAAAGTAAGGAACTGATTTGGTTAATATCAGACAAACATGTGGACTTTTATTGTGTTAGATATTGGTTAAAATTTGAAAATTTTTGTTAGATAAAAAAGCTACAAAAGTTAACGCTTTTTATATGTAAATGTAAAAATTCTTTTGATAAAATCCTTGTTTAAATTTATTTTTTATTTAAAAGAAAATGATATGACATAAGGCTATAGCCAACTTAATTCTTAAAAAGTGGCACGAGTTTTGTCAAGTCATTAGATTATTTTTGTAATAAACTTCAGATCGTTTTAAAATATTAAAGTATTTTAAATGTCCATCGCGTTTATTTTATATAAAACTGATTGAGGGAACCTTAATTATGTAGGCTGCATGCACTTAACTCGAGAATCAATCAACACGCAATGATATTGATGTATTCTTTTTAAATGTTGTTTGTGAAAAAGCATGACAGTTATCAGTTTATTCAACGATGTTTTGTATACATTTATTCCAATGTTACAGTAGAGGATAAAAAAACCTAGATATTCACATTGGTTCCATCGTAAAGCAAACATTAAACGGAATTCCATAGTGCTATTTAAATTACTTGCTTAATTTCTCCACTGTTTTGAATTTTTATTTCAATTTATTTCAAAAATGTGAATAGAAATGCTAATTTACAGTTTAAAAATGTCAGCCAACACATTATAAATATTATTTTAAGTTTTTGCTAAATATATTTGTTTAAATATATACTTTACAAATGAAAATATACCTCTCACAGTAGGTTTTGGCAATTCTTCGTCTTTTAGGAATTCGGCGTCTGCTGTTGTATCCGGGACTTTACCTTAAAACGTACATTGAATATTATTTTTTAATAAAGGTTAGTCAAAATACTTTTGATTAATTTAAGCAAATAAATAATTTTGTGTTTTGCTGGTTTTATTGCCTTTAAATAAATTAATTGTTTTTGATAACGTCTGATCTTATGACAATTGAAGTTTTGCAAATTGCAAAACCCCCATGTTTACGAATGAAAAAGTGCCACCGTTATCACAAATTATTTTAAGATTATTGGTCAAGTTATTACTAGTTGCTAAAGAGATATTACTAACATCGGCTTCTTATATCCAGATTAACCTTTTAGCAATGAATTCAGCGATTCATTACATTTAGAATGCCCAATTTCGCTTAGCTAATTAATCAAACAAATTTTGATAGTATATACTGACATGCTTAATTTAAATTGCCAAAAGTCAAAGAGTCAAACGAATATATACGCTCTGTCTTGAGCGGTATATAAAACCAGGCCAGAAAATGTTAGAAAATATCACAGGTTTGAAAAAAGTATCTTTTAAATCATACGAATATAACAATTGTTATTGGAGCCATTGTTTTATAATTTTATCAATTTTATGTCAGGTATGCTATTAGGTTCCCAAAATCCCTGCATCTTCAAAAATAAATACAAAAGTGGTATCCTATTGCCAACCATGGTAGAAAAGAACACAAAAAAGGAGTATTGGGCATAAGTTTTCATAAACCGCTCTCTCACACAATTTTTGGAAAAGGTATATAACTGTTATTATAGATTATCAAGTCATTAAAGGGAGTGCAAAAATAAAATTGTGTTGTCCAATGGTTGAGAGTAGTACTTTATCATTTATGCGAATTTTTATTTAAAGAACAGGTAAAGAGATTCAACTAAATGAAAGTAAGCAAATATAAAAAAACATTATGTTTGGAGAACGCTTAAATATGGAATGTTTGACTAAAATGATGTGTTCCTTGTTTTATATAGATTTTACTTTTAAGGGATTGCTTGACTGAAGACTTTGGTATTAGAAATGCAATTTATGTCAATTAAAAATGGATTAATGCACGATTTTAAAGCTAAATGCATTAAGATTGCGTTTCAAGTGTGGACCAATTTAGAAAAATAAAAGCTTTTCTATATAAATTAATGAACAGAAGCATTAAAGATCCCCAGTCTTACCTGTAACGTTCAAATAAAATATTTTCTCTAAGAGTTTGTCGGAGTTTATCTGGCATGCATAAAATCCAGTGTCTTTGTTTTCCGTGTTTTCGATAACAAGGGTCCAATCTTCATAAAATCGTCTTGGCAAAAAAAACCGATGTTGTCGCGCTTCAAGGCCTAAAGATATTTCTTGAAAGTCACCAGCTTTCCACCATGAAATCTGTAAAAAGTATTTATACAATGCAACCACAGTTCTGTCATTTGAGAAACATTCAAACACACACAATATGCAATCTAATTAACTCGCACATTAAATTTTATTTCATTATTTATTGATTTAAAAATGTACAGATATTTTTAATTCCCAGAGTCAGCTTTCCCAAAAGAATTACTTCAATATTTTTAAATTTCGTCTGATTAGGAAAAGGTATTAAGATAATTCATAAGCAAGACGTTGGCTCCCGTAAATCAAGTACATTTTTGTAAAGGTCTTGCTTACAAAAATAGGAGCACATAAAAAAGCAAAAAAGTGCATTAAATTAATATAACTATACAAATTGGACGTACGTGAAAAGGCTATCTCACTTCTCATACATTTGGAAAATTAGTGTTTATCGTTTCATTTATAACTCTACTGATAGCCACAAATATTAAATTTTGTCTTTTGAAAACCTCTTGAAGAAGTTTTTCAATTGGAATTCTTGAGTCAAAAATATGTTGATATAACTTGCGTCAACAAAGAAACTGCAGTAGAATGCGTGAATGGAGTTCAAAACTTAGGTTTACCAACCAAAAACCCTGGTGTAGCCCACACGTTGCATCAAAAATTGACCTAATTAACAGTTAGACAAATTTAAAGGTCTTTAATTTCTGAGGAATTGCCTTGCATAACAACATGCACATATCAACATAGTACTATAACTTATCTAAATGTAAGTTAATTTATAACAGCATCTAAATTAATATGTGCTAAAATTTGCATACCTGCATTTCTATATTTTATTCTAGCGTTAAATACAACATTACAGGCATTTAATAATTGTGGTTGTAAAAAAATCTGTATTTAGTAGCATAAAACTTTAGCACTAATGCGCAGTTTTTTTAAACTGCGAATTATATTAGCATATCGTTTAAGTTTCATAATTTAGAATACATTTCTTAATTTGTAATGTACTTTATACGGAGGGTGTTAGACGAGCGTTTGTAGAAGCGCTTTTTATAAGTACTTGTTTGTAAAATTATAAGGAGTGCTAGATCAGTCATATTAATTCAATTGTTTCATAACTACTTTTCGTATGTTAAACTGCGCGTTTTTGTGCTTCAATAATGTATATACATAGGCATTCGTTGCAATGCCTAACCTGATCGGGCAAGTAAGAAATACCCCAATATGAATGTTAGATGCTTTCAAAAGTGAAGTTTAAATTGAATGAGCATAACCAAACTACCTCGCTTAGAATACATAATTGTTTGCTTTGTAATCATTTGAAATAAAAAGCAATAATAAATATACGTATATGAACAGGTGGTGGTTTAATTGAAGGAAATATAATTAAACATTTTAATGATGCTTGGATGCTAATCACTGTCAATTTTTGTGAAACCTTTATAACAGCATATGCACAAATCCGTCTTTATTGCTTTATATCAATAGAAGAGAAACAACTTGGTACCTAACATAGGAAAATAAAAGCTAAATAACATCATAGATTTTTGCGTTATTTGGTTTATAAGACTAGAAGAAAATGCTCGACTCTTTTATATTTAACGCAGCGCAGCATAAAAATATCAGTAATTAGCCATTTTGCCTTCTGTGGCGTTGCTGCTTTTCGATATTTTTCAATCTTAAATTCATTGTATATGTAAGCAAGCATGTACCATTAATAGGATTGCAGACAGAAATAGAAAATATTTAAAACTTTTAACAAAAAATGCATTATGTTTTTTCTGCGTTTAACTCGCTTTTTTTACGACGAAGCTATTAACGTCCTGCTCAATAATCCTCACGTTGAATTAAATCAATGTGATTTCGAAGCCCCGTTACCTCTAGAAACGCTGCTGCAACAACATCCTCCTGCTTTTCCTGTCAATAATACATACTGCCATGTATATCTTCTTAAAAGAATACCATAAATCCAGTCAACCATCCCTAAGTAGGAACAAAACTTTTCACGCAGTGCATATGTTTAAACTATCCTTTAGGCTACTCCTATTAACCTTAACTTAGCTTAAACCTAACTCAACTAACTGACTTACCCAAAGTTAACGAGCAATTGCTGCGTTAATTTAAAAAGCAACAAGTTCCTAAATAAAGTTGATAACAAAGAGCAGACAGGCAATAACTGGAGTCCGATTGCTGGGCCAAACCCATAAAAAATGGGCCAAACAACGCAAGAATACCAGGAAAAATATGAGCCATGTATGCTGGTTAGTACACGGTCGGCCAATGTGGTATTCGATATAACTCATGAATACTACTAGCTACCTGATTCAAGTTTAATGTAAATTATACAGTTCTCTTTGTATGTCTGATAAAAGTAATCTCAAATATTACTGAGAAATATAAAGTGAAGACTTACAAAGACATTAAATTACAAGAATTTTAAAACATGTCTTTGCAAATAAAGAAAGAAAAATAACCCTTGGTTTAATCACTGAATACCCAATAAAAACGAAAAAGATGAAATATTTTACCTTTTGTACGAAGGCAGGTTACCATTGAAGGTACCGCCAGGGTAACTGATAATGGATAAGAGATCATGGCCCTGTGTTTGGTATATTTATTTAGATAATTGCATACAAAAGGTTTCCATAATAAAAGTAATTGAGTGCAATATGACCCAATAAAAGTGAAGTGAAATAGTACCCTAAGATGTTGTTAAAGAATTTTATTAAGATGATTTTATATGTATTCGTGAAACAGAAGTAAAAACTCAAAGATTAAAACGCGCAGATATAAGGTTTGCTTCAAGATTTCTCAGTTTACTTGAAAGGCAATAAACAAATAAAAAAGTAATCAACAAAAGTATACAGAAAGGTTGAGAGAATACACTTTTTAAGAAATAGCATCGTTGTGATCGGAAATTCCATTACCATTTCCGTGTTGCTAAGCTCAAAAAAGGTCAAGTACAGTACAAAAATACGAAATAATATCCCATTGTTTGTTAAGAGTCTTGGAGCGCAGTTTCCAACAACCCTAAAGAATGCCAAAGAGTGCAAGGGATTCACAATACGAAACGTTAACCCAAATAAAAAAGATTTATATATAAATATATATTTAAATAAACTGGCCACTAAGAATAATTAATTGCTTCACTTTATTTTAAAAGCTCGTGGATATAACTGCATTGACATTAAAGGTTTCGACTACACCATATCACCCCTTTGCTAAGTTTGCTACAGGTTCTTATTACCAATATATAAAACTTGTGAATTTATTTAAGTAACTGTGAATTCGTGTAATAAATTACCCCTGGAAATTTCTTAGATCAAAATGGCTTAATTCTTGTGAAAACGCACAAAGAATGCATATTTCATCTCATGTTAGTTTCATATTCGACATTTATCAACCGAGTCTATTATATTCCGAGTAAAATACAATGAAAGCATAGTAAAATGCGTTAAAACGCTTTATTTTTTGTATGAGTAAAGGTTAAATTATTAAATTTTAAAGAATATTTTTAGTATGCTTATTTATATAAATAACGTAAAAGAAATGCTTCAGGTTTTTCCTTATTATTTGCTTTGGTAAAATCCATTATTATTTTACTTGTGAAGAGCATTTAAGCCTATATTTCACATGCACTATTAAAAAGTTGCAAGTTGAATGTATTAAATGTCAATATAAATAAAACCTACTTACCACTGTTGAGGAAAGATCAATACCGTAAACAAGGCACGGGAGTTCCGCTTTCTCCCCAACGTTTGTATGGATGGTGGTTTCAACATCAGCAAAGAAATAAGTGTTCGTCTTTTTTTCGGCGTTTGCTGATTGTTTAGAATTCACAACATCAAACATTGGTTTTTCCTTTGTAGTGGCAATTGCTGTTTTATAAAGCATAAGACTCAAGAGAGTTAGCTTTAGAGAATACACTTTTTTTAGAAAAAGCATCGTTGAGATTGGGAGCTCCATTTTCCAAGAACACGTGCTTGACGTTTGACGCTTGTCACCAGCAGGAAGGTGCAAAGACAACGCATAATCTAAGAAATAGTATTAAGAGTTTTTTAAAAAGTACCTACCGTTACAAAAATAAATGTTGTTATTATCCGACTCCCTAAAAAAGCCATTTAAATGTTTGGAAACTCAGTAAACTGGCTTCATTATAAAGACCATTTAAGTTGTAGAGTGTTCGAATAAATGCCGCTGTTGCATTACAATACTAAATCTATTTAACGCCCCCTTATGTTATTTATCTTTCGTAAAATATTTGTTTGGTTTCTTTAATCTGTGCCTTAGAAGCGCATATACATTTTTATGGAATAAGTAGAAGCAAAATCTATGTCAGCCATTTATTAAAAAGGAGTGTTTCTAAAACGCTTGAAAGATTGTTGAACAGAATGTCGTTGAAAGATGTAGGTTAATAAAAATAAATCAGTTTCAGCGAGGCATCGACTTACTGACAAAAATTGAGAACTACATGAAATGTGCCTTGCAAGGGTAATGCATTAAGTTAAAATTGACAAAAGATTGTAAATGTCATCACCTGTGTTCCAAAACACTTCGAAAATTTGGGATTGGTTAGCGTACAGTTGGTTTTCTGCCAATCATAAGCCACTGATCTTGCCTAGTTTCCAAACTCTGCTCGCATTTATTCTATTATACAATCGGTCAGAGAAGGCTTTAGTGGCCAGATAGATCTAGTTATCTGCCTCAAGTTTAAAGCTTTTTGCTTCGTTTTATAATAAGACAATGTTAAGCACCAAAAGACAGGGCAAACCTTTTGTATCTGTCCAGATAAAAAAAATTTAAAATCAGCCATCGCATCTTATCCGCAAATTTGCAAAGCACCATCGTTAAGTGTTTGATTTGCAAAAGCAGTATTCTTCTTTAAAAACCATTGACATATCTGCATTAATCATAGCAAAGGATATTCGAATAAATAGAAAAATTGAAACGTTTTAACTACCAAAATATGTTATCGAAGTTCATATGGAGTCTAATCAGTTTACGATGCTGTTCTATTGATTAAGCCTCTACGAAATTAGCGTAAATCTTCGTAGTCAAGACGGCAAAAAGAAGTTGAGGAAAACAATTATTAGTAAGCCTTATCTCTATAATCTCTTTTGTTTTAATATTTTAACGAAACATTTTTTAAATTTTGGTTTTCGTTCAACAGATGCAAATCAAGGTTAATTGAATTCAAGCGTTTTGAATTCATACTTGATAATATCAGCAGAAACAACATAAAATATTTCTATTTTAAATCTAACACCATAATGTTTAATCATTATTAAGTAGTAATAGCCTCTTTTAATATCATTCCTTCTTTGGAAAGTAAGCGATTAAAGGATCTAGAGATTTATTCCTCTTTTGAATTTAGGTCAAAACAAGTTAAATTATATACAAATTACATTATGTTATAACATAGAAAACCTCAAAAGCACTTTAATTATCCCATACGTATTTAATTGCTGTTATATAACGCCGCCTAAATATCAGCAATAAAAATACATTTCGGAAATTTAAAATCAAAGAAAACTAAGAAACGGCTAAAAATAGTAATCACATATTTTCAATTAAACGTATGTTCTTGCTGGCAACGATTGAACATTAACGAGACACTGCAAAATGGTTTGGTTTTTCATCTAATTGACAGGCATATTACAAAATAGGGTCAAATAAATTATACAAATCTGACCAAACCCTCTATTTACTTAATTGCGCCTGTTGGTCATCTGATTGATTTCTTGGGAAATCCTGCTTGGGCAGTCAGATTACTGTATCAGATTTGCTGGATCCCATACGTAACAGTAGGTTGGGCGGTTACCGTCGCCCCAGTGTGATTAAAATTACGGCTACCAATGGGGCCTCGTAAATAAAGTAGCTGTAGTGCCGGCTACACTAAAGTATTTTCCTTGCTGTCATGGGTTCAAATCCCACCGAGGCTACTGACGTTTACACAATTGAGTCAAACGAGTAATATTTCTTAATATGAAATTCTCTTGACACCAATATGTGATAGAAAAACATAAACCTTTAACTGACCTTGTATTAGTTTACACAAAAACATTGATAGGTTCCATCACCAACCTCAGTTTTATCCATTATAAGGGTTATTACGTCGCTAAATGTGGCACACGTCGTAGGATGACCTGCAGAATACCTGCTAAATTCACATTGATTAACGAAATTCTTCATACTTTGCTTTCCAGCGCTTGGTCAACCTTGATAAGGTTTATATCTATTTGATTAATTAAAAAATTTAAATCCCTCAGGAAAGTGTCATAAACTCGATCTCAGTGTAAAAACGAGTAACACATAAGATAAATGTCTCCACTGTTATGTACGTTTGTGAAGGGTGTGATCTAATGAGTTTTAACATTATGTTTTTGCAACGTTGGACGCAAAACGCTAGAATGTAATGCATAACAGTTAAAATGGTTAAGTTAATGTATTTGCTCACTCAGGACTGCAATGAAAAACATTTCAGGATATTCAAAACAAACGACATATAAATTGTTACTGGATTGAACTTAATCAATGAGATTTAAAAGAAATAATAGAGCAATGCTATTCATTTTGTATGATTATGTTGTGATATATGTCATGTTCGTTCAGTGGATATTTAAATCTTTACCGCCATTAAACGAAATTTTGACATTCAAATTTCGCGCATATTGAAAATTAAGGAAAGAACTTTATGAAACCGTAATAATTCCAGAAATAACGTGGCCCTTCATGATATTCTGTTTTAACTGTTTAATTGTGAATTTGTATTCATTGCAACAGTTACTTTTCACAACTAATACTAATACGAGCATATCCATGAACTTTATAACTACAACGTTAATTTAGAATCAACGGAAGTAAAGAGAGGACTTGCCTTAAAATCGGGCAAAAATAGGGTTCAACAGATAGTGCAAACTTTTGGATTCTCTTTTTACTGCAAACCCAATTGCTTATTTATTACATTTCATTAAGAGCACTCTGAATTATTATGCTCTTCGGCTTAGCTTATCTTAACTGGTCCAAGGCAAAGAATGGATACATCAGCATCTCCGTTGACGAAAGTTCACCGTCGCCAAAGGAACACAGTCTTTTCGCTCTGCCTCGGTGCTAACGATCACTTTCCAACAACCCTAAAGAATGCCAAAGTGTGCAAGGCCTTCAAAAATGCAAGGTTTACATCATTTATATCGATCTATGTATAAATATATATATTTAAATAAACTGGCCATTAAGAAGGATGCATTGCTTTACTTTTTTATTAAAAGCTCCTGGATAAAATTGCATTGACATTGAAGTTTCGACTGCACCATATCACCCCTTAGCTAAGTGTGCAACAGGTTCTTGTTACCAATATATACAACTTGTGAAATTATTTAAGTTACTGTAAATTCTTGTAATAAATTACCCCTGAAAGTTTCTTAGATCAAAATGGCTAAATTCTTGTGACAACGCACAAAGAATGCATATTTCATCTCATGTTAGTTTCATATTCGACATTTATCAACCGAGTCTATTATATTCCTAGTAAAATACTATGAAAGCAAAGTAAAATGCGTTAAAACGCTTTATTTTCTTGTATGAGTAAAGGTTAAATTATTAAATTTTAAAGAATATTTTTAGTATGCTTATTTATATAAATAACGTTAAAAGAAATGCTTCAGGTTTTTCCTTATTATTTGCTTTGGTAAAATCCATTATTATTTTACTTGTGAAGAACATTTAAGCCTATATTTCACATGCACTATTAAAAAATTGCAAGTTTAATGTATTAAATGTCAATATAAATAATACCTACTTACCACTGTTGAACTTTCTTAGATCAAAATGGCTTAATTCTTGTGACAACGCACAAACTATGCATATTTAATCTCACGGTAGCTTCATTTTCAACATGTATCAACCTGCTTGCGTTTGCTGACGAGGCAAGAGAGTAAGCTTCAAGACAGAGCGGAACAAGTGTGTTCCATTAGTGATCAGCGAGCATTTGTTTCACCTAAAGCGATTTTGCAGCCCTTTAATCCCTTTCTCCAACTTAACCTGCTGGGCACATAAACATGCATAAACAGTAGTTGATCTAACACATACTTGCTTGTGCTGACTAACAAGTGAGAAATGGCCAGCACCAATCCCACTTGTCTTTGCCAGCAAAGTCCAAATCAGGCAATTTAATGACAAACATTTAAGTAAATAGGTTAGCCTGGTTATCTATTTGATTTCTTAAATGGAGTAAAGACTCAAAAAGCCAATTTATCAACAAAATGGCATTTAACATATGGTATATTGAAGGAAAAAAAGATTTAGGCACAATCGGAGGTAGCGAAATATCAATGAAATATCCTTTGCTATCTAATATCATAGAACAATATCTACTCTTTAAGGAATTTGAGCTTTTAATTGCAATAAACACACACAAAAAATGTTTCAAATAAATCCTTTTCAGAACTGAAAAATAGGCTCTTAAGTCACCAAAAAATCAGATAAAAACAAGTGTGAGAAAACGTTATTGTTTTCAAGTAAAAGGGAAAAAGTTTTTTTATTAGAATTGTTTTGCAAATTTTTGACGTTTTTGACGCCATCGCACTTACCCACTTGTTTTATGGCATTTGTTTTACCACACCGAAAACTGAAAATGCTAAGTTAATACATATATGTTTATGAAAAAGATAAACGCTCAAAAACGATAGAATAAATTGTAAGCACAGGAAAAATCCCTTATTCTATAAACCAGTTTCAGCTAATCGTAATTAAGAAACTAAACGGGGTGAAGATTAGCTGTTTTTGTAAAATATTAGTATATATATTCGGACACTTTGTTGGATATTTGTTTCTTAGAACGCGACCCCAATTTTAATGAAGTAAACTCCAAATTTCGCCAGAATGAAGAAAAGACAGGACCAATTTACTTTCAGTAAACATTTTATCACCGATATTCAGGAATTTTTAAAAAACCGACCAAAACTCCCTATTTATACCTTGACTCAACGAACTTATTTTTGGACGCTCATTTTATCGGCAAGGAGTTTTCTCGAGTGCTTGTTATGAACCAAATGGCTATCTGCATTAGAAGAATGTCAAAAAGACCATTTATTGGAAAATGCGTTCAAAACCTACATAATTTTGAATGTTTGATGAAAAAACAGAACATAAACGAAGTTCGCCTTCCATTGATTGGACACCATCAACATCGTGAAGTATTCAGTAGTATTCCTATTGACAAACTGAAGCTCATTGTCAATCTATACTTGAAATACCTGTAATAGGAAGTTGAAGAAATGAAATGTCTGTTAATATACCCAAGATAGTTTGCTATTTGCATTTGTATTTTTGCTATTTGCATTTATAAATCATAGTTACAGACATTGTTAACATTTTTGGAATTTATTTATGTTCTTAAACGTTTGTACTTTCAAACGAAGTAAAGTACTTTTCATATTTTCTTTGCGGTTAAGCTTTCCCCATGTAAAATCATTACCAATTCAAGGATTTTATACTCTCTGATGTCAGTTTGCGATTAAAAGCCAATCTTTCGTAAATTTCGGCACATTTCATTAGATTGGTAAGGTTTTATATATGTGCAGATGCTGTCGTAGTCAATTTGCCTGCCATCTATTTCGCTCCTTTGCGCTTGTCAGGCAATGTGTTCAGTCTACCCAAATAAAAATTCCTAATATAGACACGTCATAAATCACCTTTGTTTTAAAATATAAGTGCCTTGACAATGAGATATTTTGCACAAATATGGTAGGCAGACTGAGATTACAAATGTCAAATACCTTATAAAATACTGTTAAATAAAAAGCCTAACATGCTATGTTTTTTTGATTTATGGTTTTGCACGAAAGGGCAGGTGACAGTCGCCCAACATAGAAAAACACAGCATTTGAAATCAATGATCCTGTTTAAAAACACATAATTTGGCAAATAAAATATTGCAAATCTGCCCTAAAAACTGTCTGCTATTAAGCAATGTATGGAATTTCGCCATGTAGATCATGTTAAATATTTTGTTCTGAATGTTTCACAATTGAAATCAAATCTTCTGGTCGGTTTAAAGCATAAGTGCTTTTGTCAGTTTCCTGATAATATTTGATGGAGTATAATCAACTATTTTGAAAATCGTAAAATTAATCATAAAAAATTGGACGTAGAATATAAGCAAAGGACTTGCCAAAATATAATAAAGTCTAGTCTCTTTTGGTCAAGGCCCTCTATTAAAAGGTAAACGTATCACTTACTTTTGCTCTTAGAGATCAGCAATAGTTTCTACGCAATTGGTCAGAGGGCGCGTAGTGAGCGTTTTGTGGAATGGTTGAGTAAATTGGTATTGTCTTTTTAAAATGCCTTGTTGGCGCCATCTGCACATTGGCAAATCCTAATCACTAAATCTGTTGGCCAGGGCAATTTGCCAGAGAATTCAAGCAGCTCTTTCAGGTTTGCAACATTAAAGATGTGATGCTTTCGAAAACGCACAAAGGCCAGTGGTTGTTTTGCCGTGTATCCTATCATGGAGGGTTATCTGCAATAAGAATAGAAAAGGCACAAAAAACCATTTTTAAAATGAGTTTCTTCTACGGCAAAACAGAATTAGGCATGATTACTTGGTCAGAAATAAATCAGTTATTTCCTGTTACTCAGGAGCATGTGGAAAAATGAGAAGTATAGGACAGCTTATAGCTCTGCAAAACCGCGCAAGGAATGTTTGGCTTTGATTCTTAGGAGACTTATAAATATTGTCATCTACTGCGATCAAATAAAGCCTTTAAGATATTTTTAAGACGTATTTTACAGTTTCCTTTTATCAAAATCAGGTGCAATACTGCAAGATAAAACCATATCTGTGCATTAATGCCCAACCTTCTCTATGAAGGGCATTGTGATAACTGACCTTTGTCCGTCACCAATCTATTCATTCCAATATATATATTTACTTCGACCACATTCACAATAATGAATCTATCTTTCTTTTGTAGGAAGGATCTTGTTTAAGGAAATTCCAATACACCGTTTTCAAAGCGATAGCATTTATGCATGCACCTGTTGCATTTATTATTTTTCTTCCTTTGCTTCATTGTCTCAGGCACAACGTTACCAACTGAGAATATCTAAAGTTAATCATAACCTATGTGTATTGAAATTTATTCAGTTGACTTCTCAGCATATAACTGTTGCTTCAGTGTAAAAAATGGAAAGTTCTGGATTTGTTATCTGAGAAATAAGACCAGTTCACAATAAAGGCATTAAAAATCTGTTGTCATTTCGGAGTGCTTGGTCAGCATTCATTATCAAATTGTTTAAATGCAGCTAATCGAATAAAACAGAAGTGGCATGCCATGGCTTGTTTGTCGGTGCCCTGCTGATAGGTTCGTTCGTCGCCATCCAAACTATTTCGCAGGATGTTTGGCGGGCGGTCTAACTGTGTGCGTTTTGAGCCTCTGCAGGCGTTGTACAGTTTGGTGGCTCGTTTTCTTTTTCAGATGGATTCATTTGCGGCTTGTGCATGTGTTTTTTCTTGAATTCTGCATGGCCATTCTCTCCTCAGCTTCGCGTACGAAATAACACACGAATTCATTAGCTACAGGAAAACAAAGATGCCTGTTGATGGACTTGAATTTTAATACCACGCATTATGGCGAATTTCTCTCAGTTGCGTTGCAGGCTGAGACGTTGTGTCTAGCTCAAGCAACCGAGGCCATGATATACCAATTCCTGAGCTGTTTGATTATCTCTAGTCAACGGTTTAATAGTGAGAATCCGACCAAGTGCTCCAAAACCTCAGCAGATCAATTCATTTTTTCCGGTGAGGCCACCATATTTCTCGGAATAAATGTTGCTTATTAATCAGTTTTGGCAATTTTTGTTGTTCAATTGGTCAAAATTTTACGCCTCCATTTCACTTGGCGGCCATCTTGATTTACCGGTTTACATTTAGGATCACTATATGTTGCCATTATTAAGGAATGCGCTAGTCGAAGCATTTTGAATTCAGTTAAATATTTAAATTCTGTGTCCATTGTAAACCATATGGGCGTCTGCTAATGTTAGTCCCATATTAACGAAGATACCTGAGATGCGTTGTATAATATTGGAAGTTTGGAGTATGCCATCTACCTTTTGACTAAGAAACAACGGACGCCTATTCACTGCCCTCAGGCAGTATTGGGAAAACGAGCTTAAGAAGGTTGCAGTCTCCAAACAGCCTGCCATCTCGATAATACTCTAATCCTCTCATTCCATTCTGCTAGGGCGTTACGAAAATTACATTCATTATTAGTGCTCTTTCGCTTACTAAATTAAAGGCTTTCGTTCAAATGTAATGTCATTTATTCTGCAGAGGTTAAAATAATTCTGACAGAGAAATTTAAGTTTAAACCATTTATAAGGTAGACGCTTCTGTAAGCATTTGTTTGCATTACATACTTAGAACTGAATGTCCATGTCAGTGCCCAGTGCCATTTCTAATACAATGCTGCCGCATTTAAGCAGGTGCCAAGGCAAACATACACGAAAAAACGATAAATATTCCGTTTATTTGTTTAAGCTGCCTTTTTTATTTTAAATATAATAAAATCAACAATAAAGGAGAGTGCGCAAAACGTTCAAGATAATGCTTTTTAGAAAAAAGGTACCTTGCACAAACTGAGTATGATATTACAACTAAGGAATTCACACATGATATTCAGGCACTGTTTTAAAGTAACAGTAATTTTCATCGGAAACCACCATTCAAATGTATTTTTTATATGCAGTTGTAAAATAAGGATGACTTTTTACCATATGTATCCTGGTGGAGGATAACGATTTCAGTTAATAAATAAAATGTAAATAGTGTATAGTTACACACACAGTAACATATATTTACGCTGCAGATATTGTAAAGATACATGAACAATGGTTAACAAAGCCCCAAACAAAAAGGCTAAAAACCTATGCAATATAAGGGTGAAATTGCTCTAAAATTACGTACAAAAGCTAAACTTTATATACTCAGTATGCTTGACGAAATTCAAAAGCATCCAAATATGATGGATTTATTAACACCTGATTTATGTGACAACATGAAGCGGAGGATTGAATATAACGAAAAAAAATCTCACGTGAACTCCTTAAAGGATGCAAAAAAACATTTTTCAGAAATCTTAGCTTTCTGCGTATGATTTTCGAAGCAATGCGCAGAATATAACACAATCCTTAACTTTTCTCTATACTAATCAATTTTCTGGTTGGGCATCTATTGAATTAATGCAAACTCTCATATATTCCCTTCCTCATCTGCCCAGGTTCACGGCTAACATAAAAATTTCAAAACGGTTGTAAAGCATAAGCTTTTACTTTCGCTCATTGCACTTGCACGAAAAATACTTAACACTGATTTGTGAAAGTGGTTTTTTAAAATGAAATGTATATAATAAGTGATATTAAAGACATTTAATTTTGGTTCAAAGCAGAAAGGAAACTCTTCTTTTCTTAATTACCTTAAAATACAGCAGACATGCATGCTTTGTTGAGTCTTCTTTCAGAATTAAAAAGTGCCGGATTTTATTTTAGCCCCTCTTACTTTAATCGGTAAACTTGTATTCCATTATCTGTAAATGGATATATAAAAAGCAAGATAAGACAAAAGGAGCATTAATTTTCACAATGTAACATAAGTTCAGCAAATAATTTTCTTATTATTTATTAGCATTCTAGGAGAAAGTGTTTTGCTTTACAACAAAACGAAAAGTCCAAGGATATTTCTAACGGGTATTTAATTTATATGAACCAGTAAACTACTCAGCGCAAATTGATATCGGATACCAAAATGTCTATTTTACCGGTAGAAAAATTAATAGTTTCATTTAATTCAAGGTAGTGGTGGTTTGAGGTTGTTGCTGTTTAATTCTCGTAATCACTCGACTTGTATCTTGTCCTCGGATTTGCATTAAGATTATAAAACGTCATTGACTGGTATAAGACAACGCCTGGCTTAGTTATTTGGCCTCAATATAACAATTGAATTATTATTTTATTTGATAAAAGTAAGCAATAAACTTTGAACTAAAAATTATAAACAATTGTTTCCAACTGGCGTTTGGTTGTTGGATGTATCTATTATATGTATCATAAGGGACAATCTTCCATTAAATAACACACAAATAGGGGGAATGCGGATAAAACATCGACTTGTCAGCATGTTGCATGACGGTAGCAATAAATTCATGCTCACTCCTTCTCGCTTTACCCTTTAAATAAACGGAATCACTCAAGGGAAATTTCAATTTCTCTTTCCAATATTTTATTGCTTATTTTCTAATGCGATATTTACAGAGATGTCAAAAATATTTGTGAAAGCAAAAATTGTCTTCCTTTTTAGAAAGAAAACAAATTTGCATTTGCATACTTAGTTTAAAGCATTTAAATTAACACGTGTCTTCTGAGCTACACGTCGAGACGTTAATTCATTTTTTACAAAGACATTTTGGTTATCCGCATTTGTATGCTGCATTATACTTGTTAACCAAGGCTTATCCATATTTATTTTAAACATTCACAAATAAAAAGTATCATATAAAAAGTCCATCATATATGGCAGATAATCTAATGTTTTTTAGACTCTTTTTAACATTTATGTTTTGAAATACGTCAAAATATCCAACACATTTACCATTATCAAGCAGAGCCAGCACCCTAAGTGTTGATTGATAATTCCGTGGACGTAAAAAGGCTCAATAATTTAAGAAAGTAGGATAGCAGCTTCATTGAGGCAGAACTTCTCCAAGTGTAGGGCAGGCTGAACATAAGTGCTAGGCCTGAAATTGTCGTTTCATCCCACCTACTATTGCTCTGCACTTTTCTTCTGCATAAAGTATTAGCAGCTGTGCAACAACCGGTGAGTGCAATTTACTGAAACAAATAAAACCTTTATGCCATGTTTAGTATCTTATAAAGAGGATGCAAAGCAAGAAAAGACAAAGGTTTGAAGCGATATACACAAAAACGAGTAAATAAAAGATTCGAGAGCAGTATAAATAACTTGGCGCCATTTTACACATTTTATATTGCTGACGTAAATAGACATGAACCCACTGGATGCCTCCGATATATCAACGTACTAAACATTTTTAATTTTGGTTCCGGGTTTAATACCCAATTATTGAGTAAGGAATTCGAATAAAATCAGCACATACCATCATACCCATACTCATTGGTTGATAGGCACCCACTGATCAGTTACAGGCCTGACTTGCCGTTCTGCCTTAAGTCTCTCGCTCGAGCACCACCAGCAGCCACACTTCGGCTAGTAGCATATGCAACAGAACGACACTGGAAAAACCCAGGGTGTCCGAAATCGCTGATTATGAGTATAGCTGGTTGATGATGGCTAATAAGACACAAGTGGCCATTCTTGTCTCTCTTGTCTTTGTTAGTAATTTTCTACTGCCATATTCATCTCATTTTTCTTTTCCAAGAGCACGTTTCTTCTTTGACTTTTATGTGATTTTGCTGTTTACGATGTATTCCGTTAAGATTCTGAGTTTGTTTGACATATCTGAGCATATATTGTGGTTTTAAGTGATCCGGTCTATACGTTGTGTTTATTCAAACCATCAAAATATACTATATTTTGAAATCATTATTGAATCATTAAGTTTTGAAAATGCCTTCCAGAGTAAGAAAACGTTTAAGGCATACGTGTAGACTCACCAAAACAAGAAACCTGATAACTAAGAAAAACCTTCTCTGAAAAACGTTATTCATTCAAAATGTTATTTATTAATATGATTTCCTAATACTTGTCTGTGTATTGTACATATTTCCAGCGCAAATACACAAGGAACAGTGTAAAGTTTGAAAATTTAAAGGAAATATTCACAAAGAACATGAAAGAAATCGACTTTCTTGTATTGGAGACATTTTTGCCAGACATGCTTCCTTTTAGCCTCAAATGCAAACTCCGTACAGAATGGGTATATAAATACCAAGCTTATAATAAATGCACTACTTTTCTACTCGTTATGTTTCCAGATTACGTAAAAGCAGAAACGAGACCATCAAAAACGTATTTTACCATAAATTAAAATGTTAACATAGAAACTTGGTGGTAGGAATTTTTGTGGTTATTAAGGAAGCATTCATAAAACACAGCAAATGTCGCATCGTTGAAGCAAAGGATTGTCTAAAGGCGTTACGTCTGCGTTTTCGCGCATGAAATCCGAATTATTTGCGATGATAACATTTAAGAGTTGCTAAAACCTGCTGTTTTCAAAAAATCTCTTCCATCCTTAAACCCTGATACCTACAACCTACATAAACGATCGAATGAGGTTTCAACTTCACTATTACCTTTTTACTAAAATTTTAAAAAGTTTATTTTGTCTCCTTTCGAATAAAAACACACAAATATGGAAACAAAACAGCTATTCTAATGGACAATTGCCTGAATATAATGTATCACTAATTTTCACTCAAATATCTTAGCAGATTCTTCAAGAATGAAAAATACTTTCTGATATGCCCTAGACGAAAAATCAAAAGCACCACATGTTTGGCGCCTAAAATAAGTAAATGAAATGTCCTTACCAGGGTCTATGAGTTAGCTTGCCTACTTTATATATACAGAACTTTGAATATGATGAGGTTTACGCCAGTGGATATAAAATGCGCTTTCGATATATCAGCGCACAGAGTGTGGATTAGAATGGTTTCAGGAAATTAAATATCCACCTACGTGAATTTTAACATTATGATTCAGCATGGATGAGCTGTCTAGATTGTTTTTAATTTAAACTGCACCATTTCAGTCACCCGAGCGTAAATAAGCATAAAGCTCAATCCCTAGAAACAACGTGTCAATATATTGGTTCTGACAACATATCCCAAACATTATTTGTAAAGTTTTCAATTAAATGCCTGATTATGATCACCGGCTTCGCTTTTCTATACGTATAAGCATATAATTGGATTTATAGGCATATTTGTGTGAGCTTTCAGACACGTACGGGATACCGGCATCGTAGACTGTGCGAGTTAGACAAGTGAATGGTTTTATAGTCAACCAACAGTGAAGGGGGGAGTGTAATGTCCGTGAATAGGCCGGGTTCATACCGCCTAACTCCTAATTCTCTTCTGGCGTGATAACTGTATGCTATCTTGACCTGGGTGTGGGTAACGCCATCTGACTGCATGGGTCTAGTTCGTGATAATACGCCGGTTGGTCTATTGGTATGACTTAAGCTAGACACTTCCAGCAAATCTCAGCCCGCCTTCATGCTAGCTCGTTATATTAATGACGGCAGAGCTTGTCAAAATGTTTGGGAATCTTTCCCGTTTGCTCATCACAGGTGCGTCTGAATGCAATCGTTGGTTAAAGTTTTTGGGTATGCCGCTCCTCCTCTGGCTTGTTATTGTCCCCTGAAAGAGCTCTAAAACAATGTCATGTTTATGTACCACCATGTAACTAGGTATGCGGATTATGTTTGCATCTTTTGTTAGACGGTGGAATTAAGTTCATAGTTGGCTATTTATTTGAGATATAAAGATGAATTCGCTTAGCACGTTCTGCAGGCCTGCTTGCCTCTTGTTATCAATTATAAGGAATAAGACACTGTCTGATGAACGCTCACAGATTTCTATAGGAAATCACTTGTCCTGTCCTGCCGTGGTTCTCCTTCTTTAACGAATCTGGCAGCCGCACAGCGATTATTAGGCATAGTAACTATGCTTAAAAGACAAGGGGGGTTAACATGGCTAATTCTTGCTCATTAACCATCATCAGCCGGTCATACTCAACACCAAGTGCTGCGCCAACCAGAACTTAACCTGTTGATCAAAGGTTCAAAGCCCTAACCAGTGAAGCACGGGCTCGTTGTCTTGTCAGTTGAGGTCTCGAATATTGACAGCGTTAATGAACGTTGACCAGTCCCTGACGTAAATCACTTGTCCCTTTCTGACTTCAGGGCCGCTTGTGGGCCTCGCTTATGTGAAATCTGTTTATTTGCGTAACTAATCTGCCATTGAAATTGAAAATAGTTTGTTGCAGAATGCAGAAATTTGTATCAAACGTTTGTTAAGTGCGGGCCACCACATTTACTTATAATTCGTCTCCAGCCATTTAAGTCAGACATCGATCACTAAGTCCAGGGTTATACACGAAAATGGCGAGAACATGTTAAATAATTTCAGATGTTATCTGGAACCTGACCGCTTTTATATCTGTGGACTTTGTTTGCTACCCTTCATCAACGTAGGTCCGTCGGTTGTGCCTGAATCACTTCAGAGTACCTTCAGCTGGCTGATCACACGTTTGACCTCTGAGGTAGAGTGAAGTTTCGTAGAAGTGTTCATTGTAAATGACAAATTATACCATCTCGTTGTCAGCAACGTGCTTTTTCATGATGTCACTCTTCCTTTGTAGATGGCAACAGTATCCTATCCTCGTCTATTATTATTTCTTACAGTGCTTCGGTTACCTAGTGTGATTAATTATCAGCGTAATCAGGTGACTTGTGTGACTCACCCTATGCTTTGCCAAGCCATGCGATAAACTGTGCACGACATTTAGTTTAGCATTGTTTTCGGGTTTCAAGGTTTTGACCTTCGTGCACTTAGCTTGTCTTCCTTTTACCGTAATGGCACACTTTTATCATTGAGCTTCAAATGGCTCTTTGATCTTACCCATCTGCGATTTGTCCAAGCAATCATTTCATGTAGCCTTAATTTCAGTCAAGGTAGCAAACTATAGCAATGCCTTGAAAAGACTAGTAGTTGAACAGCATGAAGTCAGCCCAGTCACGAAGGCTACATCCCTCCCCGCTTCCTTATATTTTGATTGGTGCATTCATTTGATGTTGCGACTACGGGGATTCGCAAAATTTGGAACGCTCTGACTAATCACATACTTTTTCTCTGTTATCAAGTTATGGACCTCGTAAATATAATTTTGAATTTATATATTAACCTTTTTTCCTTCTTTGCTTGCATAAATAAATACCCTTTTACAGCATCACATGCGTAAATTTGACACTCCTTGTGTAGCTACTCTATCTTGGCATCCATCAACATGCTTTACAGCGTTTTAAAAATTGTCGAAAGTTTGTTCTAGCTAGCCTGCTAGCTTGAAAAAGGAGTAAACAACTAATCGCCTGCACACATTTCTGTATGAAGCCTTCCTCTTTGCGCCAAATTTCACTGTTACGTTTGCTTCTTTTAACAAAAAAATAAAAAAACCTATTTTACATCAAATGCCTATTTTAAAATGGGAATCTGTTCTCTAGTAGGTGAATTATGTAAGAAACATTTGACTTAGTACTTTAACGTATAATTTTGATTTGTTGAGTGGACCTAAGGTTTAGAAAGTATTCATGTCGCATCGTAAATATGGAAGAAACACAGGCAGCATTCGGGCATAATCGGAGTTTTTGGACATCAAGAAATTCCATACGCTATTCCATATCACAGGACAAAGTGAATAGTTTTTCTTCAGTGCTAGAACACAGTGCAAGACACATTCTGGAATCGCAAATTTTGATCTTATTTCAATGAAATTCAGGTGGAGGCAAGTGTAAGGAAACGTATTGTTTTCCGGAAAGAAGAAATAAATTTAACTTTAAAAAATAATTTTTGCGAATTGCTGATTTTTTGGCATAAAACGCAAAAAACCTCTTGTCTACCAGTACTTCTATTTAACTTTGGTGCAAAGGAAGAACGTTAACTAAAAACGTACAATAAAATCTGAATATGATCTAAAAAACACCTTTTTTAAATTGCAACTATGCAAAACGATTCTTTTTGTAAAATTTCATTTCCACTTATCCCGAATTTAGAAACGCTATGGACATAAAATTCACAGTTTTCATAAAATGTTCGTGTATATATTTATATATGTCTGTTGTGCATATGCTGGCTTAGATCGACACATCAAAGTAAACCAATGAAGCGAAAAGGCGTTCAAATATAAAGCAAAAAGTGCGTACATTCATTTTCAGGGAAGTCACAAAGCCGATAGAAGGTCCTCAATTTCATATGAACTTAAATTTGGAAAAATTTCAATACCACACATATCTTATTAAAGCACTTAGTAAATCGGTTACCTATTATAACACCTTCTAATGGATTTTAGATATGTTAATTGTTAAACTATGTTGTGAAAGTTCATTTTTCGCAGGAATAAGTTTTCATGTTTGGGTGACAATACATATATGATGCAAATGGTCATCTCCGCCTGAAAGGATACCTACAAGCTCACAAATTCTGTAAATGCTTCTAAAACAATCTTATTTTAAACGTTTTGATAAACATATGGAATAAGATCTACATTTATTACCAATAAATCTTAAACAATGAAAATAGGGGAAATGTTCACCAGTCTTTCATGAAAGATTTGACATAAATTGTAAAACAAATTTATCAAAAGGAAAATTTTCTTCATATACACAACTTAGTTTGCTTACGATATCACCTTAAAATTCAATTTATATTTTTGTGTGGAATTTACACTGATTTTTCATGTTTTCAGAAATAACAGCTGATTATTTAAAAAAAGTATTTTTCAACAAATTAATATTACTTTTCACATTTTCGTTAAGTTCTTAATTCACTTACGGTGGTTTCTCTCTATTTGAACGCTTTGGCAATGTTCTGATATTGTTTCGGTATTGATTATCAAGGTTTCATAAATTTCAGCATTTTGTTTATATAAGCTGGCACAATTTACATTGCTTTTTATTTATGGTTTAGTCAACATATGCACTTCGATTTTTTAACCCTTACAATACACTTCCCTCATTATAAATATCGAATTCCATCAAAACGGAATTTCTAAGCAGTTTCATTTTCTTTTTATTAAGTTTTTTGACCATTTCTTACAGACACGTTTTGATTTGATATGTTCTGATAGTTAATAAGGGTGTGATGTAAACCGTAGTCATTTGTTTTCCTTAAGACTATGCGCCATCTTATAAAATGCAACTGATTTTTAATCATGCAATTGAATAAATCTTCTTTTGACTGAAAAATGTCTGAATTAACATGAAAGGAAATAAGAAATAATTTTAAATTAAAGGACAACATGACATTAGGGGAAGATAAAAGTGTTTCAATTTTCAGATATTGTAGAGTAGAAGCAACTTCCCATTATCACGTGGAATTATGATGGAAAAAAAGATTGAAAGTAGTATTTTGCTCTTTTCAATCACAATCGAACAAAAATAGCTAAAAGGAGACATATTGCCATTATATTTGCTGCGTGTTTTACTCACATCTGTGATCGTATTTTGTTGCTGCAGGGTATTATCAGCGTATATTCAATCTACCGATGACATTTGGAAATTTGAATTCTAATGTAGTTTATGTTCACCTAGACCTACATTGATTATTATCAGAAAAGCTGCAGTTGTTCCAATGAGATCATGCCAAAATAGTAACTATAAACAAGGGTTCAGGTAAGGGTTATGGGTGAGTAAAATTTCCTTTGCTTTCAAAACTTCGATACATTGAGATTATAAAGTGCAATCAGTGTGCAAAATATTGAACGAAATTGGGCATATTTCAGTACTTATTGCAGGATTTTGCGATGAAAAACAACAAAATAGCAATTGAAAAGAAAATTGAGAACATTTTAGCGAAATGTTGTTTGGGAGGATGACCTGACCCAAGTGGGATTAAACTCGTTGCTTCAGGTGGGCCCTCATAGCTAAAATGACCAGGATGTTGGCTATACCAGCACATTTCCTTTGCTTTTACTGGTTCGAATTTCACAGAGGCTACCGACTGTTTCTTAATTGTGTCAATTGAATTTACAGAATGTCCTGGAATGGTCAAGCATTATATATGTTATGGTTGCTCTATAAGCTCCATTTTAAAATACATATCATAAAGTATGGCAAAGTATATTGGGTATAAAGTGAAATTTTCGTCAGTCATCCAACCAATGCTCTTTACTTAGCATGACTGTATGTATCCGCAAATATTCATGCCTAGAAAGTGCATCTATACACGTTAAGTCTGTGCATGGTAGCATCTTTAAAAGGAATGAATTAACTAAACAGAAATTGTTTCAATAGGACAACAATGAAATGAAAAACATTGACAGCAATTTTTCTCCTGTCGGTTGGGAAGGGCGTTTATTGTGTTCTTACGGTGTTTTTCTTTCTACAAATATGCAATTTATGTGCAACAAGCAAAGTGAATATAATAAATTGTCTCCTGGTATATTGTTTTATCTAAAAAAACCCTCTCGCCTCTAAAAAAAGACATAAACACGTCACAACTCAATCAAACCAACCTGTACGTAGTAATATGTTGCTTTTAATGTTGGACTATCACATAGGTGGTATTTAGAAATTTTGTTAGTTAACTAAATACTCAAATCTTGTGAACACACATAAAGACACCCTTCTTGATGATCTACGCAAATGATTTCGACTATATCGATTTGAGTTCGTTGTTAAAATTTTATATATTGCATTTTCGTATTGTTGAATCCCAATTTAGGGACGTAAAAGGCTGTTGTGCAGTAGAAACTCAGGGTCCAGTCGTTGGGGAGAATAATCGAATTCTGACCAGTTTCTCAATCACACTGAATTGCAATAGAAGCAACCAATTGATTAATCAACGTGGTTACATAGCCGCGTGAAATGGATTATTCCAACGAATCAAGTGTATGAGTCCTTGCGCTTGAAAAAGCACATCAGCAGTGGTAGATATGCCATTAATTGACATTTTCATAGTAATGACATTTTATTGTACACTTTACCCAAATTCACTTTATGGGGTACACTCAAATTTACAAATTCCAAACATTCAAGTGCATCATACGGAACAAATGGCCATCAGTTTAGGTCATGGACTTGCATTAAAAGAATAAAACACATGGGGAAGTCGAAAGTAATTTTAAATGTCGAAATGATACCCAAGAGCATTTCCATTTTCTTTAGAAGCACCGATTATACATTTGTTTATTATTTGAATCATTTCCACTGTAAGAAAAGCAGAAACGTGGTTAAGGTTTCAACACCTTACTTAATCTCACAAGTCATTAATGTACATCGTACTGCCATAGTCTTGATCGACATTTCTGCTTTATGCATTTGCAAACAAACCGATAGTTTTGTTTATTGATTGGAACAATTAAATTGCAGATATATGGGCTGGCGTTAAGGGTTAATGGTCCTTTGCTCGGGTTTAAATCACGAGCATTGTATCGACTAAAACGGGACAAATAATGTCACCGAATCCTTACTTCAGGCTCACCCACAAAGGATGCTTATTAAACAGATGGATCCCAGTTGTATATAACCTTTTTTATATCAAGAGCGTAGACTGACTGATCGTTAGAACGATATTAAGTTTATCGATTTATGTCAAAAAGTCAACTCGGATTTTCCTCTTCTAATTTTCACCGTCCACAATGAAGCAATCACACCGTGATGCTCGTAAGGTGTGATGGTCGAAAAGGTGAAGATTATTAAGTAACACTTCAAAGAGTAGAACTTTATAGAACAATATTTGCTAAGAGTAGAATGTGTATGCGCAACTCATCAAGCAGTGGAAGGAAACATCCGCAAATGTTCCAGGCTTTTTGACTTGTTAGCCTTGGCGAAAAAGCAATTATCTGAGATTTTTCGGCAGAAAATTAGTAATCTGGAAAAAAGATAGAACAGAACCATATCGTCGGTTGGCCGAAGACTCACATGCACACAAGCCTTGATGGGAAGGCGTGTTTGACGGACCGAATGAAACATGAGTAAGTGGTCACACTATCGAACGCAATATTTTATCACCACAATGCCGCACGCATTCTAAGTAATCAAGTTAATGTATGTATTTCAGAGTAATAACATATTTTCAAACAGTGGATGGCTGGGACTGTTCCATCCAAATGAAAGCTATACTAAATCTCAGATGGTTGTTTTCATTTTAATTATTCTTCTAAGCACTCAGAGAGCTGGTTTATGTCTGATATTTGTCTGCTCTGTGGATTTTTCTCAACCCTTTTTTGAAAACCGGATTCTTTATACGTTTCTTGATGTTTTTATCCAAATCGACTACAAACATGTTTCGATAGGCAAACCTAAATCAAAGAAAAATAAGTATTCACACGTTAATTAATTTTGCCTACCCGTTAACGGTTGCGATTTTGTTTTGACTGTTAAAGTCTCTGTTAAGATGTGGATATTCTGAGAGATTAGTTGCTGTTATCGTAGAATAGCGCTACTGAAGGGTGCTGATTTTTTCCACTCAGACGTGCTTCAAACTGCAGGTGATTTCGATTAAGGTAACAAATTAATGCTGAGTAACTATATTCCTGCTGCTATTTGCTAGCATCCACTTTATGCTTTTAGCCGTTGTACATCTTCGGAAGTCTTCCGATGGCGGCTGATAGAATAAACCATTGATCAGACGGTTTATTACCAGTTTTGAATCTCCCAACCTATAAGCCAAATTCCAGTCTTCGAGTATGACAAAGGTGGCTTGACGTGGCATTTAAAACTAAGAGCATATTTTCTACTAATCAACCTTCCACACAAACATTACGTTTCTTTACTCGAACGACAGGCTGATATTTAACTCGTATCATAATTATGATGTGAATTCCTATTTGAAAATGGAATAAAAAAATGGGCCCATTTGTTTAGGTGCCTTTGCTTTAAAAAATAAGTAAGGTTAGCAACTGCGTTTCCGTCCACTATGTTTTCTCTGATTTTTAAATATTACGAATCAGGTTAATCTTTTAATATTCGAACATTTTAACACTTAAAAGACCACATGTCTAAGTGTGGTTAACGTTGGTTAGAAGAAAAAATGAACGATAAATTAACAAACTCTGCTTAACCATTTTTTTTATTTTAACGTAAAATTTGCTTTACAATAAAAACTTTTGGAAGGTACTCCCCTTTGGACATGCTCTATTATCTGAAAGGTGAAGCACACTTCCAACATGATCATATTGGGTACCTTAAGCGATCCCGTTTCAAAAGGTCTTCATTTTTCCCAGGCGCAATTATTCAGTGTTTTGAGTTTCCGGCGGTAAAATGTTAGAGACTCACTGGACGATAAATAAGGCATTTAAACTTGGATTGGATAATGTACGATCGCTGCAACATGGTGATAAGAGCCTGATGTTTCGAATTTTTGTTCAAATCGATCCTCAGAGACAGTCGCAGATAAGGGCAACGAGGCAGCCAGAGACGCAATATATATATATATATATATATATATATATATATATATATATATATATATATATATATATATAGTTGCCATGACACCGCTTCAAAAATAAGTCATTAGCTCCAAACTCAGCAGTGGTGGCCATGCAGGGCTTGTTGATTACTCGTTTATCCGCGTCTGAGTCTGTAATTGTCAAAAGTTCATCGCCAATCTCGATTCTGGGCATGATGATGACTCGGCACTGTGGCTCGCTGTCACTGGAAACTTAGGCCACCCGTATGGCTAAGTATTTCGCCTTGGCAAAGCCTCTGCACAAAAGTTGAAGCCACGAGATCATTGTCATTGCATATTACTCTTTGTACTGGTCATTTGTTCTGTTTTTTTTTTAAGCTCTCCTAATGTACACCTGTGCAAACCCAAAAGGTTATTTCATAAAAATATGATTCTTACAATTGATGAGGATCATTTTTTGCTTTAAAACACAACATTTTAATGAACATTGCTGGACCTTATTAAGGTTATGTTGGAAATGGTGCCGTATTACGATAGCTCTGCAGTCTTTAAATGTTGATAGTTCAGTGATGAAAATAAGCCGCAGTGTGGTGCTGTGTAACTAGCATTCCCCTCTTCAATACTGGTGAGATTGGGCGTCCCAAGAAGGACATAAGATGAAGCAGACGCAATCGCTACGACACAACTTTATTTCTCTCACCCTTTGATGTTGTGTGTGGTGATGGGATCAAGCGTGAATTCGAAATGTCATGCAAAAAAAGTTATTGTTGCAGCGATTGCGTCTACTTATTTTCATTTCCTTTCATTATTATATTAATGCCTCTGCTCACCGTATGTGATTATTAAACAAAAGCATACATTCTTCTACCATACAGAACACTTGTATATGCAGATTTCTCTGATGGGTCATAAGCACTTAAACAATAGGAATTGAAATGGATGCATAGGAAGCTTCGTTCGCAAGTACATGTTATCGAGTTTTGCTTAATATTTTTTGAATCAATTTAGAAAGAGATTTTAATTGTCACAGTTTACTCATGGGAAATAATATCCTGGAGAGTTTTATTTCTCTGGTCAATTCGAATAACCGTTTTACATACAAACGAACTCAAAATGCTGGGGTGTGAAATGATATATAGTGAATTTTCCTGGCATACTTTATTTAAATTTGCTAATTTCTTATGAACAGAGTTGTAATAAAGCCCCACGTTGGCACCAAACATTAACTAGGACACATGGTTTTAATCCTGAATTTTTTAGGGAGACATCTTACATGCTGCTTCTAGACACTATTGTTAAGTACCACCGTAGCCATTTGATAATTCGCAGTAACTCTAACTACAAATTTCAGCATTGCGATATTGGTTTTTCTTTTCTTTGATTTTTTTAAAACGCGCTTCGACCTTTTTATGTGCAATGTAAATTCCATAACAAAGAAGCGGTGTACTTTGAGAGAAATATTTAATGATATTTAATGAAATATGTTCTAGTGAATCATCACATACCTGGATAAACGCTTTATCTCCTGCATCAGAACCACCGCTTATGCGGTAAAATAGAAGATATCGCTTGAGATAAGGCCACCTACCAGCCAAAATGCAATAAGCGACATATTTTATGTCCATATTTATCTTTGCGTAGATAATAACCATAAAATTATTTGCAGATAATGCCATCTTGCCAAAATATTTGGATCCAGATGGAAATTCGAGCAACTCAGTGCATAAACCTTCAAATCAAACACAGTTATTTTGTAGTCGGTCAATAGATTCCGACATATTTTGTTGTTGGTTTACAATAAATAATGACTATACATTACCAATATTTTGAAAATTAACAATGATCCCATACGAAATAAGATGCGCCAATAGCCAATAACAATAAAGTTCAGGTAAATTGGACCCCAATCCATTCGAGACGAAATCTCAATTCAGCCATTAAAGTGGACTTTAAAAATTGAATTGTATTAAAACCTTTGTATCATTAAAAAAAACTTTCTTTATGTTTGGCTGATAAGATAACACCTTACAATTACATATATCTATGATCTTGTACATATCTCTTAAAGAACAAGGCTGTTACTAATTATCCTCATAGGCTTCTGACGGAAAAAAAGGTTTTCCTAGATTTAGTCGTGAATTAACTTAAAACATTTGGCTTATATGTTTCTCATTGCTTGTAAGTTAATTGCATAAACTTTTGGTTTCTATTCTAATTTAAAAATAGTTCGCTTGCTTGCTTATATGATGAACGGGGCTATCAAGTAAAATAAATTGGGATTTTTCTTATATTTTGAAAAGCCTTCTATAGTCACATATTTTTAAGCGGAGTCGTTAATCTGTACCATTTTCATATGCGGTTTCCTAAAAACGGATAATTTATCTAAGAAATATGAGATGATTAATTTTTGGACCATGAAGTCTCAAAAATAACTTATTCCACCCATCTTTCTAAAACAATATGACAGTTGTAGGCTCATGACACTTCTTGGATTGTTTCAGCATGCAAATCATTAGAATCCAGTACAAGACGTATGATAAATCAGGTAATAATTAACGGGCAAAAGCCAAGTTTATTCCCATTACTGTGAGAATGGTGATGGGAAGGAGATCCCTATTGGTAAGTTAAAAGTATCCCATACGGATTGTTTATCGTGTCATTGAGAAATTCCTAACTAGTCTGCGCAACATCCTTCATTGTGAAGTTGGTAGAGACATTCGCATATTTTTACCTGCAAACTTGCAAAAAGAGCAAGACAGTTCGATGGGTCACGATCTTAATCATGTGTTTAAAAAATATATGTTATGAAACAGATTCACTTATGTTTCGTGGATTGTTTATAAAAGATCCATCTCAGTTTGAGATGCGTATAAAGTTTCCAATAACGTTTTCAACATAATGGCAATGAATACAGTAAATCCCAAAATTCATAAAAATGGCCTGATAAATTCGTTAAATTTGTTCGCACATGCTGTTTCAGCTGGTGGCATATTACGTTTAAATTCTACAATTCATCTGATCTATTATTTATAAAAGCAAGCTGAATATAATTTCAAGAGTAATCATGATGATACAAGTAAACACCTTCTCTAATTGCAGAGGAATAAAACTCTTCGTAATAGCTGCAGCGATTTGTTAAATTTTAGGAAAAATATTATTTTCATTTTGTAATTTCCACGCTAATGCTAACCTTCTTAACTGAACTGCCAGCAGCAACACATGCTCCAATCCTTACTCTCCTATAGCCCTGACAAAACCCTAGCCGTTAGTTCCCGCAGCGTCTAACATAAAGGTGCATCCAATATCCATTATCTTTGTATAAAAGTGCTATAGCAACAAATCGACTACAACAATTGACGCATTCCATATGAAACATTTATAACAAAAAAGAAAATTCTGCACGTGTTAACTAAGAATGAGTAGAAGCAATCATTGCATTGCGTTTCTGCTTTACGCTCGGTAGCGCCATCAACACAAAGATTGCATTCTACAAATCTTGCAACCCCTGCACATAAAGGACCCTTAATAGCTACTGTCGTTGATGTTGAGTTTAAAAGGGAAACAAAAACCTGAGGCGAAAAAAGATCTTATCTCACCAATCGCGTCCGATTCTTATCAATTAATTTCTAGGACTGGCATTTTCGCTTCTATCGGAGATCATAAATATTTGATTCGGTGTACTCTATAGTGGCTTTTAAACTTGTATCGTTTGAGGTGATTTTTAAAGTCTTTTTTTTCATTTGAATTTACCTGCTAGCCGTTTAAAAACGAAGCTTATTCTGGAAACATTTGTGGCGCAAAACATCTTCACAGGCATTAGCTATGCAATCAATTATCAGGAATATTTCTCAAACTCAAGAAAATACAACAAATATTCCAACAAAGCGAATTTTTTAAAGGTCCTTCTCCATGACCATGATATGGTTGATTGCAGTGTTCAGTGCAGTGTTCACTGCAGTGTTTCAGCAAAAAGGTTTGATTTGGTGTTGGCACATTTGACCACGATACATTTAATCTTTAAATATTATTATTTTACCAGTCAATACTAGAAAAACGAACGTTAGTACAGATCATATAGCTGCCTTCCCTTTTTAGCAGTTGTTTATATGTTGGTTTATTCTATCGACTACTGCTAAATGATCGTCAAAGATCATAAGGTTTGATAGATTTTTTAAAAGACATGATGCAAGGGACGAAATATTATAAGTCAGAAAGTCGACAATAAAACGCAACTATTTATGTTGAATAGCATCCAATGTGCCAAAGATCGTTTAGGATGATGTCAACAATGTACCATATAGGCGTTTAAACGCAAAAAAGGTGTGTTGCTCGTTTTTTTAAATAGTAAATGTAGACCCACATTGCACTTAAAACACACTCCGCTTTCACTCGCATTATTTTGATGTTGATTTAGAGTCGAAAAAACCAAATGTTGCATCTGGCGCATCGGATGCCTTAAATAAGACAGCTATTCTACGAGAGTTATACTCTCTATTCTGGCCTAGTGAACCACAAATTAACACAGAGTAGCAATGCGTTTCCCTGTCAGTGAAGTACATTCAAGCCACTGCTTATAACCTTCCACGACCAAACCAATTGCAACCCGTTTATTCTAGTTCACTGTCTGAGTCCGTCAAACATGTTATGTGGAAACTCGGAACAGATAGCTGGTGCGATGTAAGACTGCACCTCGGTGTTCCACCACAGCTACGTGTCTCGTATGTTTTACTGGTGTAAATTCCGAATAAGACCTATCTTAAACTAATCTTGTTACTTTTTGTTTCAGCAGATCTACTTGAGAGAACTTAGAGAAGTCACTTACAAGACCAGCAAACGTGACTTGATATAGATTTAAAAATACGTATAAACCTATCTTCATGCAGATATATATGTTGGGCTATCGAGAGCTACGGTTGTTAGATACAATTTGTTTACCTTTGTACTCAATTTAAATAATTGCTAGCATATTTATTCAACCAATGCACATAAAGACACGAAAATCGAACTAAATCCCTTGACTTTAGGATTTGCCAGTCATTTCCAAAGTCGCAAAATGTTTGGAAGCCGTCATTTGACTGGTTATTCATACATGTGGTAGCGCAGACTGGATGCAGCCCTTTTAAACAAATGTTTTTCAGCTCTGTAGTTCAAGAATGCGACAAAATGAGAACAGTGGGATTTGTGCTATTTAGGATTCTTCATTTTGTGAATTAATTCAATCATTAAAAGAAATCTGCTTCGTTTAAATTTTCCAAGCAGGGAAGTAAGGCATGGAAGGGCTAAGCTTCCAACGATAATGCTGGGCCAAATGTAAGAAAAGCTAGTAAATTTCTGAAAAACTGATAATAAAAAACGGTTTAATGGCATATAATCTGCGCATAACTGAGATTACTGAAAGCAAATGTGATTCCAGCAATGGTGTTTCTTATCTGGCTGTGTAAAGTTGCATATTAAATGAACATTTTCAATGATGCTGTTGGAATTTATCTTAGATGTAGGCTGTAAGCAGGATATAGAAGAACGAAATAATAAGGCGTCAGCCTTGGTCAGTTTAGGTGATGTTTGTACATTGCTTTTCTTAGCACATTATTCCTTCAGACAATAAATCTATTTGTGAACGATTATTCATATTTGACCTGAATGCTAACATAAATAAAGCAGGCTTAGATCATTTGAAATGCGTTTTAACACGCAAAATTAAATTAAATTGATTTTGGTTTAACAGATTTATTGAAACATATCAACTTAAACTTACTCAATATCCTTAAATATCATTTAATATTCTCATTTCTTGGCAAAAAATTATTTTATCATCGTTTTCCAGCATTATCGGAGATTTTCGCTACCGTGCGTACCTTATTTACCATGAATGTTTCAAGGAGGTTTGTATGGTTAATTTAACTAAACAGGCTGATCAGATAATTAGTCTGATCCATTGGACTGAAAGTTTGAAAAAACTCCCTATTTAATCGTATTATTTTAAATTCTTCGAGACTCGTTAAATTTCCTAGCTAAACTGTATAGAAAAATATAGGTTACCCTTAAATGTTTGTTCTTAATTATTTATTCCAAAATGCAAATTATTCACAATATATCATCAAAATTTGTAAAAATACGTAAAAAAATACATATGAAATACCTTCTTACTGATTTCTAAATGTGATGAATAGTCACAGAATATTTAAAATTTGATATTGAAGACGAATGTATATGGTGAAGCTTTGCAATGGCAGACTAGTTACCTTAATTGCGAACACGCAATGGACTGAAACCTTATGTAAAGCTTACATTGAAGTGATTGTACTACCCTTTCTTAACATTTCTGGCAAAAACAATTTTACAATTTGCAGGAGAGTTCTACAACATCGTGTATTTACCGTAAGGCGTTGCAGTGATAGTTTTAGATTAGCATTATATTTTACTTTCCTGCAATGTGCTATGCTTAGCAAACTATTCCTGTTTTATGTTAATTGCATGTACTTGCTAACGTGTATTGTATAACCAAATAGTGGAACTTTATAAAACGGTAAAGGATAAAGTCAATTGTAACTGAAAGACGTTACTGCTTTCACGATAAATATAACTAGATTTCTATGACATTTTAACTCCACGATCTTCCTAAAGGGGCGATTGAGTGATACTGCTAGGTTGCCTTATTAACGAGATCAATCACAAAAATGAAGACAAAGGAAATTTCCTACGTTTCTCTCGGACGGACATTCAGTAATCGACAGTTTTATCACAAAGACACAACGGAACATGCAAGTCTTATAACGAAAAAATGCTGTTTTTTTCTGAATGTGCGTTTTCTGTGATTTGCTTACAAGCTCTGATCAGCCTTGGATGCGTCGCATGTGAACATGCCTACAAGGCATGGCATAATTTAGTTGGTTGCATAATCATATATTTGCAAGGCTATCTTTTGACAGCAAGAATTGCACTGATATAACGAACGTTTTGATACGTAATGAGCTATACAGAATCCGAAAGTACAACATTATTATTTTTAAAAAGACTGTAAAAAGAAAGACAATTACCCGCTTTTTGTTAAGTAAACTTCCAAACGCTTTGCATAGAATTATTGAAGGGAGCGCAAAAGTAAAAATTTGGTCTGCTTCACAGAGTGTAGAAAAACACAAAAGTTTCTGAAATAAAAAGAATTATCTAAAACGATTTATAGTAAGGATAACATTACGAAGAGCTTCGTCTGGAATCCGTTGCTACAGAACGGCAAGAAAAATGGGGTTCAAAAAACGCTGTTTACCCTACGTTTCTGACTTTGTCTATATTTCCCCATTCTTATATTTATAGGATATGATGCACAATTACCTGCTTAGTAATGCTGTTCATTTCCTCTTTTTCATGAGATCATTGCTAAACTATTATAAATGTGCAGTTAAAACGTACATTGTATAGGATTATGTGTAAATTATCATTTATGTGTCAAAAACTATTCGAATATAATAAGTATTTACAAAAGGATTAACCATGATGCAAACCTTTTCCTACACTTATTTGTGTAAAACATTTTTTCAGGACCTGCCCAGGTTGACACATTTGAAAGCTTGATTAATATGAGGATATGCAACATGTCCATTCATATATAATTTGCAATAAGTTCTTTTATGTTTTTTAGACCATGCAAGTCCTTCATATGTCACACAAAAACCGAGTATAGTAACACAATGTAACTTTTAAATCTGCTAGAAATACAAAATTTATTTTACCAGTATCGTATTTTATGCCATTTATTTAAATTCTTCAAAAGGTTTTCCAAAGGAATAAATATATTGAAAGAAATGTTTTTATAATATAACTTTGAGGACCCTAATTTGTTAATGAGCATTTTTCTGTGGTGATGCATTTGTGGCAATTATGATTTGAATCATATTCCGAAAAAGTTGACAGACCAATTTTCATGCAATCACTTCCAACTGAAATCGATTGCTTGTTAATCCTTCATTTATTTTATTGAGGTTCATTCTATATTCTTGCGTGTTACTTGACCAAGAAAATATACACTGCATTTACAATCTTCATCAAAGAGAGATTTCTTATGACTTTAAAAAATAAGTGCATTTGCATCCAAAATAACTTGAGAAAAAGGATGCCGAAAAAAGAATAAATGTAAGAATAAAGCGCTTATGAAGATACTCTGGAAAATAATTTTATTTGATTTTTTGAAAATTGTCATCCTAATTAACCTATTAACGACGAGCCTTGTAGGCACAACCATGAAACCATTTGTAAGAGTGAGATGAGTCGGCTTGTCAGCAACTTTCTCAAAAGAATTCCTCTCGTCAATCCCACGCTTTTCAGTCGGAGAATTAATTGATTGTGCATGCGATGCATACGCCGAAATGTGCTTAAGACTGCTTTATAGGTGCAAAATAAAATTGCAAAATAAAGCAAACAGCCAACAGGCAGTGCTGTAAGTATGCTATACACATAGCTCTTAATTTGAAAGTAGGCATACTCTAGAGGCCTTTGATATGCTAGTAGTAAAGAGCAGATTATTAATCATCTGGATGATAAAATATTTGCAAATAATTCAACATATAATGAACAACGTTTATTTTCAGTATGTTGCATAAAAGGGTTTTAATATCAGTCGTTTTAAGCATATATTATTTACTCGTTGTTCCTTCAACGAGCACATAGTTTGAATCAAAATGTAAATAAAAATCGGCGTTTGGGTCAACCATTATAGAAATCACTTTATTTAATAATCGGCAACAATATGATTTTCAGGCTGAATCTTTCAAAGTAAATAATACCGGTTCTGCTCAATAGAGAGAACAATGCTTAATTGCTTAACTTTAAGGAAATATTTGGCTCTACTTTTTCTTGATTTCTGATGTGACATATTACCCAAATTAAATAATGTTTACTTGGCAACCCAAACAAAAACGCCAACCAGGTGACGGAGAAGTCATTCCTTTTCCAAAGAACTTAGAGCTTGCAAAAATGCTGAGAATGCAACCCTCCCGTTTTTGTCAGTCAGCACCAATTGCGTACATCTTGCTCTATATATTAATTAATGAAGAAGACGTTAAAAAACCTCTCTTAATTACAGCTTTGCAAGTTGACTTATTATTTTAAGAAAACCAGTTAAAAGTCTTAAACAATTTGTTATTCATGGAGGTTTAAAACATTCAGTATATTCTAAACATTACATCTAACATTGCATGCCTAAACTACAGTGTACCGAGGCATTTACGTTTATTCTCTTCTAGTTACTCTCGATCCGAAATGATTTTAATTACAATACGCTGCCTATCAATTTATTACGCGAGAGTATTCAGAAGTCCTGTTTTAGATTGTTTCACTTATGTGAAAATTGCGCTTTACCAAATGGATTTCAGTTTGTCTTTATTGATGCAATTGTGGCAATATAAATTATAGTTTGTCTAAGAAACAAATATGATATTATCCTGAACTTATCTGTCCTATGATACTATCATTTTAAAAACCTAAAACTTCATTTTAAGGCAATTCTTAATTTCAAAATATGATGAGTCATTTTGTTTCAAAAATAGGAAATATATGTTTTTGGATGACTTCATTTCATGATAATTTTTCACCTAAAAAAGACCCGGAAGAAACCATAGAACTGTCTTATTTCGGTAAACTTCTAAAAATGAACCCATGTGATTCTTGTCAACCAGTTGTTTTTTTAAATACGTGCTCAATAAATAAGTAAATGATCTAGCAGCGTATGGTTTTTTAATTTGTAGGCATCTTTTATGCTATCGTTAAAACAGCACATTTTGCTTATATATTTATAAATAGGACATAATATGATTAAGTGCGTTGTTAACTATTTAGTTGTTAAGAAAATGCCCCGAATACGTGGTGAAACGATGTTGACATCAAATGTGGCTGAATGTTAGAAACTTATATTAATAAGTGCGTCAAAAAAACAATAGAGAATACATTCAGAAATATATAAAACTACCACTCATATGTTAAGGGCATACTTAGCAATTACGCATCACTGTGTCATAAAATAACCCTGTTTTTAGTCATTTTTATGCAAATTCAACGCAAAGCAGCACTAAACAGTCCGTAGCCACACCATATCCCATCAGTACTCTCACTTTACACGTTTTAAGGAGATTGACGTTAAATATGCTGCATTTGCGTCCATTTAGTAAATATGACGTATAAGTAACACGTAAGATGTGCTGATCAGATGGAAACGTGCATCGGTCAATTCAGAAAATGGAAAGCTGAAAAAAATCAGTATTGCACTGCAGTTCTTGCAACGGGCATTTATTCAGTTCATTCAAGGAAGATTTTAATTAGTATATGAATATGCTGTTTTTAATAACTCAGCAGCTGTTATTTAGATGAATGATATGATTTATTATTTAATAATTTAAAACAGGATGGTGGCAGCCTTAATGTTATCAGGCATTTGTACAGGATTAATCAACATTTGAATGCTTGCATTTAAAAGTTTTGACAAAGGTTGTAGGATAATTTTCTTTTTAAAAGCTTTAATTGTCTCTTTACTTTTATTCAAGCAATGCTTGAATATTTATATAAACACGAAATTTTCTAAAATTTCAACTGTTAATTTTGAGTTATCAATTGCAAGTAATTGACTTTCCGTACCAATATCGACTAACATAAATTCCTATAAGTAGTGGATGGCATATATAAAACAAAAAGCATGAGAGGCCTTTTAATAAAAAAACACGCCTTTTAGCACTTGGTTTTCTCCTATAATCAACCCTTAAAAATTCTCACAGTAAAAAACAAGTCTTATGCTAACGTGATACAAAAGAAACAGCAATGTTAAAAAATACGTGTTCGTAGCCCTCTCGCATATTTTTTGACAAAACTGATGGTTTTAATATTCCTTTTGTGGATTAATCGCAGAACAACTTAGATTAATAAATGATCTCCAATCTCCCAGCCTTAAAAACAATTTTTTTCTACATTTATTAGCATTTTATCAAATGATTTAAAAATGCGTTCACTGGCTTAGCATTTATATTTTGTCACTCGATGAAATATATTAATTGAACATGAACTGGCTTAGTAGATTGAGATCAAAATATGAAATGTAAATTTTCTATCAAATTTTACAAGCACAGCATAAATCGTTATGAATATACCATAAGGCCAACACAGGGAATTGCGGTCAAGTTGCAATATCTGCTTTTCGAGTTACTAAAGGTACTAACAGAATACCTCTTCTACTCTTTTTAGAAAAGTCAAACAATCAATCCGCGCGTATTGTAAAATCAAACGGCAGTGATTTTCCTGATCTTTAATTCTGGAGATCTCATCGCTTCATAGCAACTCAAAGGGTTCACGGGAACCATTTTACAAGCTAAATTTTCATGTACGCAATAAACGATTTAACTCCAAAATAAAAAAAACTTAAAATAGATTTCATTAAAATAAATGAAACAACCTGTGTCATATGTTGACTATATTAAGTTGAAACACAGTATTGTCGTATATTCATTTTACGGAAGCACACGAAACAATTTTGATGATGGAATTAATGTTTAAACAATTTCAGCATATTTTTCCAAATGATATCAAAACTGTACAATTTTTTGACTGCAAAACTCTGCATCAGCAGACGCATTTAGACCAAAATTTTATTCGGCTATACGATCTCTTCATCTTAGCATAAGCTTGATTGATTTTGTATCGAGGTAAAACGGAATTTTGACAGTTAACGATATTTGTTTGTGCTAAACTATTATTTTTACCTGAGCCACTGAAAACCCAATTTTTTATGATTTCCACTGGCCAAATTAAATAGCTTTAACAAAAAATATTGTATCACTGATCAGAAAAAGAAGGCTTAATTTGACGTCTTTTATAGTAAATTCTGTTACCAGGCTTTACATCAAAAAGTTATTTTAAAATTGCATATGAAACTAAAAAGGGATATTCTAAAAAGCTTTTACTGATAAGCAGCGTAGACTGAACTTAGCCATCTGGCCTATTTTAAAATTTCTTTAAATAATGAATTTTCAGGTGAAAAGACGTATTAATACATTTTTAATCGAAACAAGTGATGCAATTTATTGCATAATACTCTAAGTTCCGAAAGCAGTATCAAAAAGCGTGCATTTAATTTTGCGGGTTTCTCTTCAGTCCTTCGCAATATGCAACATGCGTTGATGCGCAGACTTTGGCTTGGCTAACTGCTGCCTGAAGAAACAGCTGCCATAAAAGAAAACGTTATTTTCCGCTCACATTAATAAACGCGTAGCTCTAATAATTTTTTTTAACGCTGTCGTCACAAATTCAGGATATTTACATCCGATACAACTTTAACAAAACAAATAATTTCATTTATTTTTTTAAAGTCTAGTCATAGTAGTGCATCAAAATAACCTTTTTAGTCTAAAATGTAAGATAAAAAGTACGTAGTAGTGTAGAAATTCAAAATATATTCATTAAAATAAAATCTATATACAAGCTCTTACATTTATTAATTATCCATTACCTTGAAAAAATAAATTTCTACTTTAATTGTTGCATTTTTGAGAAAACTGCCAATGCATATCTTTCTTGGAAAATGAAATTAGCTCCTGAGAATTTTCGTTAGGTCAAATTTTATAATGTCAATTTATTTTAAAATTGGGAGATGTTTACAGAAGCCCGGTACCATTTGAACGAAGAATTTAACGGAAGCTGGCAAGTTAAATCATTGAAACAAACCTTGTTTATTATCATATTTATCTAAATTGCATACTGTTTATAAAAAATCAATGCATAGTTCGTACATTGAACTAAAAACGACATTTTACTACCTACGACACCATCCAAAAGGATGATGAGGCTTTTTATACTAATAGTTAAGTTTTTTCACTTACGTTTATTGTTAAGAACGAAGAAAAATTATGAAACCATACTAACTCATAGAACGATATTCTAAAGGACCTTTCATGCTTTAGGTGTTACAAGCAAAGCATCTTCAAGCTTTTAGCTCCGTCATCTGCAGTCACAGTCATAGGCAATTTGATCGACGTGAACAGGTTATAGGTAAAGTGCTTTGTGCTGAAAATTTACAAAAAGTGCAGAATGTTGGAATGGCAGTGTGAAAAAATAGCGTTCGATGTTTTTTTAAGAAAGTCTCAGCTGTCAACATCCACACAGCTTGAATATATATGAAATTAAATGTCGCGCATGCAAATATACATAAAAAAGTTACACAAACATTATATTTCTAGGACCAGTAGCGAACAAGCGAGTTGCAGGAAGCAGTTCAGAATAGAAAATAAGATGATATCACAGGAACAATAAGTTTATTGCGACTGTTTAAGATGATTGATTATAGTGAGAATCCGAATCTTTGGGTCAAAAAACGTCTTGTTTCAGCGAGAAACTGTAATTCTAATAGTAATTCAATAAATTCAAAGAACGAATATTGCTAACACCACAACCAAACAACCCTTGAAATAGTGCATACTGAGTGCCGGAGAACTAATTCGACAAATTACCATGGACGGTTGACTCTGAATCATTGGGCGCTGCCTAAGGATCTCGTCCAGACTCACAGGAGCAGTACAATTAAAAACCAATCGATTTCCGACGCTAAGCCAACCGATCTATACAGAATGATTATTTGATGGCATCTTTAGACTAATATCTACTTATAGCCCTAAGATAACAGAACTACAAATATCACTGATGAGGAAGACTACTCCGCAATATATAAAGTCGGAAGAAGAAGGAGTGTTCACCGGGAGAGGTTTATTAAATGCAAGACATTTCGAGCAATTGTTTCGTCTTCTCATCTTAAGAGACTGGAGATTCTTGTTCGCACCTCCAATTATATGTCACTGTTTGCATTGCTCCTCGCATGTCAACACTGAATGTGCGCTGTGTCCCCTTCATGTCACTGGTCGTTACCCCTGCCGATCACCTGTTCTGCCGCGTCAGCTTGTATCGGCCGCTGCGTCCCACTTCGGCTTGGCTCACCTCAATCTTGGTCCAGCAAGCTGACCCCTACTTACGCCACATCAGCCGGGGTTTCACTGTAGCGTGGTCTAATTCAATCTTCGTTGGCCACGGAGATATTTGACCGCCCTGGATGTTCCATGCCATAACGGTCTCCTGACAGGAAGGCTCTTAACACCAGAAAGGTGGTGTGCCGATTAATGTGGTGGTTGACTGAGCAGTCGGTAGACATCCAAGCTTTCTTGATCTGCCTTGAGGTGTGATCATCACCTTGGCTGACAATTTTAATGGCGTCAAAGTTAAAGACATGCCCCGGTGGCACAGCATTGATGGCCACCTCTGACATTGGGTCTAACAATATAAACAGTTCACGATTGGACTAAATGAGATGATGGTGTCTTTTGACGTTACCCCACTCTTCACGTCCATACCGCGGACCCTTGCGTTTTAAACAAACCCATAACCTTTAACATCAACATAACGATGAGAACGAAAGGTCTGCTCACAGCTCAGAAACTCATAGAACTCATGGAGCATTGTCTCAAAACTTTCTTCACCTTTGAAGGAATCACATATGAGCAAATCAGGGACACCCCGATCGGGTGCCCAAGCCCTGGACCCATGGCCAGGATTGTTCTGAAAAAGCTCGAGAAATGGCTGTTCGAAGAGGACGAACCTTAATTTTGGCCATGCTTCGTTGACGACACTCATCATCATCGACTAGCACAGAATTTTTTATAATAAATAGCGCCTGAAATCGATTTGACCCGACCTACAGTTCACGATAGAAGAAGAAGTGTAGGGCCAACTTCCGTTCTTTGGCATCCTCGTCTGCAACCTACCGGATGGCAAAATGGTGACGTTAGTCTACCAAAAACCGACGAACACGTTACAACTGCTGAGTTACAAAAGCAGCCACCCACTGCAGCACAAAATACGTTGTATTCGCACACTAAACCAATGGGTTCAAACTCATTGAAGCACACCAGCTGGTAAACTGGACGAGATGGAGCCTCTCCGGGAACTATTTGAGGCCAACGGCTATCCACGAAAGTTTTATTGAAGTGAATCGAAAACCACCGAGAACGCGGAAAGAAGAGAGTTGTCAGCCAATGTCATGGCGTGGGATTCCGTACATGAAAGAAGTCTCCAAAACCGTAGCTAGATCCATTGAGCCTCTCGGAAAAGGATTTGTCCACTTACCTACCTCAAAAATTCGTCAGCAAGTCATGCGGACAAAAGACCCCATTATTCATCGGGAGAAGACAGCCGTTGCCTACCGACTTCAGTGCAGCTGCGGGATAGGCAACCACGTTGGAGAAACCGAGGGACAGTTGCAAACGCAAATGCCCGAGCATAAGCTGGCCATACGAAGATTTGACCCAAAGTCAGAGGTGTTACCGCATGCTACGCCGAGGGGCACGTCCTTAACTTTGACGTCGCTGAAATTGTGGGCTGAGGTGATGATCACACCTCAAGGCACATAAAGGAAGCTTGGATGTCTACCGACTGCTCAATCAAAAGCCATATTAATCGGCCGATCTCCTATCTGGTGTTAAGAGCCTTCCTGCCAGGAGACCGTTAAGGCATGGAACATCCAGGGCCACCAACTACCTCAGCGGGCAACGAGGATTGGAATAGACTACAATACAGTGAAACCCCAGCTGATTGGGCGTACGTAGGGGTCAGCTTGCGTGACTATGGTGGCCAAACTCACAACCTTAAAATAAATCGCGAGTTTTACTTTTAAGCCACGATGGAAATCAGTCAGTCAGGCGATGCAACATTTTAAGTCAGGGCATTAAATGAGAACTCAGTCAATCGATGTATTACCTTGGCGCCAAGATACCTAGGCATTTACAGCCACGTTCGCATACACTTGGCTATGATTTTAGTTATAGGAAAGCAAAGGACGTTTGAGTAAGCTATTTTCACATACTTTCATATATTATATGAAGTATTGGTCCAAGATTTATATGTAATTTAACTGAAAAATGTTAGAACAGAACAATCAGCAGTGGTCTACAGCATACCATGCCGAAATTGCGATGCAACGTATGTTGGTGAAACGGGCAAGCGCCTGGGCACAAGGTTGCATGAGCACCAACATGCAATCAACCGCAAAGATAAGTTGGCTTTGGTTTATGGACACGCACAACAGCTGAACCATGATTTCGCCTTTGAGAAAACAAGGGTGATTGGCCGAGCCAATGAGAAGATGGCCAGATTGGTCCTCGAGAGCTGGTCCTCGACTGGCACACTCAACCGAGCTATAGACTTACATCCCATCTACTAGGCGCTTCGTACACGGCTCAGATCAGTTCGGCCAGGGCCAATAAGACAAACGAGCACACGGAACCGAGAGCCCAGGCTCACGGAAAAGCGGGGTGGCGGCCGAAGGTCACATGACCAAAGTCAAACACTGACTCACGAATGCGCACGTAAAACGGATAACAACTCACGAGAGCAGCAACGAATGATCAGTCCGCTGATTGACGTGGGGGAGGCCAACAGGCACGCTGCTTTGCCTAAACCTACGACGGCTCCAAAGGGGACAGCAGTTACGCGAGCCCCTCAGCGTTCAACCTCGGGGAGGTCTAAGGAAGGCAGCGGCGATCGGGCAGGTCAAAGTTCACGCGTCCACCATGGATATAATACAAGGCACGCGGCAAGACTGACTAACTCAAGACCACCAGGAGCAGCAAGCACTTTACTCTGATGATGGAAGCGAGAAGGCTTTCGAAACGTCAGTACAAATACAATTTGGTCCATGAACTCGCCCCCTCTTCTTCTTCGCCTTCTTCAGGAGATGATGAACGCGATAAAATAACGAGACCTCGAATCTTTACGCATATTAGTTTATGCTATGGGCGCACAGCCCTCCACTTGGCACGCAGATGGGAGGCTTTTGCATGGCGAGAGTCATCCACCTACGCTCAGCTGAAATTCCTTCACCTGTGTCTTGACGAGAACGTATTACCGAAATGCCTCACATATAGACCACCTGTGAACACTGAACTATTCCAGCGGACGATGGCAGATTCCAAAAAGAGAATGATCAGGGTGCTAATACAAGATTGTCACGTCCGAATTAACAAATACCACCGTATGATTGAACAACATGCTTTGACTTGCCAGTCAATCTTTACGATGCACGAATTGGAAACCCTCAAAACTGCAATCCTAGACAGTGCACGGCATCATCGCAAATCACGTGATGACCAGCTGTCTGGAAAATTTGAAAAAATCCGTCAGAGAAAGCAACCCTCTTTCGATGGTGCCCTGGTACACAATTTGTCCTCTCATCGGCTCACTCAGCAACAACTAGCGGTTTGATCCTATGACGCAAAAGTCAACACGAAAGATGCTCGACCAGAAGACTTCATTGCATCATTCGAGTCGGCGCTCTTGAAGTGTGATGCTTTTGAGGATTGCAAAAACGTCACGCGGCAACAAGCGGCAAATCTGCTCCTCCAGCACCAACGTCAAACAACTATTTCAAAGGCAGAAGAACGAGAACTTCTGAAAATACGAAAAATAGAGGACATCGTAACCCTGCCCGCAGACAAACGGCGCTCGACTGTCGTCATGGATAAGTCTGAGTATGGAGCAAAACTGAATAACCTCTTGATGGACAAGGAATCCTTTGTGCCATCGACTACCAGTGACTTCAAAAAGCTCGCGAACAGCATAAACAAGACGATCGACAAGCTGAGGAAGGCGGGGGCTCTCACGCGAAGAGAAGCGCTGGCCACAAAATCCACTGATTCCGCGATGGCCCGCTTCTACGGCCTGCCAAAGGTTCACAAGCCAGGAGTGCTTCTATGCCCCGTCGTCTCCTTACGTGGCACCCCAACCTTTGGCCTCTCAAAGTGGTTGTATCAGCAACTTTGTTTCCTAACCAAGGATTCGAAGTGGACAGTGAAATCAGCTGACGAGTTCTTAACGCGCATCAAACATATTGAAGTAGAGGCAGACGAGGTGATGGTGTCCTTTGACAAGATCTCGTTATTTTCCTCTATCCCACCCGCATTGGCTATCGAAACTATCGACGGTTTTCTCCAGGAAAAATATAACGAGACCGACCAAAAACTCAAACGAGTGCATATCATCGAACTCCTAGAACTGTGTCTTAAGACGTTCTTTACATTCAACGGCCAGGTCTACGAGCAAAAGAAGGGGACGCCAATGGGCTCGCCTCTGTCTGGACTAATTGCCGAAGCAGTTTTGCAGAGGCTTGAACAGCTGGTCTTCAGATCGTACGCACCGAAATTCTGGGTCATATACGTCGACGACACATTCGTCATAATAAAGAGGAGTCACTTGCAGGCTTTCAGGGTATTGTTGAATTCAATCTTTCCTGAAATCCAGTTTACCATGGAGGAAGAAGTCAAAAATCAGTTGCCCTTCCTTGACGTCCAAATTACAAAGCTGGCAGACGGGAAGATAAGGACAACTGTCTACCGTAAGGCAACCAACACTAAACGCATACTTCATTGCCGAAGCAACCGCCCTGTTTGCCACAAACGCAGTTGTGTCAGAACCCTCTTCCGACGTGACCAAACACACTGCAGCGACGACAGTCGAAAGAAGGAGGGGATGGAGTACTTACATGCCATTTTTACAGCCAACGGATATCCAAAGTCCTTCATCCGCAAAGGATTCAGGAAGCCTCAGTTTGAGCGGTCGAATGAAGAGAAGCCAAAGTTTTGGCTCGCAATCCCCTTTGTGAGGAACGTTTCAGAGGCGACTGCAAGAATCCTAAAACCTTTTGGGATTGGCGTGCCTCATAAACCAGAATGCACCAACAGACACCAAGACATGAAGCACAAAGACCCGCTACCAGTGACAGAACAATCAGCAGTGTTCTACAGCATACCATGCCGAAATTGCGATGCAACGTATGTTGGTGAAACGGGCAAGCGCCTGGGCACAAGGTTGCATGAGCACCAACTTGCAATCAACCGCAAAGACAAGTTGTCTTTGGTTTATGGTCACGCACAACAGCTGAACCATGATTTCGCCTTTGAGAAAACAAGGGTGATTGGCCGAGCCAATGAAAAGATGGCCAGATTGGTGCTCGAGAGCTGGTCCTTGACTGGCACACTCAACCGAGCTATAGACTTACATCCCACCTACTAGGCGCTTCGTACACGGCTCAGATCAGTTCGGCCAGGGCCAATAAGGCAAACGAGCACACGGAACCGAGAGCCCAGGCTCACGGAAAAGCTGGGTGGTGGCCGAAGGTCACCTAACCAAAGTCAAACACTGACTCACGAATGCGCCCCTAAAACGGATGACAACTTACGAGAGCAGCAAAGACTGGTCAGTCCGCTGATTGACGTTGTGGAGGCCACCAGGCACGCTGCCTTGTCTAAACCTACGACGGCTCCAAAGGGGACAGCAGTCACGTGAGCCCCTCAGCGTTCAACCTCGGGGAGGTCTAAGGAAGGCAGCGGCGATCGGGCAGGTCAAAGTTCACGCGACCACCATGGATATATTACGAGGCACGCGGCAAGACTGACTAACTCAAGACCACCAAGAGCAGCAAGCACTTTACTCTGATGATGGAAGCGAGAAGGCTTTCGAAACGTCAGTACAAATACAATTTGGTCCATGAAGTCGCCCCCTCTTCTTCTTCGTCTTCTTCAGGAGATGATGAACGCGATTAGATAACGGGACCTTGAATCTTTACGCATATATATATATATATATCGGGGAAATAATTTCTGCAATTATTACGGGCAGGACAAAGAGTCAATTGATTCAGACATTACTTTTTATAGTCAGATCCAAAATGTCAATAAATATTTGGGTCGAAAACAATAAACTACTGTGGAATAACCACGTAATGCCCATTCTACAAACAATGACTACTACAAAAAGTATGAATCTTCTATTCCACATTTATTATACCGAACTTCCGACAAAGGTACTAGCTAAAAATCAAAAACTTGTTTTGCCGAGGTTTCTGAAGCTGCGTGACGCAGCAACGAGGAATTCGTCTGCTCAGTGGGTCCCCCAGCGTTCTTTATGCGGCGTTCATATACCAGAAACCGCATAGCGAACGCTGACAAACCCACTGAGGAGTCTAGCACATCGATGTTGCGTCACCTATTAGCAGAAAAATCGGCAAAACCCGTGCCTGGGGTTTAAGCTAGTAACTATTTCGGAAGTGCAGTATAATACGTGGGAAATATAAGATGTATACTACTTGTAGTAGAAATAGTTTAACAAATGGGCATTACGTGGTTATTTCACAGTGATTGATTTTCTTCAACCCAAACGTTCATTGAAATTTCCAGTCTGACCCTAACAAGTAATGTCCGAATAATATGACTCCATGTCCTGCACTAAATAATTGCAGAATATATTTCCTTAATTATTCTCTGGAGTCCATATACCAGAATCAGCATAGAAAAAGCTGTGGGACCCAATGAGGAGCCGAAATCCTCGTTACTGCGTATAACAGCAGCAGAAAAATCGGTGAAAAACATGTCAAGGCTTTAAGATTGTACCTATGTAGGAAGTGCGGTATAATATCTGTACCATACAAGATTCATATAAGTTGTATTAGTACTTGTTTGTAAAATGGTCTTTACGTGGTTATTCCACAGTGGGTGATTGTCTTCAACACAAATGTTCATTGAAATTTCGGGTCTGACCGTAGAACGTCATGTCCGAATCAACTGACTCAATGTCCTTCACTTAATTATTTCAGAAATTATTCCCTTTATTATTCTTTCGAGTCCATCTACCAGAAACCGCAAAGAAAACGCTGGGGAACACACTGAGGAGCCTAACCCCTCGTTCCTGCGTCACGCAGCAGCAAAAACATCGGCAAAACATGTGATTTGGCTTTTAGCTAGTACCAATGTCGGACGTACGGTATAATATATGTGCCATATACGATTCACACTACTTGTAGTACTACTTGTTTGAAGAATGGGCATTACGTGGTTATTTCACAGTGGTTGATTGTCTTCGACCCAAATCTTCATTGACATTTCGGGTCTGACCCTAAAAGGTCATGTCCGAATCATCTGACTCCATGTCCTGCACTTAATAATTTCAGAAATAATTTCATTGATTATTATCTGGAGTCCATATACGAGAAACCGCATGTAGAACGCTGGGGGACACACTGAGGAGCCGAACCCCTCGTTGCTGCGTCACGCAGCAGCAGAAACATCAGCGAAACACGTGTCTGGACTTTACGCTTGTACCTATGTGGGAAGAACGGTATAATTTCCTTGCCATATAAGATTCATCCTACGTGTAGTTTTACATGTTTGTAGAATGGGCATCATGCGGTTAATTTTACAGTGGTTGGTTGTTTTCAAACCAAATGTTCATTGACATTTCTGGTCTGACCCTAAAAGGTAATGTCCGAATCATCTGACTTCATGTCTTGCTTTTAATAATTTCAGAAATTATTTCCTTGATTATTCTCTTGAGTCATTACACCAGAAACTGCATAGAGAACGCTATAGAACCCACTGAGGAGCCAAAACTCTCGCTCCTCCTTCACGCAGCCGCAAAAACATTGAGGAAACACGTTTCTGGGCTTAAAGCTAGTACCTATGTCGAAAGAACGGTATACTGTCTGTGCCACATAAGATTCATAATATGTGTAGTAATACATGTTTGTAGAATGGGCATCACGTGGTTTTTTTTACAGTGGTTGATTGTCTTCAAACAAAATTCAGGGGTCTGACACAAAAAACGTCACGTCCGAATCATCTGACTCCATGTCCTGCACTTATTAATTTCAGAAATTATATTCTTGATTTTTCTCTGGATTCCATTTACCAGAAACCGCATAGAGAACGCTGGGGGACCCAATGAGGAGCCGAACCCCTATTGCTGCGTCACGCAACAGCAGAAACATCGGCTAAACACGTTTCTTGGCTTTTAGCTAGTACCTATGGCGGAGTATGGTATACTATCTGTGCCATATATGATTTATACTACTTGTAGTAGTACTTGTTTGAAGAATGGTCATTACGTGGTTATTTCATAGTGGTTGGTTGTCTTCGACACAAATTTCCATTGAAATTTTGGGTCTGACACTAAAAAGTCATGTCCGATACATCTGACTCCATGTGCTTCACTAAATTATTTCAGAAATTATTTCCTTGATTATTGTCTGGAGTCAATCTACCAGAAACCTCATCGAGAACGCTGTGGGACCCACTGGGGAGCCGAACATCTCGTGGCTGCTTCACGCAGCAGCAGAAACATCGGTGAAACACGTGTCTTTGCTTTTAAATAGTACCTATGGCGGAAGTACGGGGTAATATCTGTGCCATATAAGATTCATATTACTTGTAGTAGTACTGGTTTTTAGAATGGGCATTACGTGGTTATTCCACAGTGGTTGACAATCATCGAACCAAATGTACATTGCAATTTCATGTCTGATCCTTAAAATTCATGTGCGATGTATTTGACTTCATGTCCTGCACTTAATTATTTCAGAAATTATTTCCTTGATTATTCTCTGTATTCTATATGCCAGAAACCGCAGAGTGAAAACTGTGGGACCCACTGAGGAGCCGAACCCCTCGTTGATGCGTCGCGCAGCAGCAGAAACATCGGCGAAACACGTGTCTGTGCTTTAAGCTAGTACCTATGTCGGAAGAACTGTATAATATCTGAGCCATATAAGATATAAAATATGTGTAGTACGACAAGTTTGTAGAATGGGCATAACGTGGTTATTACACAGTTGTTGATTATCTTCAAACCAAATGTTCATTATAATTTCGGATCTGACCCTAAAACGTCATGTCCGAAACAATCTGACCCCATGTCTTGCACTTAATAATTTTACAAATTATTTCCTTGATTATTCTCTGGAGTCCATACAACAGAAACGACATAGAGAACGCTGGGGGACCCACTGAGGAGCCGAACCCCTCACTGCTGAGTCACGCAGCAAGAGAAACCTCGGCGAAACACGTGTCTGGGCTTTTAGCAAGTACCTATGTTGGAGTATGGTATAATATCTGTGTTATATAAGATGTATACTACTTGTAGTATTACTTGTTTGTAGAATGGGTATTACGTGGTATTTCCAAAGTAATTGATTGTCTTCGACACAAAAATTCATTAAAATTTCGGTCTGCCCTTAAAACGTCATGTCCGAATCATTTGACTCCATGCCCTGCACTTAATAATACCAAAAACATTTCCTTGATTAATCTTAGGAGTCCATATACCAGAACACGCATCAAGAACGCTGGGGGGGCCACTGAGAAGCCGAACATCTCGTTGCTGCTTCACGCAGCAGCAGAAACATTGGCGAAACGCATGTCTGGGCTTTTAGCTAGTACCTATGTCGGAAGTACAAATAATATCTGTGCCATTTAAGATTCATAATACTTGTAGGAGTACGTGTTTGCAGAATGGGCATTAGGTGGTTATTCAACAGTGGTTGATTGTCATCGACCCAAATGTTTATTGAAATTTCCTGTCTGATCCTAAAAGGTCATGTCCGATTCATCTGACTCCATGTCCTGCACTTAATTACTTTCAGAAATAATTTCATTGATTTTTCAGTATAACCATATAATAGAAACCGCAAAGAGAATGCTGGGTGACACACTGAGGAGCAGAACGACCCGTTGCTGCTTCACGCAGCAGCAGAAACATCGGCAACACACATGTCTGGGCTTTCAGGTTGTACCTATGTCGGAAGTACGGTATAATATCTGTGCCATATAAGATTTATACTTCTTGTAGTAGTACTTGTTTGTATATTGGCCATTACGTGGTTATTCCACAGTGGTTGATTGTCTTCGACACAATTGTTCATTGAAATTTTGGGTCTGTAATTGGACAGTCATGTTCGAATCATCTGACTCCATGTCTTGCACTATATATTTTCAGAAATTATTTCATTGATTATTCACTGGAGTCCATATACCAGAAACCGCATCGAGAACGCTGCGGGATTCACTGAAGAGCCGAACCCCTCGTTGCAGCTTCACGCAGCAGCAGAAACATAGGCAAAACACGTGGCTGGGCTTTTAGCTAGAACCTATGTCGGAACTACGATATTATAACTGAGCCATATAAGATTTATACTTCCTGTAGAGCTGCTTGTTTATAGAATGGGCATAACGTGGTTATTTTACAGTTTTTGAATGTCTTCAAACCAAATTTTCATTGACATTTTGGGTCTGATATAAAAAGTCATGTCCGAATCATTTGACTCCGTGTCCGGCACTTAATAAATTTCGGAAATTATTTCCTTGATTATTCTCTGGATTCTATATGCCAGAAACCGCATAGAGAACGCTGGGACACACACTGAGGAGCCGAAACCCTCGGTGCTTTGTCACGCAGCAGCAGAAACATAGGCGAAACACGTGTCTAGGCTTTAAGCTAGTACCTTTGTCAGAAGTAAGGTATTTTATCTGTGCCATATATAATTCATACTACTTATAGTACTACTTGTTTATAAAATGGGCATTACGTGGTTATTTCACTGTGGTTGATTGTCTTTGACCCAAATGTTCATTTAAATTTCGAGTCTGATCCTAAAACGTCATACCCGAATCATATGACTCCATGTCCTGCACTTACAAATTTCAAAAATTATTTCCTTAATTATTCTTTGGAGTCCATATACCAAAAACCGCAAAGAGAACGCTTCTGGACCCACTGGGAGCCGAATTCCTCGTTGCTGCGTCACGCAGCAGAAGAAGCATTGGTGAACAACATATCTAGGCTGTTAGCTAGTACCTATGTCGGAAGTACGGTAGAATATCCGTGCCATATAAGATTCATACTATTTGAAATAGTACTTATTTTGTAGAATGGGCATTACTTGGTTATTCCTCAGTTGTTTGTTGTCTTCGATCATAGGCACGTGCGATGCGCGGATCATTGAGAGTTAGAAATGTAGAGTCCGCGGGGCTTATGAGTTTTATTTTAGTGAGCTCATTCACCTTCTTCTTTCTAGATGCAGCCTGTTTTTCGTTTGATCTTCAGCAACGGGATGTAGGCCTCCCTGTTATGAAAAGCTTGATTGGCCTTATTGACATAGTCAATCTTGTCCATGATGACGGTAGCACCACCTTTGTCGGCAGCTCAAACGATGATACTGTCGTCGGACATAAGGGAGCGTTATCCCTTATCTTCTTCCATTGACAAGGTTTTCTCAGGTTTTCTTTTTCGGAGGAGGCCAGTAGCACAGCTGCGTATATCAGCACGCATGTCCTCAGGGATAGTTGAGGTTAGTAGGAGGGATTCAAGGGTGGCTAAGAAGCTCGTTGGTGCAGCATCGGTATGACTTAACCTTATGCCTTTCGACAGCAGGCCTGTTTCGGCGGGGGTGAGACTCCTTTTCGAAAGGTTCACAACTCTTTTAGACATTGTACTGTCGTTTATGGGACGGAGAAGAGCTTTAAAGCTTGTCTTGAATATCGGCTCGCTTCTTCATTCGAGCATCCTGCAGCGCATAAATGTCACCACCTGGTATCTTCCTTAAGCAGATTGGTAAGCCACCCACTACCATCATATTCCCGATCGCAACCGACAAAGCAACGAGCCGGTTGCTTAATGTTAGAGCGTTTGACTCAATTACCAAAGGTCGCGGGTTCGAATCCCAGGTGTTCAACATTTGGGGTTGGGTATGACTGGCTGATGACGGCTAATAAGCCAGAAATGGCCATTCTGGTCTCCCTTGCCCTTGTTGGTTCCATATTATTAAAATATGCTACACGTCGCTATGGGACTGCCTGTGAGGGCTCTAGTCTGAGTTCCAATGCACAACGGAACATAAATGTTCCTTAAGCAGATAGGTAAGCCACACATTACCATCATATTCCCGATCGCAATCGACAAAGCAACGAGCCCGTGGCTCAATGGTAGAGCTTTCGACTCAATTACCAAAGATCGCGGGTTCGAATCCCAGGTGTTCCACATTTGGGATTGGGTATGACTGGCTGATGACGGCTAATAAGCCAGAAATGGCTATTCCAGTATCCCTTCTCTTTGTCGGTTCCACAAAATCATATATATATATATACACATGCAGGGAGGTGAGACGACAGAAAATAATACAAAAATTTATAAAGTCTGATTTAGGCTTATTCTTCCTTCATTCAGCCAATCATAACCCTAATTACCAGCTGGGACTGAAAACAAAAACGTGTGCTGGAGCCCGCTACAGACAGTCCACACACTGTGTCTAGCAGATGGGTCATAAGCACTTCATTAAACCATAGTTCATCAGTGCCTCGCCACCTGTCATTATATATGCATTGGCGTTAAGGCAAATAGATGCATTGTGATTTGGAAAGTTATCCAAACATGCTCGCACCGAATGGAAAGAAGTACCAAGCTAAATTGGAGCTATTTTTCCATAAATTGCTTATCAAAAACTGACCAAAATAAAGCTATAACTAAACATTAACCATCCCAAGAAATACCAACTTCAACTTCTATTAGCAACGGCCGAATTGGCTTCAATCAGGTTACTCAAGCTTGACTTGTGCACATTGTAGGGCACGAAGCAAAACGGCAGTCTACCTTGGCTAAAGTAAATTAGGTAACCAATGACATGTAGGTTTCCGCGCCCTTCTCCTTTACCCGGTCTACGCATATGTTCTACAACATTCCTTCCGTTGTTCTAAGAAACTAAACCTGATAAGCTGATACTAGCCAACTATAATTATATCCAAATCTTCTTCAACTCCCAATTAATCAAAGATTATTTGAATGGGATTTTAAGTTATTTTAACCTTTTTATTAACCCGTTAACACAAATATATACTTTATCGACAGAGATTAATGAAACACGTGTATGCTTAGTTATAAACTTCTATGAGTTGGTAGAATATATTCAACTATTTTACTCAGGACTGTACTGTATTTGACATTTGCAAACAAGTGGTTGAATAGCTTTATGTCAAATGAATAATCATTATGTATTGTAGAACGTGATCTTTTATGCAACACAATATATATTTGTTTAAAAATATTTTGGACTTTTGCTTGTCATATGTTAAAATTTGCGCTAGTGCAATTAAATATCTGGACTATGAGCCAGTGAGACGATGGTAATTATTGCCGATATTTGGTCATTTGGCTAACAACTGCACTGTCGTCCATTAACCTAGTGTTATCCACGTTAACAAGCCATCATACCTCGTTCATAAAACCATGATATAGTTAATATTGTACTATCATCGTAAAAATGCAACCCCAACATAATTTACAAACAAAGAAAAGAGAATTTGAAATGGTCTCCGGCAAAGATAAAATAATTATTTGACAATTTGTAAGGTGGTACTCATGCATGCAAGAGCTAAGTAATTTGTAAGTGACGTCACATTATTTTTACAGCTTGTATAGACGGGTCATATGGTTAACATATTTTGTGTCCTTAGTGGGCTAGCTGCCTCCTAGCCTGCGTTGATTAACGGTTGATAGTGACCTCTGGACGGTGGCATAAACCAAGGTTGAGTAAACTTAGCATGCATAACATGAATAAGAGACACCTTTAACGTGAAATAGGGCCGAAAGTATTTAAGTATTTTGTTCATTTTAAACATCGGCCACCATGTGTCTTTGGTACAAGCATTTGTATACAAAACTTCGCTGCTATCCATTAGAGAGAAAGAGTGGCCGTGAAGGACTTTAAACATGTTTTTCACCTTGTTGTTTTATGTCATTATCTCGTGAAACCGAAATGTTTTTGCAAGTAAAAATTTTTTTAGGGAGTAAAAAGGGTCCAGTATTCGTTGAATTGGCTTGATATTGCCTCGGCGTTGGGAAACGAAGATGGAATTCACGTAACGCATCAAAATATTTCGCTTCAACCATGAATACCAGTGCGTTGGCATGTACCATAAGACCGCTTTGGACAAGGATGTGCTTATGTTTGCCTTTAAATGTCAGATGATTAAGCTATTATAATCAGCCTTCACCTTATCTTCTCTGTCTGCCTGTCTGAACATCGTAGGTAAGAAGGTTTGCCCATATATGTACGTTGTCGGTTTTAGAGATTTTTCAGCATAATAAAGAGTTTCTTTCCAAGAACTGCTCTTTCATACCCAGCTATGGCGGTCCGATATTTATTTCCTTCAATACTTTTAAACGTGACTCAAATGTTTTAGATAAGTTCGTGATAAACGTTTTAAAAGCCTGCTCGTCAATGTCAGATATAATTACTGACGTTATGCAGAGCTTGAGGAAAGCCATCGAAGTGGATGCCAAGTATAAAATTAAAGCCTTAACTTCTCGTTAGCTAATGCGTAACACCGATATTTGTGTAGGTATACGTTTACATTCAAGTCATTTTATGGCCTATACTAACCGATTGCATAATCTGCCAAATGTGAGTGCCGCTGAGATTTTCACACGTGGGTCAAAGGAATTATAATGAAAACCTTATAAAACTCTTTGGTTACTGAACCCTTAATATTAATGGTCAAGTCTGTGGTATAAATTATGTTCAGGATAGGGTATGCGGCGAAGTAGTTCAAGGGATTATGAGATAAATTAAAATAAAGATTTTCATAAATTAAAGGAATGGCTACAATGAAGAATAAGTCGTTTGTTTTTAAAAATCTGCATTAAGCAGATAAAAAAGTTTAATAAAATGTACAGAGTAGACTACGATTGGTTATGACGCATTGCATCAGCAGGGGTTTGACCCTTTTTAAGAGTTTTTTCTTAAGTTTCGTAGGTTTTTATGGTTTATTAACATAAATGGGAGTAAATCTCGAGCTACCTATCACAGTTCGTAGGCATGGAATAATTCTGTTAATTGCATCATTTAAACAGTTGTATAACTCAGATAAATTGGAGAAGTTCACTAGTTTTTTAACCTGAATGCACCTACTAAACAATGAATGCATGTATAAGTTGTGCTGGAAATCCCTTACAAAGATAAACAATTGTGGTGATCATTAACTTACTTGGTGTTTTTTGGAAAAATAAAATGACTATGAGAGATATAATGGCGACAATTAAGTTTCAACCAAAGAGATAGCTTTAGTTCGTTTTTCAAAAGAAGCATGATTGTTTCAAACACCTAAGCGTTTCTTTTCACGTGAAGTAATTAGCTAGAAGCTAAATAGTCTTTCCTGATTAAAGTAACAAAATAATAACAATCCGAAGAAAGTACTTCAAAAGAGGTTTTTTAGCTAACCTTATTGTAACTGCCCATTCATAAAACACAGGTTAGCTGCAAAATTTTCCGAATTCCCAAGGAACTAGAATTTCTAGCTATAAATGTGTATAGATTAATATTTTATCTTAAGGCAAGTGCAACTAACACCGACAGGGGGAAATTAAACTAAACTTTAACAACTAAGCTGCAATTGCTTACATCCAAATAGTGTGTTTGCAAATAATATTTTTGATACATGTTTGGTTTATAATGACATTAGGAAAATATATTTTTATTTACCTTAAGACTAAAAAAAATAATTTCCGTCATGCAGTTTCCAAGCACAAGCTGCCAGTTTATTAACCGTTACTTCTCGAATCCCCTTATAACATAAACGTTTGTTTATCCTATCTGTTATTTCTTCTGCATAGAATCCGTTATAGAAAATTGAGTGTGAATAAAAGCTGCGATCTTTAAAGTCATCGCAAAAGCGTGATTTGACATCAAAGTACTTTATTTTTAAAACAGCCAGGCATCATGCCCCGTTGTGTTCTCTGGAAGTACGATAAACTACAACCGAAATCGTTCGTATGAAAAAAACGACAAGTTGTATGTTCACCCTATCAGGATATCTTTTTCCTAAACAACAAAGATTCAAGAGAAATCACAGGAATATCTACGGAGTTGGATAGAAAAATACACGCTTTACTTGAAAACATGATATTTATTGTGGATGATCTGAGGTAGCTAACAATTCATCTGATAAACTCCTATTTTTATTGAAGCGGAATACCATCTCAGGACAATAAGCGTTTTCATTCGTCTGCACACCTGCATCTTGCCCCAGTTCTGATTCCTAAATAGTAAGATTTTCTTATATCGCAAATACTGAATTGAATTGGAGCTAGGCCCTGGTCTTACTCCTTTTGTGCGGGCCTGAAACTGACATTTACATATTCCGACATTCCAAAACGTTCGACCTCACAAAGCAGTAATATTTGAACTGCGTAAACATCAAGGTTAATGTCAACGTGGCATAAAAGTTGTGAAACGCCATAGGCAACCCTGATAAGAGAACATTTCAACAGTTAACGGACGCTAGATGAAGTAGTTGTGTTTTATAAAAGGCATTGGTATAAAATTCTCATAAGCATCGTCTTTTTTACTAAAAGCAGATATTGTTAATCGCACTTAAACAAAAACATTATTACTTAGAGTTTAATGGAATAAAGTCGTCATTTTTGATGTTTTACCGCTTATTTCTTATCTAGATGCCTGGCAAATATGCCATCGAAAATTAAAAGCATAAATAAAGTCCTAATGTTGACTGGATTCTTGCATTCAAACGGCCCAGGCTGACGAAGATGAAAGCTTATTTACTGGCGCGTGAATAAAGGCGAAGTAAAAGCGGTAAACGGCAAAAACCATTTATCCTGCTAGCCTGAGTAAGATGATGATCAGGTTATCGATACTCGCCTTTTTGGTTGGACTTATAGAATTTTCAGGATATGCTGGTCTCTGGCCTGCTGGTCGTGTGTTGGTGGTCTATGGCCCAAGGAAAAATTCATAAAATATCTAAAATGTTCGTCCTTTTATTGATTTAACGGCAAGAGGGCATAATATATCTTATTTTATCCTCAGAAGAATGCGGCGTTGTCAGTTGATTTTGATGGTGCATTTTATAGCTGACTTGGTTTGCTCTGCAGCTATCGATCGTTTTTCACCTAAGATCGTGCTTCCACTACTTCTCCGTCGATGAAAACCATTGTATCTGACAGAAGAAATTAACATAAAAGATTTGATTTGTGAAAATTGGGGAACTTTTTCGTTTGCTCGCATCTTACATAAGCGAATGACTTACTTTTGACCTGAGAAGAAGCTTCGATCGCTGGGACAAGAGCTTTCTTTGCCTGACGTTTCTGATTCCAACTCGAACATATCATTAGAGACAGTATCAGATACGGGTGTTTCGAACACAGGAGATGCAGAATTTAAAGGATGCCGTTGCTATGCTACAGCATGCCTACGGCAAGAAGCGGCTCCCCTTCAGTGATTTGGTTTGATGACCGGCACGCGGGACGTTACCCGTTGAAATTTTGTCATCCGACTTCGAGAGTGGCGTGATAATTGCTCGGCTATCTGCCTCATTGGAACTGGCGTTGGAAAATGTGTTTGCCTGAGCGCTCCCCAAGTGGTTGATTACTCTGGCCAAACAGAGTCTCAACACCGAATATAGGTTGGGCAGGTCATTGCACTGGGGTCCTGTAAACCATGTCTCGAGCGACCCCGGCTCACGCGATTATCAACTCCTGCGAGAATATTAGATTCGTCGAAAGTGAATTTGTGGCCGGTTCTCGCCGAATGAGCTGTGACTTGATAATTGTCGTCATAAGGGAAGAAGACGGTGTGTGAGAAACCTATTTAAACACATTCAGACTCATTGTAGCAATCCGACGGAAAAATCAGGTGAGGATTATTACTTTTTCAACCAGTTTGTGCGAATCGGCTATGAAAAGGCGTTCATAAGCCGATGCCTACGTGTGCGCCGGCGGAGGTCCCAACCAAAACCAAACCTTACGGTATTGCATGCGATGCCATACATCAAGAACATATCAGAAGCGACCAAGCGCTTTGTTGCGGGTCTTGGTGTCGGAATCGCACACCGACCCAAAAGCTTCAATGCGCAATAAGGTCATAAGAATCAAGGACAGATTTAATCCAAATAAACATTCGGAAGAAGCGCATCGCATCCCGTGCAAAAATTGTACCTGTACCTACACAGGACAGACTGAACATATGCTTAGATCGCGCATACACGAGCATAAGCTAGCTATGAAACGGGATGACGGTTAATCGCAAGTGGCTGCCCACACGTAAAAAACGGGTCAAGATAATAAATTCGCAGCCACAAAGATCATCGCCCATGCCAGATGCAAGACCAGCCGATAATTTATTGAAGCCTGGGTCTCCGATGAGAACTCGGTCAATCGATTTATCGATCTGGCGCTAGCATACAGGGGCCCTGCGTGGTCATCTCCAGACTGGCGCCACTGGTTTTTGATTAACCCCTACCCCCCTAGAATATTACTGGTTTATGTTGCCATTTTATCTCTGAAGTTGGACTCCAGTAAGAGTTCGAAAGCTCAGACGAATAAACCCATGATTCCAGTGAAAGGTGCACGTTCACCGCCATTCTCGAATTGGCGTCATTTTTCCGCACTGCTGCCGCATGTCCGTCAATTCGCATCTGAAGCAGTCTCCCGGTTTTTTCGACGTAGTTGCTTTACTCGCAACTGCACCACATCCAATTAAAAAACTCCAGATGTTTCTTGTCTTGGCAGTGGGTCTTTTGTTCTCACTACCTAAAGCGGAATGGTGGCCTCCGGTCTGTGTGCGACTCCAACTCCAAGTGGAGCGAGAAGGTGGCTGACGCCCCCGGATACATTTTTAACGTATTAAATGATAAAATGCGTGCAATTTTTTTGTTTCAAAATTCCCAATCAAATGTCATGGACATATTAACAGAATGTTCTGTTACCTGATACAAAGGCTTTCTCTGGACTCTGAGACAATAATTAGTAAGCACTATCCGTAGTATAAAACTGCGTTTGTGGTTGTAAGAACCCTAAATCAGGACATGCTGTAGATCACATATTTGTTTAAACGGGTTGCAAGATTCGAGAGTTAAGGGTGTTATTCAGGTGAACTCTTAAATAAAATGACACACGTGCGATGTGAGCATTTTGGCCTTTGTAGGTTCATGTTCATGGTGTGACAGCCACCTACACAAAAATATAACCTTCTGTCTTCTTGAAACTACACGAATGTTTGTAGCCGTAGATGCAATGTCAGTCGATTATTGCTTTACATTGATTCAGGCGAAGGCCGGGACCTCAAGCTAAAGGGAAAAATGCCTGAGTTAACTGTCGTTCGATTTTTAAATAAGCATTTGCTTTGTTTGTCATTCAATCGCAGCTTGTAGATTTTCAGGCATCCTTCTATGCTCAACAAACCTAAAGATTAATTCAATTCATATAATTTTTTTATCCTTTTTTCTTAATAAAATTTTTATGTGAAAAGAAACATTTTTTAAAATTTAAACTGTCGAGCAATGTCAATTGCTGCGTAATTTTTATGTTATAGTGAATGCATTTGTCCTTCCTTGGTATTGGTAGACCGTTAGAGGACTGCCACAACATGAGCTGTTTATCTATGGTAACCACTCAAATGACATTTATTTTACTGCATCATTTATTGTCCAGTCTAATGTGCGTCTTGACATCGATTTTCCTCACCTGCAAAGTTTGAATTCACCAAGGCTTATTCCTTTTCAATAATATTTGATGTTGACCGCAGATCATGGGTTGTGGAAGCAAAGGTAAATGTGACATAGATATGTGCTCTTATCTCACTTAGCACCCAAAGAAGCACTTTCGTCTTCTGCAAGGTGTGTTAGGAAGAACCAACCTCTGTGTAAATAAACTGCACAACCAGTGTTCCACTATAATTGCCACTTTGTCAGTTTGAATGTTCACAGTATGATAAAATCCTCTTGAAATTTGCACGTTCAGAGGACAACTTACCAAAATGTCGATCAATCGAAGAAAATATGCTCGAATTCACCAATACTGTCAGTACCACAATAATTCTTTAACCAGAATTTTAAACATAGTGGAGATTGTACAGAATTTGGTGGTTGAGCAACAAATTCTGAAATTATCCTTTACTTCAAATACTTTCACAGAAAGCCGTTTGTCCGTTAAAATGAGTGTAACTAATTTCGTTTTTTTAACATAAGACCTAGTAGAAAATTGCGCCCAATTCATGGACTTTACGAAGTGATGACAATAAAATCGGGCAAGATAATTTTTAAGAGCTAACGAGTACTGACCATTGCTAAAACCATGCTAGAAGTTTAAACAGCAACTGTGGCGATTGCTGCATCATGGCATATAACATAGTTGAAGATGGTTTGTGTAACATTATGTCGATTGTGGACTAACCTGGGCCATAAAAATTATCAACTTTATTTTGAGCGTTGAGTAGTCTAATGTCCTTTGTCATTTGTTATGTTGATTATCTATACCCTTAATCCGTGTTGGACTGTTCACACTTACAAATCATTGAATAAGGTCGTATCCTTCTCACTACACTGATAATAATCGAAATGCTTTGCACATGTTTCGTAAAGGAACACATATTATTCTTCTGACCTCATTGAATTTCTCTACGAATGGACAGCAATGTGACAACCACGGAATAGTGGGATGAATATGAGAAATTGTTTTTTTCATTTGTCGAAAAACTAACATTTGCATACCTAACGGCTTAACAAAGAGAAGATGTTTCTTATCACTCTAGCCATTAGAGCTGTCACTGGCCCAAAATTAACTGATATTAGGTAAAATGTGATTAAGAGTGAACAACTAAGACAAAAGTGGGGCGATTACTATAACAAAAGTTTGGTCGCAAGACGGGAGAGCACAGCATTCGAGTCCAGGATCTCAGGCAAAAATAAAGAAACTAATGTCCTACAAGTTTTGCGACAGTTAAAAACGTAGACTTTTGCTAACGTTTTACATAACAACAATACAACATCAGTACAACAGTACAACAACAACAATACTGAGTGTTTTTGAATAATAGGGCATTGAAATTCAAAAGTTTGAATTAGGTTATCTTGCTAATGGTCACTCTGGTTTAATAAGGTATACTTTCATTGTTTGTTTTATGTGTACGCTGAGAATTGTTAGTTACCCAAAATAAATGAACCTTTGGTTTGCATTTTTTTGCTCTACAGCGTATAACTGTAAACGCTAGCATTAAATATTCTGAAAAAGTTAACATCATTTAAAAACCAAAGGATATTTATCTTAAACTCAGCAAACGTGCTTTGCATTAGTTTGCTTGTTTTTTGGGCCATAAAATATAAAGAATGCACTAAAGTGCGGAGATCTTGAGTTTCCGAGGACTTTCAATTTTGACTAATGTTATTAACAATTAATTTTTTATTATAAATTTATGGGAATGTCCAATTATTTTTAATATTTGTAATGCAAGAGGTCGCGAATTTGTCTTCTTTATGAAACGAAGTATTGTTAATTTCGTTATAATGAGCATATACTAATGAATCTGATAATATCCATATTACAAATACACTGAACGAAGTAAAGATAACTTACAACTGCTCAAAACAGCAAATGTATCTTAGTTTCATGATCTAAACAAAGTTTTGAAATAGATCGGCACACGAAGTACTCGATTTTATTAAAATGTCTGCTAATACGACTTTTAAGTTAACATTTATAAACAATATATTATAAATACGCCACAGAGGGTTTGCAAAATATGTAATATAGGGTGGTCATATTTACTTGCTTTTGGCAAATATTCGAAAGCACACTTTGCGTATTTGAAAATTCAACTAAAACAATCTATTCACAACTGTGCTTTGTAACTCCCCAAGATATTTTCGGAATAATGATCTGGTATCTTGGCATGAACGTAATATGTGAACCAACTTAAAAGACCAATGGAATGGGCGGTGTGTTATATAGAAGCGGTGTTAATAGGATTTTTATAGAAAGGCTATATGTAGAAAAGTAGAAAACCAATGTTATAATGGATACAGAGAAGGGTTGCAGAGTAATTTGCTGCCCAAAAAATTGTGACTTATCTTTTGACCTGAGACGAAGCTCCAATCGCTGGGACAAGAGCTATCTTCACCTGACGTTTCTGATTCCAACTCGAACCTATAATCAGAGACAGTATCAGATACGCGTATTTCTTACACAGGCAGTTGCAGAATCAAATGTATACCATCACTACGCTACTGCATGCCAACGTCAATTATCGGCTCCCCTTTCAGTGATGATGACTGCGCTCAGGTGTGCTAATTGCTTTATGGCCAGCATGTGGGTCGTTATCCGCTGAAATTTCATTACCCGTTCTAGAGGGTGGTGTGATCATTGCTCAGCCATGTGGCTCATCGGAACTGGCGTTGGAAAATGTATTCACCTGAGCGCTCCGTGAGTGTTCGATTGCTCTGGCCAAACTGAGTCTCAACATGGCATATAGGTTGAAATGATCATTGCACTGGCTGCCTCTAAACAATGGCCCAAGCGGCTCACTGCACACGCGACTATCAACTCTTGCGAGAAGCTTGGCTTCGTCAAAATTGAATTTGTGGCTGGTTCTCGCCGAATGAGCTGCGACTTGAGAATTGGCGTCATTTTGTCACACTGCTGCCGCGTGTTCGGCAATTCGCACCTGAAGCAGTCTTCCGGTTTTTCCGACGAAGTGGCTTTGCTCGCAACTGCACCACATCCGATAAAAATCTCCAGATGTTTCTTGCCTTGGCAGTGAGTCCTTCGATCGCACTACCTGACACCGAATGGCGGCCTCCGGTCTGTGTGCGACTCTAAATCCATAGTGGCACGAGAAGATGGCTGATGGCCTCCGATACGTTTTTTACGTATGGAATCGCACGCCAATATTTAGATTTCAGGCAATTATATCGTATTCAGAATTTTCAGTGCGAAAATTGTGTTCCAGGCTGGAAGTCAAAGTAACCTCTGTTATGTAATGTGATTTTATTGAAGATATTGCTTAACAGAGAAAAAATATTTTGTTAGCGGATTATCATGTGATCCCCTGGATGTGGTGTTTTAATTGATGATAAATGGTTCTAATTTGAGTCTATAAATAACCAGGGATTGGTAAACAGCTTTTTTTGGTTGCGTGTACCCAAAAAACATCACTTTACATTAAACAATAAGCATACGACCCAACTGGGAATAGTGATGATCTTATTCCACAGACATCTACTAGTATTATCTTGAATAACCATACCCGTCAGACTAATATTAGCACCTTTCATGTATAAGAGCTGTGCTTAGGCAATATGTTAGAGGACTACACACAGTTGCTTGCGATCAAACATCTAATAACACTTAGAAAACTTACATCTTATCACAACTTTTTATTTCTTATTCACTTTTAACAGCGTGCGCCATTTCAATCTGTATAAAACAGTTTGAAGTAGTCTTTAAATTATGAGAATCAATTAAGCAGTCCATGTTCAAGCTCCTATTATTGATATGTAGCAAACAAAATGATACACAGCATACCTTGAAAATATCTTAAATATACACAGTGGAAAACGGAAAAGAGTTTGTTGAATAAGGGGAGAAAATGTAGATTGTTCCGATCAAGGCCTTGGCTACTTGCATAGATAATCCTTCACAGAGTTCGGAATGAATGCCGATTAAAATTCAAAACCCATTATGTAGATAATACCGCTCAAAATTATATTTACGTCACATTTTTGTACATTAATTGGGAAATGAGACACCTGTTGTCCTAAAGCTCGTGGGTACCGAACAAAACCTAGCTGAAAGTTTGGGTGCTCTAAGTGGAAATCAAACTCAGCAGATGGTAGCGAAGTTTGCTCGAATAAAGAAATTTAATTAGAATTTGTGTATGCTTTACTTTCTAAGCGCAAGTTCATGCAAAATAGAGATAAAGTGAATACAAGCAAAATTGAAAAGCATCTGTATTTGAAAGCTTGTTATAATGCAAATACGGTTTGTATGACGTATCCTCAAATTTTAAATATAAAAAACCCATTCGGTTTGAAGAATCTGCTTTCTAAATGGACGTTTACTTTAAAATATATATCATGTTAAACAAATTCAACGAAAGCAGATCTTGATGGCCGTAAAAATGTATGCATGCAGCATCTTTGAAAGACAACTTTAAGTAAACTTCCAAAGCCATAAACGTAGCGTCTTAAACAAGTCAGTTGTCTGTAATCGATAGTCATCAGATGGACTTAAAAAAACATCAGATTACATAAAAGATTTTGTAAGAGAGCTGCGTCTCCTTTAATCAAAAGCTATTCCCGTTTCGTATTTTGGATTATTCATCATCCATCTAAAAACCCCTTTTTTCAATAAGCAAACTGCCCACCTGAAAGACATTTTTTGTGAAAAAATTGGCGACCATTTATATTTTAATTATTTCTTATCGGCGATTGCTAAAAATATCGTTTTCAATTGTTAGGATTATTTCAAGATCTCTGTTTAGTCTTCTTACCACTGCGGTTTTCTTCAATACATTTGGTTCAAAGTTCAGCCCAAAATTATGCCAGTGCAAGCACCTTCGTCTTACCGACAAGAAAAAGAGATAAATATTAAGGTCAAAGAATAAACTAAACGTGTTTAGCCCATATGTTTCCATTAACGGTGAATTAAAGGGGATACATACGGCAGATACCACCAGAAAAACAAAATTGATAAAGGATGGCTGGAAACTGCAACTGTATTTCTCATAAACGATTGTCGGTGAATGGTTAACACATTTAACTATTGGTTTTACTTCCTGTAAAATCGTTTTTGTGTTATCTTAATGAAACCTCGTTATCGTAGTTCAAATAAACAAAGAGGACTGACAATAAGGAAAAACGAGCAAAATAGGTCAGCAGGTGAACATAAAGGAAACGTTCCATGCAACTGCAGCGTAGGTTGGAATGGTTGCTCGATTTTCAAAGCCTGCTAAACGAGAGATAGTAAGTGCACAGATACCAAGCGTGCTTTCTAGACTGTTTTTGAAATCCATCTTAAATTACTTGTTGATAGTTGCTTACGCATACTGAAGCCTCTGAAAGGATAAGGTAATATTTTTTCCATAAAGCTTACCTCTTTTTTTACCAGCCAGAACACGATTTGTAAGTTAATTTAAGCAAGTCTTAAGATTTAGCACAGCTAAGTGATAATGTCACTGATGCATACGCAAACCTCTGAGGTTAACTTAACAATTCGTTAGTCAGTATTGAAACTGTATGTCGAATAATGTTTAATATTTTTTTAGTGCAAGAGGTCGTAAATTTGTCTTCTTTATGAATTAAAATTATTGTAAATTGCGTTATAATGAGCATATACTAATGAATCTGATAATATTCATATAATGCATACATTGAATGAAGTGAAGATGACTAACAAATGCTTGAAATATCAAAGACATTTTAGTTTCATGATCTTAACAAGAGTTCAAAATATATTGGCAAAAGAAATACTCAATTTGTTTATAAATGCCTGCAAATACGGCTTTTTAGTTAACAGTTATAGACAATATATTATGAATTCGCCACAGAGGGTATGCAAAATATGAGATAAAGTGCGGTCATATTTATTTACTTTTGGCAAATATTCGAAAAATCTCTGCATATTACACCTTTAACTAAAACCATCTATTCACATCTGTGCATAGTAACGAACCAAGATTATTACAGAATTATGATCTCGTATCTCGCATGAACGTAATATGTGAACCGACTAGAGGGACAAATGAAAAAGGCAGTGCGTAATATGGAAGCGGTGTTAATATGATTTTTATGGATAGGCTATATTTAGAAAAGTAGAAAACCAATGTTAGTAGGGTTACAGAGAAGGGTTGCAAGGTAGTTTGCTGCCCCAAGAATTTGTGGATTTCGAGCTACGGTGATTTAAACTCACGTGACCAGTGTGCGTGATATCATTTCTTGCTGACCTGGCTCTTTTTTGGTCCATTGATGAGAAAATGACTTAGGCTCGCTTTGCGTGACCTTCCATAACTAAAGTAAAGTGGATGGCTTTTGAAACTAAAGCGGCGTCGGTAAGTTGTCTTTAACCTGATAATTTAGTCCTTTTAACGCCAACGAAATAACGTCTTAACCTACTTACCCTGCAATAAATCCTTTTACTGACGCGCTGAATTGATAGATTGAGGATTGCATTGGCGTGTGGTACGGTTGCGTATTAGAAGCTGCCTAACTCGTTGGTCCTTGAGTGTGAATGCATATTACGCTATAGCAATTTTTAAACGATTATAAAGCGTAAATATTGCACGCGATAGTAAAATATATTTAAAAAGAAGGTAAAGAACAGTGGTCGATTTTCTTCGGCCTATATTGTTAGGTTGGTTACTTTTGCATGCATTTTTAATGAATCATGTTATACTGCTGCTTGGCTGATATTCCGCCCTTCGTGGAGTAGGCATGAAGTATATCGAAGCTCACAAACATATGTTTCTTTTTCTATCGCAAATATTTGGCCCCGGAGCTGCCGCCAACAACCAATATACGCACGCGACTTTTCTCTACTCCTTCTAGTTGAGAACAAAGTTAACCTTTTATTTACTTTTTTTTCTGTAACGAACTATGAATATGCTGCCGCTAGAAGTGATATACTGTCGGCAAAATCTTCCAATTGACAGCTCAATAAGCAGATGGTCAGAAAAGCAAAAGTATGAGCTGCAATAATAGACAAGTTATTATGAAATATTTCATTTTCTTGTAGTGTAAGATTTTGAAAATATATCCAGATTACGCTAAATAAAGAAAAACTAACCCCCTTATTGTAGGAAACATAGCAAAGAATTCCAGTGTGGGGCCTAGTACAGTGAACCAACCAATAATCGTCATTGTAAACCTTAGTTCTTACCTTTAATTTAGCCTTTAACCACAAATTATTTCAACTGCAAATTTATAGCTAAAACTTGCGTTATCTCGGCCCCAAACATAACCGCATTCCTAACATTAAACACCCTTAATTGTTATTACACATTTAAATAAAAAAATGTATTAAGTTATCTGTCCATCCTCCATTGTTTGCGGAAGCATTTCTATATTTCGCCTTGTCCACAAGCACAACGAATATTTTATAACACATCCACGTCGATTTTCACTGTTCACCAAAAAAATATGTCAGTGGGTGTTACAGCAAGGGTATATTTTTAAGCGTGTGACGAATACGACTGTGAGGTATGCGCTTTTTTGCTGATTGGAATGTATGTAGAATTCTTTAAAATTGGTGTCGAATTGCGCTAAGGGGAAAAATTGTTTAAAAACGTAGCAAACTAATAAAATGGCCTTGGTTATACTAAACGCCGATTACGAATTCGAATGCTTGTTTTGCTTAATGACATACAATTGGCTTTACTAGAGTGGCATTTGGAACATCTACTGGCATAATGAACAATTAGCCACATACATTTATATAACTTTATGTTAGCTAGTTTATTTCTACTAAACAATTATTAATTTTGCAAAAAATAGTGAAATAATAAACACCAGATGAACAATGACACAAAAGGGAATGAGCGCGCAAACCATTGATAATTTTTTATTCTGAAGTGAAATGTTCAGCAGAGAAGATGACAAATAATAAAAAGCGGTAGTCTTCGAAGTTTAGAAGCCTCTTTATTCAACCTATTAATTCTGTGATTTTGCTCTGCTTTGGGGAGGAAAAACTGATCTTAATTATACATAATAACAGCAATGGCGATTGCACGCTATAAATTTAGCAAAGGTAGTGTTAACTGTAAGCATCAAAAGGTTATATTTCATTTGACTTCATGATTAAAATGTATTTCTTTCTAGTGGATAGTGGGTAAGAAAGAGAGTTTTGAAAAATCCGGACCAGCCATATGAGAAATATGGTCATATTTATACGTGGCGGTTTTATTAGGGACTATTAAAAGTTTAATGTGTAATTGTATGGTTATTTTTGAACGTGACATATTCATCGTATGCAAAATGCACTTTTTGACCCATAAGCATTACAAGCATATTAAATTATTAAATTGTTTTTCGCTATTTTCTTGGTGATTGCAGATCGTTTTAGACATACGCTGAAAATGCACATTAATGACTAATGGCAAACCGTTTCGAGGTTATATGCTACATTTGAACATTAGCAAAGGCATTTAGTTTTATCTTAAGTGACGACCTGGAAAACCGTTCAGATCACGATGGGTTAAGAATTTGAAAAATTCATATGACATTAAGAGTTCAGGAAAATTCCTTTAAGTCTGAAGGGATCATCTGATCTTCTTTGGTTTATTTAGATTTTTGAATGACAGATACATAATGGCACTTCGTCATACATAACGCGTAGGTGAAATCGTTTGACATCAATTTAGTGCAGAAACTAACAAATTCAAAAAATTCTAAATATTTTAGATTAAATTTTCATTAAAGTATTTCACAATCAATTCAAATATTTTTAACCTTTTACTGCAAATTCTGTTTAATTTTGATGTTTTTTGTAAATAACCGATTTCAATCATTATAAGTGTCAAGTTGGACAACGATCATTAGAGATGTCAAAGCAAAACACTCTGAGGAAAGCAAATCAAATATCACTTTTTCGTCACAAAAAAATGTTTTAATAGTTGGAGTTACAGGTAGATTTCCATCTTGCATTAAACGAAAAAAACATGAAGCACTTTCATATAATACACCATTGGCTGCTTTACGTTGATGCAAAATAGCCTGTGACATCAATTTATAATGACATGCGATTCTGTATAATCAAACAGCTATATATGATATCGCCGAGGGTAAACTATTGAGGAGTCTGGACTCTTTAACACGTGAGTTTGTTCAACATCGACTGCTGAATGAGCAACTTGCGAAAGCGGGTGTATTTTCTTAAATAATAGTTCACCTCTTATTAAAGACGAATCCACGAGGTGTAATTTATATGTTATGAATATAAAACAAAGGGTAGGTAGTGTTAGGTATGAAGTGTATTTAGGCTCTAACGAATTGTCTTGTCAATAGTGTGCATAAAATTGAAGACACAGTCATGTTTACCAGAAGTGCACATATGTTGGAGGATTGTGCCCAACTTTAAGAAATAAATTCTTCCAGTATCTCCAGTAATGTATACTGTCAACTAATGTTTTCTGTGGCAGACGGACACACAAAATGCGTCCTTCTCAGAAAATAAGAAGTTAATATGTTTAAGTTTTATACCAATTTAAATTTGAATGCGCTCTAAATGACTTTTTAAAATGCTTATTAGTAGCTGTTGAGAAACAAGTAATTTCTGCTCTGCGTTGGCAAAATAAATAAAAAACATTAACCATAAGATCATTCTTAGAAATGAAAAGGTTTTGTTGCTTACAATGAAAAATATTCTTAGCCAAAACAGTTTTGCTTTTAAGTGCATAGCTCAGAATTTTTATGAATGAACTCAATCTTTTCTATTGTCGAATAAAGCAGTATATAAAGTAGACACTACGACTCAAAAGTAAGCGACCAGTGCCCGTTTCATGAATACCTTAGGTTCTCCACATATGTAAAAATATACAGTTAATAAAAGCAAAACAATTTTTGAAATTGGTTTGACGACTGAAAGATCGCCTGATTATGATATCGCAAATATAAGCACCGTGTTCTCAAATAAGATAAATGTTTCTAAACAGACATGATCCAAGCAGCCATCGTATTTTACATGATATTTAACTTTCTGTATAGCATACTCAGAAACTTATATTTTAAGCAGTGCTTGATTAAAAATATGAGATGAGCAATAGTTAATTTTGCACAGTATGGTATGCGAAAGTTAGTAAAGCCTGTTAAGACCATTTCGATGAGGTCTAAATTAATAATTTGAAGGAAGAAAAGATTTATAATAGAATCATTATAGAAAGCATTCGAGCGTATGTCATGCACATCCATGATTCGGAGACTACAGTAAAGTTAATTCAAACTCTAAGTTTCAAATAAAGACCATACACATTTAATTTTATTAATTTACATGAACTTCGGATCGAGTATAAATAAAAAATAAACAAATGGTTTAAGTTAATTATAAAATTCGTGATCCTATTTAATTTCAAGATTCAAATTAAAGCCTTGATTTCGCTTTCTGTACAACAATATCGTATTTTTTGCCTACTCTATCGTGATTATGGCCCAAATTATTATTTTCATGCTTCGTGTTTTGTTCTCGGTACAAACACTTTACTAAGCGTTTGCTGGTTTATTCCGAGAGCACAGAAAAGTCAATTGTTATTGATTTGTTCGGTAGGTTTCTGATATTGAAATAAATCAAAATACGGTTAGCGTAGTGAACGTTTTTAATAGGATTCATTTAAAATATTGAACAGATCCACAACATTTAACGGTATTTGTATGAGCGCGAAAGGTTAATAAGGCTCCATTATATATATATATATATATGAAAAGAAAAATGCACTTCGGGAAATGGAGTTGTAACTGTACATTTTGAAGTTAGTGACACCAAACCGTCGTCAGAAGAAATGAACAGAGAAGAAAATGAATTGGCGCGACAGTACGGATGTTGACAAACAAACAGCGGGCGTGAGTGGGTGGTGGGTGGAACATTAATCAGGGCCTGTTTTGGGACGAGGGAGGTGAGGAGAGAACAATTACATTGGCTTGTTTGGGAGGGGGCGAGTAACTAAGGCCGTCTAGATTATCGATCATGGTTCCGGGTTGGATT